>CM076572.1:409214784-409551478 GCA_034641835.2 Pinus albicaulis
GTATCTTAGATGTAGTTCATGATGATCTTCTAGGACTACTTTTTTCTCTCTCTATAGTGTTGAGTAGGATTGCACCTCCTTCTACATGTATATGGATTTTCCTTGTCTTGTTTTCCTTTTTTCAATCTAGCTTGTGCTTTTGAATTTTTTATGGACTAAGATTGGAATTATGTCTGCCTAGATAACCGGTATCAGGCTCTTGTTGTCTCTTTCTTTGCATATTTGATCATATTTGGAATATTTCATCATTAATTTATGCTTTCATTTATTGTTCCTTGACAATCTATTTGTTATCCTCCTTGAAACTTATTAATTTATCTCTTAGGATTCTAAGAGTTTCCATTAGTTCAAGGGTGTCCTCTTTTTTATTCCCATTTGATCCTTCTTTGGGACCCTATTGAGATCTATTTGTGCCACATTGATCCATCCTGCTACTCATATTTTTTCTTTCTTGTTTAACTTTTATGTCTTCCTATGTGTTGTTACACACTAACAATAGTTATCCAAACAAAAAGAAATACAATTAACACAATTACCCACCACCTTCAGTTATGTTGAGGTGAAATCATCTGAAACATCAAATCTCATTCAAATCATATATAAATACTCAATCAATAAACCTATCAAGCTAAATATTACATTAACTTGTATCTTTAATATCAATACACATAGAAAATAAATTTTTAAAACCAAACATTCATCTAGTGCGTGAATGTGAACCTTTTCAGGTCCAGTGTTGAACTTAGCTCTCATATAACCTTTTAACACACCCTCCCACCCCACTTAAGTGATTATCGGGCCGTGGAATTTGTTACATCAATATTAACCAAATATCCAAGTTTTTTTATGAAGACGAGGTCATAAAAACCCTTGTATTTAAACTTATAAAAACTAAAAAACTAATACCACCATTGTGACCATCTCATCGAGATATTTTAGCGATATAAATTTTATCTCAATTTGACACTAGGATCAAAATTTATGGCAATTTAAAGGTTGGCCTAAAAAAACCTACCATGTCAGCATTGTTGCCACATGATGCTCACCCTATGGCCCAAGTGGCTCTGCCCAACCAGTAGTGACTTCAATGTGGATTTCCATGGTGTCACAAGTTGTGCCACTTCATCACGCCTCACCCTTTCACACTGAAATGCATAAGGAGAAATGTCTGTGAGGGGGTTGTAGCATGAAATTTACCCCAATCGATGGTAATTTTCATGTCTCATAGCTCCCATATACTAGGATCACTATAGAATGGCACTCCCACTCAAATCCCTAGGGTCATAAAAGGAATATTTACGTCAATTTCTAGGCTCTTTGATTATTCCTCAACTCCCTTAAATCATAGTTATGCAATGTATTGCGCCAAACTTGAGACCTTGCGACTATGATGATATCATGATAAAGTAATTATGTGATGACTCCATGCTAATTTCATGCTCTAATGTGGTCTCTTTTGAAGGTGCCAAATGTCACTCAATATTAGGTTTCTTGATCCTCCAAAAGGACTTCCAGTGTCTTCCATGTGTCATGCATTCCATGTGCCATGTCCCCATATTTTTTAATGCCAACATGCCATGTATACCTCAATCATGGGTCACACTTTGGCCCCAGCTCTGCATGCAAGTAATCATTTCCCTATTATAAATATTTTATATCAATTGAGGAGCCCAGCCTACGAACTCCATGTAATCATGCCCCTACTCCTTCCCACTACAACATAAAAGGGGAACCTCCACAGGACCTGTGACCACAAAAAATATTTAATCATGTCACTCGACAGATGTAAAATCCATCTTGCACTTTTCATATCCCAGGTCCATAATGAAATGGAAAGTTCACCCTTCTTCCAAGTTGCAAACAGAGAAACTGTTTGTTAAGAAACAATAAAGTCCTCATCAAGCAATGGAGAAACACTTAACCAATTTTTTTTAAGTCTTGTTTCCCTTGTGTTTTTATTATGACTTAGTAGCAAGCATGTGTTCATTTCCAAGGCAAAGGAAAGAAGCTTGGATATCTATTACATGCTTACAATGTGTGGATATTTACCCATCATGATAATTCCATGGAGAAATCCTCAATAGAACCTCCCAACATTACATTTATTGGCCTTCTTAGCCTCTAAGCCCAAAAATGCTTCAACTGCAATGTGAAGCATCACTTGACCATCTAGGAAAATAGATTGAAAAGTTCCACAACAATGGGTGTGGATCATAAACAAAGTTCATCAAAATTTTGATCAATTTTTTGAGTATTCCAACTCATCAATAGGCCAACCAGTAAGATAGAGAATCACATGTCTCCAGGAAACAGTTACTAGTGCACACTAGTAAGGCCATTAATCAAAACATCCACATCAGTGCCACAATCAAGCCACTTAGAATCCAAAAATAGCTACATAAGAATAATATATAGTTAGGACATCATAGTGATTAATCCAATGATTAAAGAAGATAACTCAAAATAAATCATGCATTCATTACATATCAAAGCAAGTATTAAACCCAAGTTTGTACATACAACCATGAAAATTATATTAATGGTTAGCACAAGCTAGGAACCAAATATGGGACTTCAATTATCCACATAACCTTAGAATATTTTCAGTAAATATTTCTTGTCATTGTCACCCTTGAGCCAAATCCACAATCTGAGAGTATTTTGAGTCAGTCTCAATTGGATTTCATGCTCATCTCTAGGAGAATGGGATCATTATCAAGTGTTTATTAGTTTTCACTCCCTAAGGAAAGCACTAGCGGTGTCATGTAGCTCAAAATTATGGGTGGTTTATCAACTTACTTGAAAATATTTGAGTGGTTGATCAACCCTCCTTGGCAGGCACTTAGAGGTTTATCAGTCCTTTCAGCAAACACCATGTGAATGCTACCCTACCTAGTCATTTATCAACTTTGTTAGCAAGTACTAAGAGGTTTATTAGTTCTATCAACAAGAACTTAATGGCTTATCAAGCTCCTTGGCAAGAATTAGGGGGTTTGAAAACCTACTTGTCAAGCCCTTAATGGTTTTTCAGCCACATAGCAAGCACATTCTGTTAATTTTTTCAACTAGGGTCAAATTCCACATTGGACAACTTATATGATTAAGATAATAATTTAATCATATTCCTCTTTTAGAGAGGATCAAAATAAACCTATAGATTGCCCCAAATAGTTAAGGGAAAATTAAGTTATGAACTATTTTATAATTTTATGGGTCGGCCTAACAACATGTTGATTCAGTCAAAACCCCTAACCGTCCCTCACAAAGTTATAAATAGAAGCGACCCAAAGTTCATTTACACACATTCATTCATGATATCTCCCCCATGCTATTCTAGTTTTGGTTCGTATTTTATGTTTTTGGCTCACACAACTATGTCAGAAGGAGCTCGCACAAAGGGTCGAGATCACAGACATGATCTCACACCAGATCTAGGTGATCTGAAGTAGAGCCACTAGAAGAAGAGATGAGGTAGCGACCTATCTTACTAGAGCCGCGGGTTGGGTGTGTTATGCCCATGGCCAAGGACCCCAGAGCCAATGACATATCTTGTTAAGGGCACGACCAAGTCTTAGAAGTCAAATCAGGCTGATCTGAAGAAGAGCCACAAGCAAAGAGTGTTGAGGTAGTGGCTCAGAGCCCAAAACTCACAAGATTGAGCATGTTAAGGCTGCGACTTAGAGAATTATTAGGTAGATATAATTTGATTCACCTTTAGTTGATTGCGTAGTGCCTCCAGACATTAGTCGTTCAGTCACTGTTGCATCAGAAAAATCATTAATAGTCTCATGGATTCAGATCTAGGACTTCAGAGTTCAGATCACTTGGTGATCTATCAGATCCGTGTTTTGGTATTATAGATTTGTTGATTTGTTGATCATATCTGTTTGTTTCTGTGGCAAGATGTATCTACAATCCTCATTCAGTATCAGTCGTATTCATCAGGTTGTTATAGCTAGTGTCAGTGCATTTCAGTTATCAGATTCACTCTCCTTCATGCATAAAGTATGGGTATGGTTTTATCGTGTGTAAGCTAATGTTTTTTGCATCATAAAGATATTTATCTATGGATAATTGTACTTGTGTTTTTGAATCATTTGATGAAGATCTAAGAAGAAGAATTTTCAAGGGTTTTCCACGTAGTGGGTTTTTCCTTTGTCTTGGACTAATCATGATGTCTCTATGTGCTCATGCTTCTCTTCCTTTGATCTTTTAATTTTCACTTTTTAGATTATGATGATGATGGTGGTATTTTTATTTCTTCATAGTTTCATATTCTTATAATTAATAATATATATTTGTACAATGGTATAATTATTTGGGGTGAACTTAACATGTTAACGAAGAAATCTAACTATCAAAGTAAAGACTAATGATGCTTTATGAAAAATGAACATGGTATCGGAGCTGGTTGAAGAAAATCCATGGAGATCACCCCAAGGAGACACTTTTATGGAAGCAAGCAGAGGATGATACAGACCTAAAATAATTCTAGGGTATGAATAAAGCCCCAGGAAAGTAGTGGATAAGGGTTTGAGAAAAACCCTGGTGTATGGTAAAGTCTTGAGATTTGGTATATGAAACCCTCGCATGGCTGTTGTGAATATTCTCAAGCACTTGGGATCAATTTGACTGCTAACCTGGGTATTGATAAAATTTTCGATTGAAGGAAACACTTTTTTATGGCCTATGGATGTCTCTTGAAGGTTGGTTCATGAGGGAGAGGATCATCTCTCATTGAAGATAAGTATTCCTTTACTTATAACCCTTACTCTTATTTATGATTATGAATCTGATTTCTATGCTTATTAATTCTATTCATTACTTCCTGCATGTATATTTGAGCAACTGGATATTTCTAACCTCTCTTGAGGATCTTTGGAAATGAAATAAATATGGCTAGACTTGGAAAAGGAAAAATGGCTAGAAATGGAAAAGGAAATACAGATAGAACTGGAAAAGGAAAAAATGGCTAAATCTGGAAAAGGAAAGATGGCTAGATCCAGAAAAGGTAAAGAGGAACTTGCGCATTGCAAGATGCCTATGTGAATGTGCACAAGTAATACCGCAAGGAATGCATGGTATATTATTTTAATGTTATGATTCAACTACAACATTGGATGGCTAGGTAATCCCTACAATATATTGAGAATATATACTTCTCAGATGGCTTATGCATGCATATGGATGATTGGTATTTATGGATCCTATAATGAAATGGTGCACTTGGTAGTGAATGTTTTTATCTTGATTCTGCAAGATTACTTGATGTGATTGTTGATCTAGGATATGGTGGCACAGATTGATGATTTTGCTAACATCTATTGTTTTTAAGATCCTAATTCTGACTCTAGTGGATGGTACTCTTGACACTTGATATGCATAAGATATGTTGGATATCTTATAGTAGATTATATCATTGATATGGTATTGGTAATATTTGTGATAAGCATGATGAAAGCTCATGGAAAGAGAGATTTCACTTTGTTGGTATGTTGAATAATATATCTTGACCTTGTATATTATGATATGCATGGTATTGGAAACCGTGATGATAGAGGCATATATATAAGATTGATGTTTTAGATCCTTGATTATCTGCGGTTATAGCATGCGGTGAAATTAAATGCTCTAACTTGATGTATTGTTATTTGGATCTTAAGATTGTGTTGTCACATTAGCCTACCACCCTGATCTTTCAAGTCCAACACTTGATGAAAAATTGATGACATGATGTTGATGATCGTGATAGATATGTTTTTATGATCTAAAAAATATGTTGTTGCATGATCCCTGTAAAGACATGTTGATGACATGAATGAAGTAGATTCTAATTCATAGGGAGAATCACTCTCCTAAAAGATTCTTACTCATGTTTCTATTGAAATGTGATTTATGAGTGTTTGACATTGTTGATCTACAACAGAGATTTAAGCCTCATTCATGCAAAGGAGGGTTCATAGATGTGAATATGCCTAATAGACACAAAATTGAGGTTAAGTACAATGAATTCGGTCTATACCTCGAATCCATGGATCTTTGATTTTTCTTTCCATTGCAAACTGATTTCTGGAATTTCTGGAATTAAGCATGAAATTAGATGGTCACTTGGAAGATGTTAGTTTTGTAGATGAATTGCATATGCCAGTAAGATCTATTGCTAGAGAAAGTTTGTATGTTTAAACCAAACTTGTGTGTGCAGGTGACTGAACCATTCATATAGATATGTCATTATGTTTAAGGATTGTGCTACATGTTTTGGCTAATTGATATTGATAGATTGTGTTTAGTACTTTTGACATGATACTCAATGATTGAGATATGTATAGAATTATAGATCTTACCATGATCGCACATTTGGATTTGACATGATTTGTTCTAGCAATAGTTTATTTTTCCATAGTGACCTACAGTGTCGTATGTGAGTATACAAAAGTATGGTTCTGTATTGGTCTTGTTGTTCCTAGCACAATGGATTTTGTGACTTATATGAACATGAATGACTTAACCTTGATGTGTATACACTTGCATATAATGACGGAAATGGCCTATAATGACATGTTAAATGACATAATTGAGAGCTTGAGATGAAATGAAGTAAAGACTTTATATGTGCTCTACCTATCTCTAGTTGAAAGAATTGATACTATTAAATTAATGCCTTTGATAATAGTTTTAAATGACTTCTAAACTTTGATGAGCTTATTTTTTTTACATAACAGTGATTTTTTTAAGGTTGGATATGTTGGCATGGTAAGACACTACGTTTGCAAAGAATTTTATGTGATGAAATCTCCTTGATTCAGATTTGTTTATGTTTTATTGTTATTTGGTGAAGTCAGGATAATGAGTTCCAAGGTATGGCCTTGATTTTGACTATCACTTTGATTATACATACTGATAGTCCATACTTGATAGGTGATGAGCCTCTGAAAAACTGAGCAAGAGGGATATGGATTCTGAATATCATAATTATGTATCATGGCATGATAAATTAATTTTTGGAATTTGAGAAAGATATTCCATATTGCACGACTATTGAAATGTATTTGTGTAATTTAAATCCTTGGACAATCTGATTTAAAGTTAAAATTTTGATTAAACGTGACATTGCATATGTTAATTGGTTGAAGAATTTATGTTCCATTTTCAAAATCCATCCATATATGATGATTAAAATCATGATTGCACTGCTTCACTCAAAATTTCCACCAAACATCTTTTATTTGTTTTACTCTTAAAGTTTGAGATATTTTTCCCATGATATGTAGCTGCATGAATGAACTAATGATGTTTTGGATTAGTATTGATGATCACACTTGGATGTTTCATTAGTATGATATCTACCATTATATCTTAGACGAGAGGTCCATAGCACGGCCGAGGTCAGGCACAATGCTTCTTGCAAGGCTAGCTATGAGGCATGCTGTAGAAGCTCCTTAGAGAGATGACCGAGCATGATCTAGATAGGACATGGATACACTCACTATGATGATAGATAATCCCATATACATATAGCTAGGACTCTGATTTCTCTATTTATTGAGACAGTGCAGTTGTTCGAGACAAGCTTAGGCTTGTGATTGACAACTCCATGAGAGGGACTCCATGATTGACAACTCCATGATTATGATATCCATGTATGATTAACACCTTTGTGAAATAGAGGATGATTATGGTATATTGTTATGATTGGAATATTATTGTGATTTACATGCTTATATATGTTCTAACATAACACTTGATTTGATTTCCTCTAATAACAAGAAACAACATATACCAGATGAGAGCAACATTGATCGAGGACACTGACGCAACTCTTCTTATGTGTTTGAGCTCCTGAAATGAGGAATTTAGATAAAGGGATCCTGGGTTTGAGGGATATTTGGACAATATGGAACTTGAATATCTGTTACCAATGGTTGAGAATGCTACTCTCCTATCTTCATAGGGCCAAAGAATGTTTCCCCCCTATCTGTTCTATGTATATTATACCCCAGTTGGAATCATACCCACAAGCAGGGCTTCTCAGAAATATCGCTTCTCGTTGGCCAAAAATTTGAGAGTGTACTTGGGGTGTAAAACCTAGGTGGATTATGATGTAGGTGTTCTACCACATGACTATTTAGGGTCATAAATGGGAATATGAGTAGGCAATAGGATGGGTTGAGATAACCCTATGCAGTTCCGGGTTGAGAGTAAGCTCCCCGATGTGATACTAGGGTCGATATGATCTCCCCTCTGTGGAAGGGTATCTTATTTATATATATGGGTTGTAGTGGTATCGTTCCCCCATGATATTATGGGTCGATATGTGCTCTTCGATGCAACATATTAATATGGACTCCCTGATGATGTGCTCTTCATTGATGATGTTCCAGGTAGTAACCTGATGGAAGAGATTGTAGGAAGATAGTATGATGAATGAAGGGTGGTAGCCCAAGATCCAATTTAGTGACAAATTCTTCTTCTAGATCCAAAAATGTTCAACATACAAGCAAGAACAATCAAGAGACAAGAAGAAATAAGCATGAGGATTACAATGATGATTTATGATGAGAAAGATTCATAGTATGACAACTACATGACAGAGATGTTCAATGATGACATGTGATGATGCATGAAGATAATATAATGGAATATTGATTGATGAAAAATTTATCAACAGATTGATTTGAGCCATGATGACACCTTGATGCAGAGAACTACAAGCAGAGATTGCAAAGTGGAATTCTTCCTAGTTAAGAGAGAGTGTTGACCTTTTATACTAAGGTAAAATTCCACATTTGATAGCTCAAATGATTAAGATAATAATTTAATCACATTTCTCTTTTCGAGAGGATCAAAATTGACTTATAGATCGCCCCAATTGGTTAAGAAAAAATTAATATATGAACTATTTTATTATTTTATGGGTCGGCCTAACCGCATGTTGACTTGGTCAAAACCCCATGCTGTCCCTCACAAATTTATAAATAGAAGTGACCCCAAGTTCATTTACACACATTCACTCGTGAGATCTCCTCCATGTTATTTTGGTTTTGGTTCATATTTTATGTTTCTGGCTCGCACAAGTACGTGAGAAGGAGCTCGCGCAAAGGGTTGGGATCAGAGACATGATCTCGCATCAGATCTGGGTGACCTGAAGTAGAGCCGCGGGTATTAAGAGATGAGGTAGTAGCCAAGATGAGTAGAGTCAGGGTTTGGGTGTGTTATGCTCACAGCCAAGGACACCAGAGTCTCTTCCATATCTTGTTAAGGGTGCGCCAAGTCTCAGAAGTCAAATTGGTCTGATCTAAAGCATAGTCGCGAGCACAGAGTGTTTTGGTAGTGGCTTGAAGCCCCAAAGCGTTGGGATGAGCATGTTAAGGCCACATCTTAGAGAATTATTGGGCTGATATAATTTTGTTCACCTTCAATTTATTTCATAGAGCCTCCAGACATCAGTCATTCAGTCACATTTGCGCTAGAACAATCATTAACAATCTCCTGGATTCATATCTAGGACTTCAGAATTGAGATTACTTGGTGATCTATCAGATCCATGTTTTGGTATTATAGATTTGTTTGTATATTTTTTGCACTACAATATGTATCTATAGTCCTCATTCAGTATCAGTTGTATTCATCAGGTTGCTACATCTAGTGTCAATGCATTTCAGTTCTCAGATTTAGTCTCTTTTATGCAGAAATTATGGGTATGGTTTTATTGTGTGTATGATAGTTTTTTTTTGCAACATAAATATATGTATCTATGGATCATTGTAATATTTTTTTTGAATCATTTGATTAATATCTAAGAAGAATAATTTGCAAGGACTTTTCCTGCAGTGGGGTTTTCCCTAATCTCAGACCAATCCTGGTGTCTCTATGTGTTCATGCTTCCCTTCCTTTGATATTTTACTTTGCGTTGCTTATATGATGATGGTATTGTTCATTTGTCATAGTTTCATATTATGATGGTTAATAATATATATTTTCACAATGCTATAATTATTTTGGGTGAAATTAACATGTTAGCAAAGAAATATAACTATCAAAGTAAAGAGCAATGTTGCTCTATGAAAAAATTAAAAATTTTACCCATGGTCCTCCTCTAATATTTCCAATGACTTATCCTTGTTAGGACACTCATATTTCATAAATTCACAACTTTCACATAGGGAATTCCATTCCACACATTATCAGGCTTCTCCAATTTTCAGCATGCACTAAGGAAATGTATTCCTCTAGTGTTTTCCCCTAATTTGTGCAAGTCTCTGGCCTCTTTCCATTTGATAATCGAAGCCCCCATTCTAATTTGATTCCTTATCCATTTCCTTACACCCCCTTTTCTATCACGGGACTATTTTTATTCCTAAATGCTCTCTTTTTCGCAGACATGTGAAACATGGGAGTTTCTTTGGAATGTTCCACCAGGGTGGGGTGTGGGGGAAGTTACGCCATCACAACACCACTCCACCCTCCCCTCATATCATGGATCTGTGTCCCTTTTCCCATCAATTTAATTCAAAAATAATTTTTTATTTAATATTTACACATTTCAAATATTAGGAGCACATGTCAAGGGTTCTACAAGGGTACTCTGGCTCAATATTTTCCACTCTAAGAGCCTCTATTTCACCAAAATCATTATATAACTCAAAAATCACTCTTAAAACATCATTAGGAAAGTCATCCAATAGTAGGGAAAAGAGAGTCCCCTCTCTCATAGCTTACTCCTTTTACAGTAGGTTTCATATATGACACTAGTCACTTCATCGAAAAACAATTGTTTTTTATTAATCAAATAATTTGATTATTCACCTATCCATGTGTCAACATTTCACCAAATCTATCCTAAAATAAATTACTTCATTTATTATAAAAAGGATATTTTCCCTCATCCCCACATCCCCACATGATTCTCTATTTATTTTCCTAGTTGTCTCTTGATCCCCCTTTATACTCATTATTTTGTGTTCATTACTGAAGTCAACTGACAGGCCAAATATTTTGTTCCCCAACTACTCCCTAGTTTATCTCAAGTCGAAACCTTTGATGGATATCCTTGTGTTGTGCTCTTGCCACATGGAGCTCCTATTATAAACTAAATTATCTAATTTTAAATTATTATTCTTTAATTTAATACACAACCTTTTTTCCTTAATGAGGTTGATTAATGTTTCTAATTTAACTGTATGTTTGCTTCCCATTTTGTTGTTAGAATACTTACATATTTTGGAGCTATTTCAATACACATTATATTCTTAAGGGTTTTTGGAAATGTGAGGATGGAAAAGCTAGACATTTGGTCTAGTTTTTATAATTATTTATATTGTCCCATTTCCAAAGCTTTTCTTTTGATTTAATTAATTTGATTCTAAAAACCCACTTAATACGTTATGTGAATTAGTGTTCATCACTGCATGATTATCAACCCTTATTTATATTTCAATTTTTCATTCCTAATTCTAAGGGTGTTAAGTCAATTGTGCCCTTCAAGAACTTTCCTTTGAAGTTCCAATGGTTCCACACCGCTTGTACTTTAGGCATCTTGTGACTATGAGGGGAAATACTAGACATGGTGATAGATACCACCATCATCTCTTATGTCTTCCTCTATGGTGAGAATAATGGTGTGGGGGATGAAGGAATATTCCTCTATGCATAGCCCTTAGTAAATCCTCATGAATGACCAAATATAGGCTCTACCGTCAAAGCATCGTGATATTCAAGGTGAAAGTATCCCAATTCCTTCCAGCCCAATTTATGGAAAGAGTACTAGTGGATGGAATTATGGACCTTTTCCCACCCCTCACGAAGTTCCATATGTCTTGTAAAACCCCACTGTAGAAATTATATAAATAATGCGTTATATATCCAATATTCTCCTGATCATACACTATTTGACTTTATGCACAATACAGAATCTATTCCACTATTGATCATCACATGCAGAAATTAACACAATTGCAAAGCACACATGAAACCTTAAAAATTCACACATATGAACACAGTGTTTTAATGGGAAAGCCTAAAGCTAAAAACCCCAACTATATGTATAATATATGTCATAGAGATAATGTAACAATCCTCATACAAAGCTGATCATATCAAGCTCTCAGTACAATACAATCGCTACACACTAATTAGGCCCTGATCTAGCAAATCCATGCACCGATCTCTACCACCTTCTAGCTTGCCTCTACTGCACAATCCCTGCTGAAGAATGGATCTGAATGAACTCGAACCCACCTATCTTTCACTGTGCAATCCTTATTGGCATCTCCACTGAGTGTTGGATGCAATCCATGCATCACTATAGTCACAACTGGTAGTCATCTTTCCCTTTCACCTATCTCTCCACTGGTCTCCACTGAAACTGTCCATGCACTGTATTTAACTGATGTATTCTTCAGTTGATTAATGAGTTAATATTTAGTGAATCAATTATTAATTAATTCACACCACTCTCACTAGTGTATCAATCAGTTAGACTAGATACAACTAGCTCAATTGTGTCTAATTGATTTAAACTGAACACAACTCCACCAAACTCTATCACATGAGCTCTAACTGAATTCTCCATGCAATAGCTCCACTAAACCCTCATGAATAGTGTAATTCCTTCTGTCAACTCTTGTGCCACATCTGTGCACTTAACTGAAGTTCTCCAAATGAATAAGATAATGTTTAGAGTCCAAATATTATTAAGAGCTAATAATATTCAACATATCTATTTTTAGACTGGCAATCTAAAAATAGATTCCGCCCAATATGTCTAAAAATAGAAGTCCATATATTTTTCCAACTTGAAAAACCATCCACAAATAGCATCCTGCAACTCATAGAATATGATTAACATGTCTAAAAATAGACTTTGCGCCAAAAATAGCCTACAAGCCCACTTAGTGAAGGCGACTCTTTTCACTAAGCTCATCATCTTGTTGAATCTCAACACTCCCTCTCAACAAGATAGGGATTATCTGCCATCCCAATCCTGTCTCTATGGTATTCAAATTTGTTCCTGGTGAGTGCCTTCGTCAGAATATCTGCATCTTGATCCTCCGTGGGAATGTAAGAAAGCAGCATGATCCTCCACTACACACAATCTCTGATATAATGATACTGGATGTCAATATGTTTAGATCTATCATGAAATACTAGATTAACCGAGAGTTTAATGCAACTTTGATTATCACAATATATCACAGTAGGATCTAAGTGTGAACCGAACAACCCGACCAGGATCTTCCTCATCCATATTGCCTCGCATGCAGCCAAACTTGCTGCCATGTACTCAGACTTTGCTGAACTGAGTGCCACGGATATCTATTTCCTGTTGTACCAAGAAACTGCTGTAGACCCGATACTGAATATCCCTCCAGATGTTCTCTTTCTTTCTGTTGGGCTCCCTGCCCAATCTGCATCTGTGAAGCCATGCAGCTTCACCTCATCCAATTGTCTGTACCATAATCCATATCCCGATGTGCCTCTGAGATATCTCAATACATGCTTGCCTGCCTTCAAAAAGAGCTTGGTAGGCTTAACCATAGGTTGTGAAAGTTGGTTAACAGCATAGCATATGTCCGGTCGTGTATTTACTAGATACATGAGCGAACCAACCAACTGTCGGTAAACAGTGGCATCCACTACCTCTGCCGATGTACCATTCTCTTTCCTCAGACCACCAAGAAGAGGAGTGTAGATAGGCTTGCAGCCTTGCATGTTGAACTTCTCCAGTATCTCCTGGGCATACTTGCCTTGATACAAAAAGAGTCCACCCTTCCATTTCCAAATTTCCAATCCCGGGAAATAATGAAGGAGGTCCAAGTCCTTCATCTCAAACTCCTTTGCATGATCAGCCTTGCATGAGAGTATTAACTGTTCATCACCTGTCAGTATCAAATCATCTACATAAAGTACAATGATAAGCAACTTACCCTCCACCACAATTTGGTATAGGTTTGGATCCACCTCACTCTTGGAGAATCCAATTTCAGTGAAATAACTGTCTATCCGTGTGTACCAAGCACGAGGTACTTGTTTCAGCCCATATAGCACTCTTTTGAGCCTTCACACATGCGACTCGCTGCTGAAGATATCGAAACATTTAGGAAGCTCTATGTACACCTCCTCCTCAATGAATCCATTGAGGAATGCAGTCTTCACATCCATCTAATGAATGTGCCAACCCATCTGCGCTGAGAGAGCTAGGATGCTCTGTATGGAAGAATACCTTGTGATATGTGCAAATATTTCTTCATAGTTTATCCCCTCAATCTGTGAGAAGCCCCAGGAAACAAATATTTCCTTGTACTTCTCGACACTCCCGTCAGCAACTTGCTTCACTTTGTAGATCCATCTCGAACCTACCACTAATTTCCCTTCTAGCCTTGGGACAATCTCCCATGCACTGTTTCTGACAATCGAATCATACTCTTCCACCATGGCATATACCCATGCAGGGTCCTCCACAGCTTCCTTGAAAGAGGATGGCTCTGTCATGATACACTTGCTCATCAGAGCCATGTATCCAGTAAATCGGTCAGGTGACTGTCTCTGTCTGCGTTGTGATGTAGGTGCTCCCACATTTTGCACTGCATCAAGATTCAGTCGCTCAGCTTCTATAGTGCGCTTCTGCCCTCTGATGTTTGGCGCTGTATGAGTGGTTTATTCCACTCCATGAACCTTCTCTTGTGGCTGATCCACATCCTGAGGGTCATCCTTAGGAACTAGTAGCTCCTCATCTGCATGCAAGTGTAGCTCCCTCTCAAGTGACAACTTCATGGATTTCTCCTCATGAAATTTGATATCCCGTCGCATAACAGTCTTCCGAAATGAAATTTAATGAATTTTTTTTTAAATTTAAGGAATGTGTTAAACTGATTCACCCCCCCCTCTCAGTTTAACTAAAGGTTCAACAATTGGTATCAAAGCCAGTTCCTTGTGTATCAGTATAACAACTGAAAGGAGATCTTAAGCCCTCTAGATGGCTAGTCAAGAAGGAAGCTCAACCAATAAAGCACCTTTATTCACTGGTGCTAATTATGCCTTCTGGAAAATCAAAATGAGAGCATACCTAATGTCTTTAGGATTAGAAGTTTGGGATGCTGTGGAATTTGGATACTCCACAAAGTCAACTGATTCAGAGAAAGAAGCTAAACAAAACTTTGTAGCTAATGCAAAAGCAATGAATGCAATCTTAAATGGACTATGTGAAGCTGATTTTATCAAAGTAATGCACAGTAATACTGCCAAAGATAGGTGGGATACTCTAGAGAATATCCATGAGGGAAACAAAAAGGTAAAGACTGCCAAACTTCAAATATATAGAGCCCAGTTTGAAAATTTAAAAATGAATGATGATGAAGATGTTGGAAGCTTCTTCTTAAAAGTTGCAGAAATTGTTAATAATATGAAAGCTCTTGGAGAAACCATGCCAGAAAGTATAATTGTTCAAAATATTCTAAGATCTCTTCCATCCAGATTTAATCCCAAGGTGTCTGCTATTGAAGAAACAGCCGATTGGGAGACCTTGACCATGAACCAACTACTTGGAAATCTAACAGCATATGAGATGAGGCTTCCACAAAAGAAACCAAGTACGAGGGAGGCAGCTTTTAAAACAGAAAAGAAGGAAGAAGAAAAGGAAGAAATATGCTCTTGCTCTGATGAAGAAGAGGCTAAATTTGTCAAGAAACTGGATAGAGGCTCAGGTAGATACAACGGTAAACTTCCCTTCAAATGCTTTAATTGTGGAAGAGTTGTACATTATGCGGCTAAGTGTCCTCACAAGAAAGTAAGCAATCAATCTCATGAATCAGAGAAAAACACATCAAAGAACTGGCAGAAAGGAAAGAAATTTAGCAGAAAATCCTTCTATGCTCAACAAGACAACAGTACATCTGAAGATTTATATGAATCCTCAGGAGAAGAGGGAACCTCTGAATTTTTACTGATGGCCATAGAAGATGTTGAAGGAATCTTGCTAGAAGAAGAAGAAGAAGGGGAAGTCGACCTTGAGGGGGAGCTAAGAAGTGCTCTGAAGGAGATTGACAGACTCAAACTAAAATGCAGAAAACAAAAGGAGATTCTCCTCAAATGTGTGAAATAAGAACAAAATTTAGAAGTCCTCATGCAACTGAAAGTAAAGCTTGAATAAGCCAAGAAGAATGAAGACATGTTACTATAAAAAATCAAAGATAAAACTCAAGAACAAGAGAAGCTGGAAGAAGAAATTGTATGTCTAAGGAAGAAATTGGAAAGTGCTCAACAGAAAGTGTCTATATACCCTTCTCAAATGACAAGCTCTGGTAAGTTGAATGAAATCTTGGATGCTCAAAGGTCTCCTCTAATAAAAATTGGGATAGGCTATGAAGGAGAATCAAGTAAAGGCAAAGAAAAGGAAAACAAAAATATAATTTTTGTGAAAGCAAAGAACGCTGATGAAGCAGCTCAAATAATTCCTACAAAGGAAGAAACATGTAATGAGAAAGATAGAAACCAGAAGAAACCTCTAATAACAAATATTGCAACAAATACTAAGACAACAGAGAAAGGATCATATACTCCTGATTATATCAAATTTGGAAACCATGAAAGGAGATACTTGCCTACTATGAAGAATGCCACCTGTTATGTCTGCCACAAGCTGGGACACATTGCTGCATATTTTCATGCAAGGAGGAGAAATTAAAACCATCTAAAGATGCAAACAGTAAAGAGACTGTCTCAAATAAACAACTGGAGAAGACAAACTCACATCAGGTATGCAAGTTGTTTCTATGGTTACTATTTTTATTGTAAAGAATTTGGCCATAAAATCATTGAGTGTAGAAAGTATGGACAAAGATTGATTCTCAACACTTCAAGGAGGTTTATGAATCAAAGAAATTATGTTCATACTCACAACCCCGCAAAAATTATGACCAAATGCTGTGTATGCAATCAAGTTGGACATACTTCTTCCAAGTGTCCTCTCAGAAGATGTAGCCCATCATCTCACAAAAGATACCAAACAAAAGGGTGCTTCCTGTGGATAAAGAAGGAGAATAAATTTGACTTGGCTCTAACTGCTCAAGACCTGAAAAGCCAATGGTACCTGGACAGTGGATGCTCAAAACACATGAATGGAGACAAAAGCAAGTTTATAACTCTTAATGAAAAGAAATCTGGCAATGTTACTTTTGGAAATGATAAATCAGGTAAGATCAAGGGAAAAGGCTCAGTCATCATAGACAATGGTAGAGGAAAGGCCCAAGATGTACTATTTGTAGATGGGCTGAAAGAAAATTTACTGAGTGTCAGTCAAATGTGTGACAAAGGTTGTGAAGTTCTTTTTAGAGCTCAAGATTGTGAAGTCAGATCAAGCACAACAGGAAAGACTCTGCTCAAAGGTGTTCGAACAGAGAGTAATGTGTACATAGTGAAAGAGGAGGATGAAGCCTACCATCTTAGCAAACTTGAGGAGTCATGGTTATGGCATAGGAGATTGGGACATCTCAGCTTCGACCATATCATCGGACTGAGCAAGAAGAAAGCTGTCAGAAATATGCCAGAAATAAGAAGACCTTCAAATACCATATGCAAATCTTGTCAATTGGGGAAACAGACTCGCACATCCTTTAAATCTAAAGATGAGCTATCAACAAGAAGACCACTTTAGCTTGTACACATGGATCTGTGCGGACCTGCTAGAACTAAGACACCCAGTGGAGAATCCTACTTCATGCTGATAATAGATTATTTCTCCAGAATGACATGGGTTGCTTTTCTCAAGAACAAATCAGAAGCACTGGACAAATTTAAGATATTCAAAGCATTAGAAGAAAATCAAACACGATGCAAACTAAAATGTATCAGATCAGACAGAGGAGGAGAGTTTACAGATTATGACTTTGCTGACCTATGCAATGAGCATGGCATAAAACAAAAATTCACTATTGCAGGAACACCTCAGCAGAATGGAGTAGCAGAAAGACAAAACAGATATGTTCAACAAATTGCCAGAACCATGATGCAAGAGAATAATATTGCTCAAACCTTTTGGGCAGAAGCAGTGCACACAGCAGTACATATCCTTAATAAAGCTCACTTAAGGCCAAGCAGTGACAAGACTCCCTATGAACTATGGCATGGAAAGCCTGCTTCAATCAAACATTTCATAATCTTTGGAAGCAAATGTTACATAAAGAATAATGATGAAAACCTTGGGAAATTTGATGCAAGAGCAGATGAAGGGATTTTTCTAGGATATGCTTCCAAAAGTAAAGGGTACAGGTGCTATAACAAGACTCTTCGAAAAATAGTTGAAAGTATTGATGTGAGATTTGATGAAGAACTTCCAAACAATACAAGAGATACAGACTGTTACAGTCCATCAGAAAATCATGAAGAAGAGGACCAGGATGATGATGAAACAAGAAAAACATCAGAAGATGCTGGACTGAACTCAAAACCCCCTCAAGATACACTCAAAAGAACCATCCAGAAGAAAAAATCATAGGAGACAAGAGTGTAGGAGTGCAAAAAATAAGACAGCTAACTGAACAGATAGAAGAAGTATACATAGCAATGTTATCACAAATAGAGCCAAAGAAGTTTGAAGAAGCCAACAAGGACAAGTATTGGTAAAAGCAATGAATGAAGAATTGGACCAAATTGAGAAGAAAAATACCTGGGAACTAGTTCCTAGACCAATTGAGAAGAATATCATTGGTTCAAAATGGGTATTCAAAAACAAAATGAATGAGCAGGGACAAGTAATCAGGAATAAAGCAAGAAACAAACATCCATCTCTCTGTCTACAGCTGAAGCAGAATATATAGCAGCAGCAGCATGTTGTACACAAGTCATGTGGATGAAGCAAACTCTTCAAGACATGAAGGTAAGCATTGATGAACCTATCTCAATCAAATGTGATAATACAAGTGCTATAAGGGTGAAAATGTGAAGTTGGGAAACACTTTTTGCCCTTTTTTGACGTTGAAAATTGTAATTTTCTATGTTTTTCAACTTCAACTCCACTAAACTCATATTTTTATTGCAAATTATGCTTTGACATAAAAACAAGAATTGTAGAGAATTGTCTTACCTCCATACCCATATTTAAAAAAAAAAAAATATTGGCATATAGAGGGGTAAATTTCTTGTTTACTAACTGCATATACTTGAAATTTTCAGGCACATAAATAGTCACTTTATAATCCTTTACTTTTTTTAGGGAAGGTTATTCATTTTTTGGAAAAAAAACATAGCATCATAATCTGCATATATTGCACTAGTGCACAGACTATTTTTCGGTAATTTTTGGATTAAATCACTATTTTTTATTATTTTTTGAAATGGATGAAGAAAAAAAACAGTGATGTTTCAGTACATTTTATAATCCTTTGATTTTCTTTTCAATGTGACCGTCAATAAGAAAAATGAGAGTACCATTTTGAAGTAGACAGGGAGAGGAAGTGCAGCATGATTTTTTTGAATTTTTTGGTGTCCTCATTAGAAAGTTATTGAATTTTCATTCAGTGCAATTTTTCGAAAAATGAAATTCCATAGTGACACAGTTTAGTAAAAAATTAATAAAAAATTGAATTTTTTAATGAAACTCCACAAATCTCATATCATCAGAAGCTAGATTCAGAGATGAATCTAATGATACTTGGTCCAACATATAAAATTTTGTTTTTGTAGGTGTTCTGCCCCTCCAAAGTTGCAGGTTCCTGAAAAATGCAGAATTTTCTGTGTTTTTCATTGACCAGAAACTCTCGGTCGAGATAATGTCTCAGACAAGAAATTTATAAAACTCTCGACCGAGAGTTTAACCCACCTAAAGTTACATTTAAACGCATGGCCAAACTCTCGGCCGAAAGTTTAAAAAACTCTCGGACGAGAGTTTGCGCCCGAGAGTTTACCCAATGAAACTCTCGTATGAGAGTTTAGAAAACTCTCGTATGAGAGTTTTGAAAACTCTCGTATGAGAGTTTTGAAAACTCTCGTATGAGAGTTTTGAAAACTCTCGTATGAGAGTTTTGAAAACTCTCATCCTAGAGTTTTTTCAACTCGAGTTTTATTCCTATAATAAAACACAACAATTATTAAGTTTTTAGAATTGGTACTATATATAATTTAAATAGTACTTTATTAAAATTAAAAAATGATAAAAAAAATAAAATTATAATTTTATTTTAAATTATTTTATTATTATTAATGATAAAAAATACATGAATATTTAATTAAATAAAATTTGTTACAATACTTTGTAATATCAATGTTATATAAAAAAATAAAAATATTTTATATAAAACTAATTGATATATTAATATAAATAAAATAAAATTCTAAAACATAAATCAAAATAAAAACAACTATATATAATTTATATAATACTTTTTTTGAAATTAATGAATAAATTTAAATTTAAAAAACAATTGACTAAATGCAATGAGGTGCTAAAGGAGACAATGCATAGCACCTTAATATCGTTATAAATTCTTGGAAATCTCGAGAAATTTTTGAAGTGAGATGAGCTTCTTCGAATGGGTCACTTTATCTTCCACTTCAGTTTCACACGATTAACTTAAAAGGAAGTCTATTTTCCTAGGTATGGATGTAAGGGAATGAACAATATTATTTGAACATTGAGTGAGATGCCCTTCTTGGAATGGGTCCTCCTATATTCCACTTTAGTTTCACAAGATTTAATTGAAATGAAGTTTATTTTCCTAGGTATGGATATTTCGTTAATACTTCTTTATTTCGTTTGAATTTAGTTTCTTTAAAAACGAAAAATAATAAAAATTCTGTGTTTTTTTCGTGTTGCTGTTCCTTTCTAACGGAACAACACTTCCGCCGTTCCTTTCGAATGGAACAGCAGTTTCGCGCAGTGTTTTTGCTGTTCCTTTCAAATGGAACATCATGTCTGCAGAGCATTTCCTTGCTGTTCCTTTCGAATGGAACAACAGTTTCGCGTAGTGTTTTTGCTGTTCCTTTCAAATGGAACAACATGTCTGCAGAGCATTTCCTTGTTGTTCCTTTTAAAAGGAACAGCAGTTTCGCAGATTATCTTTGCTGTTCCTTTTAAAGGAACATCACTTTTTGAACGATTGTTTTAAGTTTGTATTTTGAATTTGTGAGCATTTTTTTTTTATGGACACCTGTGGGCAACAGAGCTCTATTAATAGTATTGAAGTCATAGTTATACAAATCAATAGTTATTTAACCCTCTTTCCTATAATTTTTATTGAATATCAAACGAAATGCATAAAATTCCTTAAGTTCTATCCCCGAACCATCACACATGAAAAATATTATTAATCGGTCATATTACTTTAATGTGGTAAATAGCGCAATTACATTAATCTTTTGCTGTCCCTTCACCTCATACTTGAATTATTACAACGTGATTCCCTCATTATTACCGATTTATCTTACGCATCGATTTCAGTAATTACTTACTTTGATTGACTTTATCATGATTGCGCCTGTTTTTTCACTGCCGTCCTATTGATGTTCCACACATGCCACCTTAATCGACGGTCGAGGTCGACCTTTCATTCGTTTGGGGGGTGGAAATATCTGCATGCAGATCAGATACCCAAAATTTCTTCACCTGTATCTCTGCAATAGATTTTTATGAATTAAAACCCTTGCATTTTCAGAAAATAACGAATTTTAGCGAACTGTGTTGTGCTGTTCCATTAAGGTTACCATGTGTTGAGAACAATTAACGAAGAACAAAAATGGGAGGACGTCCAATTCGCACCGAACCTCAGACGTTGGTTGTCTCTGATGTTGCACGGGCAATATTAGAAAAACTGGGATGGATTACATACTTTATGAGAATGCAGCAACCCCATGAAGCAGTGGCTACTGAATTCTTGTTAAATCTGTAGGAAGGTTCCTCCATAGTCAGAGGAAGGCAGATAGCGGTGACCGATGAGAAAATTGCAGAAGTATCCAGCATCCCCGCACAAGGAACTGTCTGGACTCAGAAGAAAATAAGAATTCGGGAGGCCATGCAAATCTTTCAAGATGAAGGACAGAGGCTAATAGTCAAAGGGAGAGGAGTACACCCGGCGTCGCTAGGCGAACCATGGATAGAATTAGCCAAGATCATGCAGGCTTACATAACATGCGACGGTAGAAAAGACGTGGTAAGACCTCGCCATCTTAAGCTGTTAGCTGTGCTAAAACAAAAATGCACTATCAATTTACCTGCATTCTTAAACTCTTTATTGCATGATATTGCTCGTGGAATTAGAAAAGCACAGCATGCAGACATGGTGGTCAGCCACCATTGCTTGATTCGGCTAATAGTAAGTTACAGCCTCGCCCAACAGCAAACCAGCTGGGAAGAGCTAATTTTTTCTATTGAAGGAGGGATGGCTTTACCCGCTCTGAGACGGAAAAGGATGGCCGACTCAATAGTCGGGTCTTGAACTTACATACAATCCTTCCGAGGGGTTACAGGTTTAGACGTTACAGGTTTAGAGGTTTAGGGGGTTAGGAGATTTAGCAGTGAAGGATTTAGGGGTTATGGGTTAGGGTTTTGGGGGTTAAATGGAATCCACACTTAAATGGGTTAGGTTTTTAGGGGTTTAGGGTGTTGAATTGGTTAGGGGTTGGGAATTAGGGTTTAAGGGGTTAGGGGTTAAGGTTTTAGAGGTTTAGGGTTTAGGGGGTTAAATGGGTTACAGGTTTAGAGGTTTAGGGGGTTAGGGGATTTAGCAGTGAAGGATTTTAGGGGTTAGGGGTTAGGGTTTTTGGGGTTAAATTGAATCCACACTTAAATGGGTTAGGTTTTTAGGGGTTTAGGGTGTTGAATTGGTTAGGGGTTGGGAATTAAGGGTTAAGGGTTGAGGGGTAAGGAATTAGGGTTTAAGGGGTCAAGGGTTATGGGTTGGGAATTAGGGTTTAAGGGGTTAGGGGTTTTGGGGTTTAGGGGCTTAAATGGGTTAAGGGTTAACGGGTTAGGGGTAGGGGTTAAGGGTTTAGAGGTTTAGGGTTTAGGGGTTAAATGGGTTATGGGTTTAGAGGTTTAGTAGGGGTAAATGGTTTGGGGGTTAAGGGTTTAGAGGTTTAGGGTTTAGGGGGTTAAGAGTTTAGGGTTTAGGAATTAGGGTTTAAGGGGTCAAGGGTTGTGGGTTGGGAATTATGGTTTAAGGGGATAGGGGTTAAGGGTTTAGAAGTTTAGGGTTTAGGGGGTTAAATGGGGTATAGGTTTAGAGGCTTAGGGGGTTACAGGATTTAGCAGCGAAGGATTTTAGGGGTTATGGGTTAGGGTTTTGGGGGTTAAATGGAATCCACACTTAAATGGGTTAGGTTCTTAGGGGTTTAGGGTGTTGAATTGGTTAGGGGTTTTTGGGTTTAGGGGCTTAAATGGGTTACAGGTTTAGAGGTTTAGGGGGTTAGGGGATTTAGCAGTGAGGGATTTTAGGGGTTAGGGGTTAGGGTTTTGGAGGTTAAATGGAATCCATACTTAAATGGGTTAGGTTTTCAGGGGTTTAGGGTGTTGAATTGGTTAGGGGTTTTGGGGTTTAGGGGCTTAAATGGGTTAGGCATTAACGGGTTAGGGGTAGGGGTTAAGGGTTTAGAGGTTTAGGGTTTATGGGTTAAATGGGTTAGGGGTTTAGAGGTTTAGTGGGGGTAAATGGGTTATGGGTTAAGGGTTTAAAGGTTTAGGGTTTAGGGGGTTAAGGGTTTAGGGGTTATGAATTAGGGTTTAAGGTGTCAAGAGTTATGGGTTGGGAATTAAGGTTTAAGGGGTTAGGGGTTAAGGGTTTATAGGTTTAGGTTTTAGGGGGTTATATGGGTTACAGGTTTAGAGGTTTAGGGGGTTAGGGGATTTAGCAGTGAAGGATTTTAGGGGTTGGGGGTTAAATGGAGCCACTCTTAAATGGGTTAGGCTTTCAGGGGTTTAGGGTGTTGAAGTGGTTAAGGGTTTTGGGGTTTAGGGGCTTAAATCGGTTAGGGGTATGGGTTAAGGGTTTAGAGGTTTATGGTTTAGGGGTTAAATAGGTTAGGGGTTTAGAGGTTTAGTGGGGGTAAATGGGTTAGGGGTTAAAGGATTAGAGGTTTAGGGTTTAGGGGGTTAAATGGGTTAGCCCGGTTAGGAATTAGGGTTTAAGGGGTCAAGGGTTAAGGGGTTAAAGGTTTAGGTGTTTAAGGGGTTGAATGGGTTATGGGTTGGGAATTAGGGTTTAAGGGGTTATAGGTTTTGGGTTTTGGGGTTTAAATGGGTTAGGGTTGGTTTAGAGGTTTAGGGGGTTAGGGGATTTAGCAGTTAAGGATTTTAGGGGTTAGAATTTAGTGGTTAATGGGGTTAAATGGGTTAGGTTTTTAGGGGTTTAGGGTGTCTAATTGGTTAGGCATTGGGAATTAGGGTTTTATGGGTTAGGGGTTAAGGTTTTAGAGATTTAGGGTTTAGGGGGTTAAATGGGTTACAGGTTTAGAGGTTTAGGGGGTTAGGGGATTTAGCAGTGAATGATTTTAAGGGTTAGGGGTTAGGGTTTTGGGGGTTAAATGGAATCCACACTTAAATGGGTTAGGTTTTTAGGGGTTTACGGCGTTGAATTGGTTAGGGTTGAGAATTAGGGTTTAAGGGTTTAGGGGTTAGGAATTAGGGTTTAAGGGTTTAGGGGTTAGGAATTAGGGTTTAAGGGGTCAAGGGTTAGGGGTTGGGAATTAGGGTTTAAGGGGTTAGGGTTTTTGGGGTTTCAGGGGTTAAATGGGTTAGGGGTTAACGAGTTAGGGGTAGGGGTTAAGGGTTTAGAGGTTTAGCGTTTAGGGGTTAAATGGGTTAGGGGTTTAGAGGTTTAGCGTTTAGGGGTTAAATGGGTTAGGGGTTTAGAGGTTTAGTGGGGGTAAATGGGTTAGGGGTTAAGGGTTTAGAGGTCTAGGGTTTAGGGGGTTAAATGGGTTAGGGGTTAGGAATTAGTTTTTAAGGGGTCAAGGGTTAATGGGTTAGAGGTTTAGGTGTTTAAGGGGTTGAATGGGTTATGGGTTGGGAATTAGGGTTTAAGGGGTTATAGGTTTACGGTTTAGGGGGTTAAATGGGTTATCGTTGGTTTAGAGGTTTAGGGGGTTAGGGGATTTAGCAGTTAAGAATTTTAGGGGTTAGAAGTTAGGGTTAATGGGGTTAAATGGGTTAGGTTTTTAGGGGTTTAGGGTGTTGAATTGGTTAGGGGTTGGGAATTAGGGTTTAAGGGGTTAAGGGTTAACGGTTTAGAGGTTTAGGGTTTAGGGGGTTAAATGGGTTATAGGTTTAGAGGTTTAGGGGGTTAGGGGATTTAGCAATGAAGGATTTTAGGGGTTAGGGGTTAGGGTTTTGGGGGTTAAATGGAATAAACACTTAAATGGGTTAGGTTTTTAGGGGTTTAGGGTGTTGAATTGGTTAAGGGTTGGGAATTAGGGTTTAAGGGGTTAGGGGTTAAGGGTTTAGGGTTTAGGAAATAGGGTTTAAGGGGTCAAGGGTTATGGGTTGGGAATTAGGGTTTAAGGGGTTAGGGGTTTTGAGGTTTAGGGGGTTAAATGGGTTAGGATTGGTTTAGAGGTTTAGGGGGTTAGGGGATTTAGCAGTTAAGGATTTTAGGGGTTAGGAGTTACGGGGTTTGGGGTTTAGGTGCTTAAATGGGTTAGGGGTTAACGTGTTAGGGGTACGGGTTAAGGGTTTAGGGGTTAAATGGGTTAGGGATTTATAGGTTTAGTGGGGGTAAATGGGTTAGGGATTTAGAGGTTTAGTGGGGGTAAATGGGTTAGGGGTTAAGGGTTTAGAGGTTTAAGGTTTAGGGGGTTTAAGGGTTTAGGGGTTAGGGGTTAGGAATTAGGGTTTAAGGGGTCAAGGGTTAAGGGGTCAAGGTTTAGTTTTTTGCAATAACATAATTCTCCAATACCATACACTTCTGCTTGGAATGTCACACTTAACATTCATTTCCTTTTTCGATAATATTCTTTATCCCCTTACGTCCATACCTAGGAAAATAAACTTCATTTCAATTTAATCTTGTGAAACTAAAGTGGAATATAGGAGGACCCATTCCAAGAAGGGCATCTCACTCAATGTTCAAATAATACTGTTCATTCCCTTACATCCATACCTAGGAAAATAGACTTCCTTTCAAGTTAATCGTGTGAAACTGAAGTGGAAGATAAAGTGACCCATTCCAAGAAGCTCATCTCACTTCAAAAATTTCTCGAGATTTCCAAGAATTTATAACAATATTAAGGTGATATGCATTGTCTCCTTTATCACCTCATTGCATTTAGTCAATTGTTTTTTAAATTTAAATTTATTCATTAATTTCAAAAAAAATATTATATAAATTATATATAGTTGTTTTTATTTTGATTTATGTTTTAGAATTTTATTTTATTTATATTAATATATCAATTAGCTTTATATAAAAATATTTTTAGTTTTTTATATAACATTGATATTACAAAATATTGTAACAAATTTTATTTAATTAAATCTTCATGTATTTTTTATCATTAATAATAATAAAATAATTTAAAATAAAATTATAATTTTATTATTTTTTATCATTTTTTAATTTTAATAAAGTACTATTTAAATTATATAAAGTATCAATTCTAAAAACTTAATAATTAATTGTTGTGTTTTATTATAGGAATAAAACTCTCGAATGAGAGTTTTCAAAACTCTAGGATGAGAGTTTTCAAAACTCTCGGCCGAGAGTTTTTTAAACTCTCGTATGAAAGTCTTCCCGAGAGTTTCCGTCAATAAAACTCTCGGACGAGAAAATGCATAACTCTCGTTCGAGAGATTTTTAACTCCGGTTAAACCCAATAAAACTCTCGGACGAGAGTTTTTAAAACTCTCGGTCGAGAAATAGAGTTGACTATTTTCTCGGACGAGAAATTAAAAATTTCTCTCAAATTCTAGCCGTCCGCCAAAAAGTGTTTCCCAACTTCTCGATTTCAAAAATCCTGTACTTCACTCAAAAACTAAACATATTCCAATCAAGTATCATTTCCTCCGAGAAAAAGTGGCTCAGAAGATAGTAAAGCTGGAATATGTACCAACGAAAGAACAGACAGCTGATATATTTACCAAACCTCTTGCTAGAGAACCATTTCAATATTTGAGAGATAAAATAGGGGTAGTATCTGCAGATACTACTCTCTGATATAAAGAGAAAGCACAATTTCAGGGGAGAACAAAAATGAAAATATCATTCCAGGGGGAGAACAGCCAGCAAGGAAAGCATGAATCAGGTCCTCAGGATCAAAGGATTAAGGCAAAAGAACATCAAGTTATTATCCTAGAGTTATCTGCATTATTCAAGCATCCAAAGGTCAATTACAGAGCAAAAGGATCAGTATTGTGTTCTGAAACATTATATTAAGAATCTGAAACATAAAATACGAGTAGTGATTATCATTTGAAGCCTCTCAACATTTTAGTTGCTGAATCCAATCATACATCTCTGACTAGATAAATCTGATACAATGTATTCTATGAAGTATAATTATTCTCAATTTTAGCTCTATATAAGTGAAAGAACTGTATCAATTTACAGTGTATATTCAAATTCGATTATCCTCAAAGTGTTCCCTCAACAACTCTTATACATGACTATGGAGCAGCATGGTACAAAGTCAGCAGAAGAGAGCCTAAACATAACTCAGAGAGAGGAAATGTAGAAAGCAAACTAGGAAATGAGCAACCTTTTGCCATTGATGTCAAAGGGGGAGGAAAAGCAAAAAGGGACTTCTAAAAGGAAAGCAGAAGAAGCATAGGATTATTGGTGGGGGTGTTGCCATCAATTCCAAAGGGGGAGACTATTGGAAATGTTGTCATTGATGGCAAAAGTAAAGACAGGAGCAGCACCTAAACTATTCACAAGGCATGGGACATGAAGAAGAGGCAGTTTTAGAGGAGCTTCAGGAGCAAGGAGCAGCATCAGACAAAGAAAATAGGATTATTGTGCATCTATCGAGTTAAACCCTGTGTGAACATATGAGTTCTGGATGAATGGTAGCAGATTTCTGTACAACCAAGTTGATAGTGATTCTACATGGGATTGAAATAAATTGATGTCAGTGAAATTATTTAGTATGCCTAACCATACATGTAGAAGAAATTAGAGGGATAAGACAGTGAAATTATATTTACCTTGGCGCCACAGCACACGTTTTTTTATATCTAGTGAATATTTAATGGTCATGCGAGGAAAGACCGACCATATCAGAATTATGTTCGAAGGATGGTATGAATCCTCGTGAGGGATTATGAAGGTCCGTTGAAAATTGGAGGAGTTCCCTACTCAGACGTAGTGAGAAGTTGAGTTCACGTCCAGGGTTAACGTGTTTATGGTGATTATCGAAAGGAATCCCATTCCTAGATCAACCACGGTGGTGAGAACCGAACTGGAGGCTGATGATTCAGGGTGACAAAACCTTGGGAGCATAGAGAAATAGAACTGTGTGTTATACATTTGATAAAACCCTGGTAAATAATAAAGGCGGACCGGAACCTGGAGCATAGGGAGAAGCGGAACCACGACTAGATGAACAGTGAACGCGGATTGCCGAAAACCCTCCTGCCATTTCGCACTGCCTATCGACCATAAGTGGTATTGCCCGGAGGAGGAGCGATTCCATACAGGAATCGACACGTGGCCTGTGGACATATTCCAAAACCGCTTGTTAAAGTGCGCCTTCGCGCGTTATACATCGACTAAAGACATCGAGCGAAATCGATACACACCGTTGATCTAGAGGCTCGATATCCGACGACGATCATTCGCAGAACGTGCTCGAAGTTTAACAAAGGTGTGCGGAGGTTAAGCCAGGTACGGTGAGCGCAGTTGATTGGCTATTGGTTATATAGGTGGGGCCCGGAGCCAAACGTTTACAATAAAGTCATTCATTTAAAAGGCGTAGAATGTTAATATAAGGTCACGAAGGTATGAACGTTGGTTGGCGGCATAATTAAAGATCGAAAATAATTTATATAAGCTGGGAGCCAAAATTAAGTTCGAAAGTTGCGAATATATTTATTTGTCAAGTGATAAATAAATGAAAAATAAGATTAAGAGCCACGTAAGCTAAATTGGGAATATGGTTGATTTATTAACACTCCAGATTTAAGCATTGAAACTGCTAGCGTAGAACAAAGCAGAGATTGTGAGATTGCCCGGACTTGGGAAATGATTGGGCATGAAACTTGAATGCAATTATGAAAAATAAAAATAAGAGGAGAGCATGCAGAGATAAACAGAGATTACAGGTTTGACAGGTATACATTCACAGGTGCACACAATTACAGTGAACCAAGGTATGCAAAACAAGTTCTTAACAACAGCAGGAAAAGACAAATCCAGTAAAGCCAAAATCCAAAAAGGGGCTGAGTGAAATTGAAATATGTAATTAAAAATGTGAATGTAAATGTTTTAATTAATTTTTTTATTGTTTGTGATGCAAAGGAAAGTATCCTAAGGAAAAGACAAAATCCCACTGTAGCATGAAAATTTGTACATATTGTAGTAATTCTAAAAATAAGTTGGAAAAAGGAATAAGAAGACAGAAGCCAAAGAGTCATGACCGTTCACTCCAAATTCCTTGTGAAATACAAACAGTCATGTGAGAATTTCTATATATAATATCAATTTGATAAGCTCAAGTAGTGAGAGAGAGAAAATATAGAGAATGCATAATATAGAAGAATAAAGAAGAGAAGATTTAGAGAAGAAGAGCGAAAAGAGAAGCTACAGAACAGAGCTGATATCTGAAGTAAATCAGCAAACATTCAGTTTGATAAATTCAGGAAGTTGGAGCTTCCCTATCAAGTTGCAGCTTGATAGCTGTCAGATGTAGCTGACTGAGGTTGAAGCCTCCTGTAGGTTGGTGCCTGCAAAAAAACAGTGGTGAGAGGGAGTTGGAGCTTGCCTTTGCATCAAAACAATAATAAGATGTGGTTTTCTCCCTTTATGGGTTTCCACTTACATATGATGTCTCTGTGCATGATATTTATGTGTTGATCTAATTTATATTATATGCTTAATACTTGCTGCTCTCTTATTAAGTCTACTGTTATATTACACTTGATGCTTACATTCGAAGATTACTCACATATTAAATTAGATATGAAATGAAAGTGTAAATAAGCTTAATGAAAAGTTTTTAAAAGTTAAGGAATGTGTTAAACTGATTCACCCCCCCTCTCAGTTTAACTAAAGGTTCAACAATAGAATCTATTCCACTATTGATCATCACATGCGGAAATTAACACAATTGCGAAGCACACATGAAACCATAAAAATTCACACATATGAACACAGTGTTTTAACGAGAAAGCCTGAAGCTAAAAACCCCAACTATCTGTATAATATATTTCACAGAGATCATGTAAAAATCCTCATACAAAGCTGATCATATCAAGCTCTCAGTACAATACAATCACTACACACTAATCAGGCTGTGTTCTAGCAAATCCATGCACCGATCTCTACCACCTGCTAGCCTGCCTCTACTGCACAATCCCTACTGAATAATGGCTCTGAATGAACTCGAATCCACATGGCTTGCACTACGCAATCCTCATTGGCATCTCCACTGATTTTTGGATGCAATCCATGCATCATTATAGTCACAACTGATAGTCATCTTGCCCTTTCAACTATCTCAACGGTCTCCTTTCTGACATCCATGTACTTGTGTTGCTTGATGTATTCTTCGGTTGATTAATGAGTTAATATTTCGTGAATTAATTATTAGATAAATTCCACCACTCTCACTAGTGTATCAATCGGTTAGACTAGATACAACTAGCTCAACTATCTCTCGCCAGGTTAAATTGAACACAACTCCACCAACTACTTCTACAACTCCACCAAACTACTGTCACATGAGTTCTAACTGAAATCTCCATGCAATAGCTCCACTTAACCCTTAGGAATAGCGTAATTCTTTCTGTCAGCCCCTGTGCCACATCTGTGCACTTAACTAAAGTGCTCCAAGAGAATACGATAATGTTTAGAGTCCAAATATTATTAAGAGCTAATAATATTCGACATATCTATTTTTAGACTGGAAATATAAAAATAGATTCCGCCCAATATGTCTAAAAATAGAAGTCCATCTATTTTTCCAACTTGACCAACCATCCACAAATAGCATCCTACAACTCATAGAATATGATTGACACGTCTAAAAATAGACTTTGCACCAAAAATAGTCTGCAAGCCCACTTAGTGAAGGCAACTCTTTTCACTAAGCTTATCATCTTGTTGAATCTCAACACCCATCACCCATTAGTAACCAGAGTATAATTTTAATTAGAACTTTAAATTTTAGTGTCAATAGTATGCAACCAATCAAACCAGAGGTCATTGACTCATCACATGCATGTGCATCTGGGCAGTCTCTTTCCAGACTTAATAATCATCGACAATATATATTCATAATATAGGTAATCGATATAATTTCACATTCTAAATTATCATTAGGAAATAATAATCAATATAATTAATAATTGTAAGAAAGAAGTTAGTCCTCATAATATGTAAATAAGACGACATAAAATGAATTCAGCAACATGATTACCCATAGTCATCAAATGGGTCCATCACAACCATAACCAGAATAATATCAAACTAGTACATCAAAATTATCATCACGTCCATTAATAATAAAATTAAAATAATAAAATCCTCGACTTGAAGTCCTAAAATAATAATATATGTTCCATAAGGATATATCAAAGTTAAGGTAACATCAAAGTCAATCAACCAAAGCAGGGCACTACATGCACCCCCTCTTAACTATATAATTTGTCCCGAAGTCCTCAAAACATGTAAGGAAAATGGTGATGCATCTCCTCAGCATCCTCCCACGGAATTTTAATAGGCCATCGATTTCTAAATAATACCCCTCATATTTTGGAATCATCATGTCATTTTCGCTTAATATCTAGCTAACCTCCTTGTACCAAGTATCCTTAATTTTTATTCTAAGTAACTTCTCCCTCAAATTTTCCTTTAAGGGAATCACCTAAAATATTCAAGACCATTGACTTAAAGCATATACCACCATGTGTACTATACCATTTATATCTAACCACCTTTTTTTGGCATTTAAATGGTCTTCCATGAATATGTGCTCTATCACAAAATGATCAGTGTTAAGTTCCAACTCCCCTCTTAACAGGTAGTGTCTCCAAATCATCAAGGCATATTTTAATTGACTTATATCAATTTCCTGAGGATATAATACATGCACATGCACACATAGAGGCATGGGATATGTATATAATATTACCAACCACAAATCATACAAGACAAATTGAAGAGACACCTATAATTTTGCCACTAGTTCAATATTAAATAAATAGGAAGTTGTATAAATGTTTTGAGGTAGATATCTTCATCTGCAATAATATGTGATATAAGCTCTGAAAATTCTAGAACGCCAGAAATTTTTTAAGAAGTGAAACTATTATAACAACAATGTCTAAAAATTCCCTAGCACCTTTAAATCAAGGCCCTTAAAGTAGAGGTTTTAATAGTTCCAAACATTATGATTAGTTACTATTGACAACTCTCATTCTTGAGTAAAAGGTTTTCTTTCGTGCAGAAAAATTCGAATAAAAATAATGATCTTAATCAAAGAAATGAAATGTATACAACACAACCCATGTCATATAGCGGGCCATTTCCATAGAAATTAATGTATTGAAACTAAATTCAATAACCCCAATAAAAAATCCCAAGAAATCCAATCGCAAAAAATGAACACATTAATGGTTTGAAAACATGATACTCACTCATTGTCTATAAATTAAACAAATTAGGTTAGGAAATTAACTAGTCTATAAATTGTTGAAGATCTTACTCTGGTTAGGAGAACAATGTTGCTAATAAACATAGTAGGTAGGCATAACCACTTATATTTGCAATGAAAATAGGGAAAATAATGCAAAGGCTAGAATCAAATTGTCATTGATATGACATATTAAACAAATAATGTAATATTCTAAATTTAAAGCTAATTCCCTATGGGATAATGTGAATCTACATTCCATTATCTCTACCAAAGAATGCAATGTTCTAGTATTTAAGTGACAAATAAATCGAGTTGATTGTAAATACTAAAGCCTTAAAGTGTGAGTTTATTCAATCTAGGTTACCGATTCACTTGTCCTAAAGAACAACATAGTTTCATAAAATATAAACAAAAACTACAAAAATGTGATTTAGTGTCATAATTTCAACAACTTTGCTATGATAGGAAAATTTTGACATAATTACTTATAAGTGAGATACACAAAATGAATTTGTTTTCAAGATTAGTTATTAGGTTATGATCACTTGGTCTATGTGAAACTCATCTGTGTTGCTCCATCAAACTTGTGGAACCAAATCATTGGTAATTATCTTCAATGTATCTTGAAAACTTCTGAAGTTGATGATCTTATCAGATTTGACATTTATAGAATGGGTGCATCTTTGAAAATTGGTCTATTCATTGCATTTTCTAAAGGAAATGTAAACCAATTGAAAATGAATAAAATTTACTCCTATTACCAAAAATATCTCAACTAAAGCCTCTCAAATATGTATGTTTGGTTGTCTACTATGGATAAAAAATTGTAACATATAGGAAATCACTTTGTACACCTTTGACTTGAAATCAGATTCCTATTTGAAAACAAGTTCATAATTTTCAATGTTTGATGTATCAATATGATAGCATATTCTACTTTACCTACCATGTATAGTTTACTTCGTATCAATTACACTCACTCTTCACTCTTCTTGTAAACATCCAAACAATTTAGCTTAGACCTGTGCCAAGTGTGAAAGCACACAAATGATGGAAACAAGGTTTCTAAACTTTGGATAGAAAGAACAAGGAGCCACTCGTTTTTTTTCCTCGTAGAAGCTAGAGAACTTGGCAGCATAATTATCTATGATAGCATTGTACAATGATCGTATGTGTAAAATTTAGAAATCATAGTAGGCTAATGTGCATCACCATCATTTTCCATGACACAATTTTTAAATTTGTTAAAGAAAATAAATACACACACACACACACACATATTCAATCTCAATTATTTAAAACATAGAGGGAATTTATGTGACTTATCTCTCTTATCATTAATTACAAGGTGACCTAAGGTTCCTATTGAAAGGATCTCAAGTTTATGCAATAAAAATTCACAATCATTTAGGTACTGAAAAATATTCCTTAAAGACAACACCAAAACACTATTCAATGTAATATAAAACAAATAATAAAATAAACTAATCCAACTCCATAACTACATAATTGCAAATTTTATGGTGGTAATAATTCAATTATGGTAAATGGTTAATACCACATCAGATAGAATATGAAAGAAGATGCAGTTCTAGGTCAGAAGGATATTATTTATTTGATATGTGTTTCAAATTGAACATTTTGAGCATGAAAATTTTAAATTATGGTCTTTCATACCAACTATCACCACCACATACAATGTGATATAACTTAAGCAAATAAATTCAACAACTTGGGAAAAGATGTGGGACTTTTATTTCAAGATCCTTAAGTGGAAATGAAGAAAAGGTGTGTCATGCATCACTTTACTGGAAATATTATAATTTTATATTTTTTTAAACACCATTGTAGGATGAACCACATCCACTCCCATCATAAACACTTTCTTTGTTAACCATGATTGCATATTCATCCTTGAAGAAACACTCAGATCGAACATATTAAATGAAGGGTCCTAAAAAAAAGTGACTACACAACAAAATAGTGTAATATTCTCATTTTATCGTGACATTAATTATATGATATTATAAGGAAATATGATATTGATAAAATGTCTCGTAGAAAATAAAAAAGTATCTGGGCAATTTTCATTCACCTCATTGTTAAATGTTCTAAAGTATATAATATCCACCACTAGTTCTTTGTTGAGCACTAAAAGAATCATCTAGCTTGTCTAAGTCCATTAAAGAATAACATGTTTCTCTAAATTGTATGACCTATTGCTAATATTCGTTGGAAATTGAAAATTTAAATTTATTATGAAATATAGCATTTAATGTTATATTATGTAGATCTCCATTATAAATTTGGCACCATAATACGAGGTCCTTTGGTACATATCTGACAATACATATGACATATAGCGGAAATTTCAAATGTTAAAAATAAATTTGTTTAATAATGCCAAACAACCACATTGCCACGATGTACTTTTAGACATTGTGAGTTTAGGAATAGACTTCGTGGATTCCATGAGCTTGATGAGATTAATGCTAGGAAATTAGAAGAAACCTTTCAGGAATTAATCTAATAAATAACCCCATCAAGAAGTCATACCTGTTGTCTACAGAAATTTGGTTTATTCCCTTGAATCCTTTCCTTCCTTTGTCGAAATTTCCCACTTTAAACTAGTTGCAATCATTGCATATGTGACATTTTCTATGATGAAAACAACATTACAGTCCATATACATTACTTATTTTTATTCTTCAGTTAACCTTGCAAAAGAAACAACTCTAAGAATTTATTGCTACAATCTTAGAAACAAAAATAGAGCTTCCCTTCACTACAAGGGAGAAAAAAAAATTATTTGGCATTATTAAGTTAAAGCCCAAGTCAATAAGGATTTTTTTTGTCCATAAGAATCTATTTTCCAATTTATTGTTCCCAAACTTGGTATTCCTATATATCCACACCTAATAATTTTCTTGATCATAGTTACTAGACTTGCATATTAAACATGTGACCCATAGGGCTTAGTCCACTTTTCCTACCAAATAAGTCCTTCCAACTCACTGACTCAGATTTCACCCATAAGTACTTGTGGGTCATTGACCAGGTCAATTGGTTTGACTCATTCACCAACTTAAAAATTAATGGACTTAGTTAGAAAATCCAAGGAAACAACTATTTTAAAATCTGATTTTTTTTAATAATTTTGTGCTTGTTGAGCTTTACCCAAGTGGAATCAAACTCTTCACTATTCTGTTGTGGGAGTTTCTTTCCCAACCAAGTCTTATAACTATGTTCCTAACCAAAGTGATAAATTGTAAATGTATCTAGACTTCTAGTATTCCATTTAATTTTTTATTAGATGATTCTTTGTGCTAAGGACAAGCTTCAATAATGCTATAAAATTACAATATCCACTGGCAGTGTCCAATCAACAGGACAAGTGGGAGGGGGGAATTTAAGGCTCTTCCGGTCCCAAGCCACATGCCCACCAAATCACCACCCTCCCATGCACAAGTGGTAAAGAGCCTCGGGGCAGGCGTTCTCACGGTAGGTTGGTTTATGGTTAAATGAGGGATGGACATCGCTCAGAGAATTTCGTTTCCATGGGCGATGGTGAAGGTTGATGCAGTGGTCTGTGCAGATGAACATCCACTGGCTCTCAAGCACTGACTTGAGCTCTTCCGACCTAGGACAAGAAATGTGACACGCCCATTGGGCAGTGGTGGTGATAGGTTGGGAGTTGGGAGGCTTCCTGGAAACGACATGGGAATGTGCATGTTGCACCAAGAGGAGGAGGAGGGTGGTGGTGGTGAATTCAAAGTAGAGGACATGTTTTTGGACGATAGATTTAGGTTTGCAGCCTAGGCACCTGCTCAAAATCTGCGGACTGCGCAAAAACAATCCCTCCATGGTGCAACCCCTAGGTGGTATTTCTTTGGGCTCACAGAGCAGTTCGAATTTCATGGAATTCATATCTGCGGGTGGGGGAGATTTTGCACCTCCTTGGATGTCAATGTGAAGAATAGTGGTAGTCGTGTGTCCCTCTTCTATGGGACTCACGACACGGTTAGGTACAAGCTCAGCCAAGGGTGCAAGGGTGGAGTGTGGGTCTCATGGGCGGAGGGAATTAGGGAAACTTGGCACAGAAGCATAGCACAACAAGCGGAAGAGGAGGGTGTCTGTATGCTGAGAGAACATGGTTGAGCTCGGAGTGGTTTTGGTGGAGGCATGGACAACCGCAAGGTTCCAGGAGACCTGAGTTCCCACTCGGAGTCTACAGAGAGCTAAGTGGCCATGGAAGTTTCCCTAGCCCAATCCCTAGGCAAGATTGAGGCCCCGAACACCCTTGAAGCCATTTATTCTTAGCTCTAGCAGATCCATCTCAACCTGGACACCCTGCGTGAAAAAAGGTATGAAGGCCGAAATGAATTAGTGGCTTACATCAACACCGTCCAAAGCCTGTAGACGGAGACCCTTGAGGCTCTGGAAATTTTACGATGTATACTGAGGCACTACAAAGACCACCTTCGAGCCCGAGAGACCCAAGTGGATCACATCATCTACCACAATAACCATCAGGATCGTCTCTTCGTGGCTCCTCCGCTTGCCCCTCTGCACCCACCCCCATGATGATAGTTTCAGTATGTTTTTTGTAATTTTGTGGAAAATAACCAAGTACTTCGAATGCCTTGGCAAGCACCCAAGTTCTACAGGAAATGCATGCCTTCTAGGTTGACTGAATGTAAACAAGCCATGGTGGCTCCCACTGTAAATTATGTTTTTGATATGATAGTATAATATCGACAAAAAAAAATGCTATAAAATTAAATATTGATACCCTAATATATTAGTTCCTTGAGCATAATATTGAGTTGGTAGGTATACATATATATCTGATATTTTTAATAAACTTATTGTTCATAGTTTTATTCTTCTATCAAATTATATTAGTATTTGTCCTATCTTAATATTTGGAGATTGATATAATCCAAATAACTACACAACCAATATGGTGGCTCATACCTTGGGCCATATAACTTTGCCAAATAATTTGTTACAGTGTTGGATGACTTAACTACGAAGAATATGAAGTCCAAAAAAAATTGTGCAAAAAGGCCAAACAAGGTTTAGATGTAACCATTAGATCCAAGTAAATCTGACATTTCTTTATATTTTCAAGATATTGGGGGTCAGACTGTATTAGAATGGATGGTTTTTCATTGAGAGGTTTCTTGTCTTGATGCTCTCCAAGATTATTTCAACCAAGAAGATAGTTTCTCAAGAAATGATTCTAGCATATTTTGGTTTTTTTCTCTATCAAATCCATATTTCATGGCAGGTCTACTCCATAAAATTTATTATTTTTAGTTTCATCTAGAACCAAAGTGTATTACTTCTTCAAACCATGGGACTATTTCTAGAGAAGCCTTCCCCTATGCCTTTCTAAATCAATGCTCCCATTGTATCATAACGTGATATTGATAGAGTTACTTGTTAGTGCAAGGAGTCACTCCTTAATTGCAAAAGGAGTAAGCCTTACACATCATAGTTCATTTCAATTTTTAAAGGTTTTTTGAGTGGTGGGATGGCTTCTCAAAGAGTTTGAAATGATTTTTATGTTCTTTAATACTTTCATGAATTTGGAAAGTTATGGAAAGTATAAATTATATGGGTAAATTGGTAGTATAGGGAGTAGAGTGTAACAAATGAAAGGAGATGGATAGATGGTACCTACTTTAGGAAATATTCATATCCTAAATCAATCACAAAGCTATAATGATGGCTCTTTACACAAACTCTGTTTATGCAAAGTAAGCAACATTCAGAAATTAGATTGCATGCATAAAGTATTTCACAAAAGCCCTTTATGAAATCTTCACTAACATGTTCTACAACACATATATGATTTGCACGAAGCTGAAATAAGATAATTTACTATTAAATACTTTAACATTTTCTCACTCACACCTTAATAGATTTTGCAACTCATAAATTATAAGAAATTAACAAAGAGAGAAAACACACCATACATTAGATAGTGCTTGAGTCACAAAATCCTCTAGCATGAAGTGAAAAAAATCTTTTCTTTATTATATTAAGTCTTCAGGTAGACCAACATCAAACCTAGAAATGGTATTTACAAATGGTATATATAGAAAGAGAAGCACCAACTCCATCTCTTCTAAAAATAAGGAAACATTACTCCTAGCATTAGATAGGTGTCATAGGACATTACAACCATATCCCATTGAAATCTAATTGAAAGGACAGATGTATATGAAAGAAGAGAAGAAATATGGGCTAAACTGTTGAGTGTGCTGACATGCTGCCCCTTTTTCTATTGATTTGTCTCCTTATGTCTTTGGTTCTTAAATAACCATATATCTTCATTTAATATGACCAATAATAACCTCATAACCACTTATCACCATCACTTGTTATATCCATTTGGTTATGAGTCCTTATCTTTCTTTAACTGGCTCAGAAACTTTGTTGACAGGTGTCAAAAATCAGTTAAAACAGGCACTACCCGAAATTCCAGTAAAAACATGTAAATGCGCAAAAAATGTAATGCTACCAGAATTTATGGTAGCACTCAGTTTATTTTTAAAAAATGCACAAAAAAAACTGAAAAACCTATGTAGACTTACATTCTCTGACATCTAAGTTATTGTTAAAAATTTCACTTGATAAGAAAAAAGGTGTTTTATCAAGAAATTTTTTTACCTTCCTTCCATATGGGCTGTAGCTTCAGCAAGCTTGTCCAAGTCTGACTTGTTGTTAACAGTTGATCTTGATCTAGTTGTCCTTTTGGCTGCTTCCTTGACAGTGGCCTTTTCCTCCTTTGAACCCTTTTGGATATTTCTTCTTTTTGAAGGTTCTATGAGCTGCTCTAAAGGGGTTTTGTTTTTATATTTCTTCTTGGATTCCTTTGTCTTTAACCCTTTAAGTTTTCCTTCTATATCAATGACTTCTATCAATAAAATTAGATATTTGCAGAGCCTTGGACTTGAACTTGAAATTTTTGTTGTCTCTGGTATGTCTTTTTCTTGTACCATCAACAAGTTTTAATTATTCTTTCTTCTTCTTGCTATTGATATCATACCCTATATCTTTGAGGAGTTCTTCATTAGACTTTGTGGGTTGATACTCTTTCTGTATTTTCTGCTGAATATCTATTTCTAGCATTTCTGGTAGCATCTGTGCTTTAGATTTCTCTGCAATTTCAGACCTTCCTCTTTGAGCTCTGGAGTATACATTAGGAAAAGGAGGAATGGGGGGCACCATTTTCATAGACTTGGGTTTATTAACTGAGGAGCTCTCTCCATTCTCCAACTTTCTCTCAACCTTGACTGAAGAAATATTTTCTTTTCTGCTCTTGTCTTTATGGATATTCTCCTTCTTAGCCTTCCTCTTAGTTTTTTTTGCAGGCTGAGGGTGTTGTTGTGAAGATGGAGGTGTAAGTGCAGGTTGACCTGCCCTGTAAAACAAGAAATGGTCCCAGGTTTGATTTCTTTTCCTTAAATCTTCTTCAGCTAACACTTTTATAAGAGATTGATGACACAAGTTGTATTCTGAAGCAACATTATGTTTTTGGATCCTGGCTAACATCTTTGTTAGAATCTTTAGCAAAAAGTATGGAAATTTCAGGGTATTCATACCTGAAACATGAAAAATAAACCTCATATGATAAAGAAACACTACTGTATACCTCATTTCACAAGTGAGGTAAATATTGATGAGTTTAACAGATTGTTCCCATTCATTTTTGAGGTAGTTGCTGGGAATTCCTTTGACCTAGTTGGGATCTCTAAGTCCATCCTTGAGGAAACTGTTGAGGTCTCCTCCAGTGATAACCTAACCTTTAAACCACCTTTCTCCTTCCTGTGGAAGTTTGAATGCATCAACAATTGAATCTGTTGAAACCTGCAATGTAAGACCATAGAATATGGCTTCATGTCCATTGAATGAGTTTGCAAACTCTTGAGCTAATCCTAAGTGAGATATTCCCAGTCTAGTGCACAAAGAATACCACCCTACTTGAACAAACAACCTTCTTACCTTATAATTTTCATCTACTTGGTCATCACCTTGTGGTTGAATTCGTTTTATCTTTCCTCCTCTTTTAGTCATCTTAAGAAATTAATAACTCTGTCTCTAAAATCCGATAGGTGGCAGAGTTAGAAGAGCTCACCTAATAGGTGTTACTGTGTCTTCCTCTGAAATATTGTCTGAAATCTAAGACTCATCCTCAAGTTGCACTCTAGAAAACTCGTTCTCCAATAGCTAGGCTCACAACTGATACTTCTCCTTCTTTTTCGGTGATTTAAAATATCAATGATGGTTCACCATCCTATGCAATGGATTCTCGTTATGGAAAATATCCTTAACCGTAGTATACACCATGTGATAGCCATCATGGTCTTCAGTTGGCTACGTATATTTAGATAGCATGCTACAGGTGGCTTGAAATAAACGGATTTGTGACTGGTATTCACCTCCATTGCATGTTAGTTTATTGGCCTAAATTTCCGACAACGTATTTGTGTAACCATCCAAACTATCACTGCATTAAACTTGTGGATCCACAATCTTTCCAATCGAAAATCATGTACCTTGACATGAAATTGGACCAACTCGGCTGACAGACAGGACGAGATCAACTACTGGCTTTGGTTGTTGCGTATTGACACGTAGACACTACACATATACCATGACTTAAATTAACATGAATGATCATAAACATATCCTATCACGTTGTTTAAATCATAATAAAATGATTTAAAACATATTTCAAACACGAACACATGGCTTGACACAAAGCAGATGTGCTTTTTCTTTTTATTTTTAAAAATAGGTGAAGTTACCGGAATTTCCGGTAGCATTAGAATAAAAGAGAAATAGAAAGAAACAATAATATAACAGGTTGTCCAAAAAGGCTAAAACATGTGCTACCGGAAATTTCGATAGCGACCAAAATTTTTTTGAATTTTTTTTGAAATCTAATCCTAAAAACAAAAAGCTAAAATGGACTCATGACTTAGCAAATAATTGTGCTAACAATACCCATGTTGAGATATATAAGGCCTATTTTAGTGTTACTTAGACACATTCACTTGTATTATCATTCCTCGAGATATATCAATCCCTCCTTGGAACTACAAGTTTATCTAGGCCATCTCTAGGTTCACTTTCATAGACTCCAAGTTGAGGCAAACAAGCACATTCCTAAAGCTTATAGGATTTGGCAGATTTTTCAGTGGGATCCTAAAAGCATAGGACAATTTTATATTTAGGTTTACAACCTACCATTCAGGTAGATGTCATTGCATGTTTAGGCCTTTTTGTGGATCTAAATTAAGAGGATTGATGATGTATTCTTGTCACATATGTGAGGAAAACCAAGTGTAGGAACCATTCAAGTATGCAATTTATACAATTTTTTTTTTTGTTTAGAAGTAGCATAATAAAATATCCTAAATAAAATAAGGAGGGGGATTTTCAAAGCAAAGAGAAGAATACACAAAGGTGTGCAGTAGGAAGCAATAACCAAAATAATGTCGACTTATAATATATTATGAAAAAAAGGGAAGCCAATGATAAATTTATATTGGAGGTTCAAAATATATAGCAGGGGATTAAAAAAGAATCCTCCCCCCTAAAGGAAGAAAAAGGAGGAAATGTTACATTTAGGGATAATTATTTTGCAAGGATAGTTGAAAAAGGTGAAGTTAGTCTTGATGATGGAAATACTAAAACGTAGAATGTCTTGTATGTTGAAGAGTTAAAACAAGATATTCTAAGTGTTATTCAAATGTGTGATCAAGGTTACAACCTCACATTTCATTCTAAAAGATGTGAGATATGGAAAGTAGGTTCATGAATATTAGTCGAAAATACAAATAGAACCCCAATAAATGTATGTGTTCTTGGTGAAGTGAAAGGAGTAAATTTTGTATGGGACAAATAGACAAAAGTTGGTTATAGAAGGATGGGTAATATAAACTTTGAAAAACATAGTAAAACTTAGCAAGATACAAGCAATAAGAGATATGCCAATGATCTCAAAACCTACATGCATATTTTCAATCCATGTCAACACCAAAGGTATATATGATTTAGTTTCAAAACAAAGGAACTAAAACTCAAAGACATTGGAACTTGTAAAAACAGACCTTTGCAAGCCAGCGAAAGCACAAAATTTAAATTATATAGTTATTTTATGTTTTGTATTGATGATTACACAAGAATGACATGGGTATCATTTTTTAAAGAAAAATATGAAACATTTGATAATTTTAAATATTTAAAAGCCCTATTTGAAAATGAGATTGATTTAAAATCAAGTGCTTAATACCAAACAAAGGATGTGAGTTTAGCTCTTATGAAGTTTTATGGATTTTGTGAGAATCATGGGATCAAGAGGAATTTTTCAAAAATAAGGGCCCCATCACAAAATGGATTTGTATAAGGGAATAATATAACTATAAAAGAAATGGGTAAAACAATGTTGAATGAAACCAAACATCAAAGCAACTTTTGGAGAGAAGCAATCAGCACAACAATATACATTTTGAATATTGCACAAATTAGAGAGAAGAGAAGCACGAAATCTTATGAATTATGGAAAGGTGGAAAAGCTATAGTCAAATACTTTAAATTATTTGGGAGAAAGGGTTGTATAAAGATAAATGGAGATAATTTAGGGAAGTTTGATTGTAATGTTCCCAATTTTTAGCCTCAAGCTAAAAGGAACATTATAGCTAGCAGTATTTTATTTAATTAAATAAAAGGGGTGAGAAGGCCCCATAATCCTTAAGAAGGAAGAATAAACACTCCTCATGTGAAAAGAGGAAGAATAAAGCAGCTAAATTAAGCACCACATGGTGTGAACAGGACTGGATCATGCTTGATCTAGACATTTTGACCAAGTCCACATGCACTGTCTAGATACAATGTATCTACTTGATGGACTGCACAGTTTTAGATGAGGATCACATGCATGAGTTGGAAGGTACATGTGTATGGGACCCATGGTGGAGAGGAGAACTTGTTATATAAGGAGAGGAGGAGAGCCATTGTTCTTCATGCTTTATTATTATTTTGCTTAGTCTGTTGAGACTTCGCTCCTCTTGCTGTTTAGCAAGGGTGCAGTGCTGCATAGCACTAGGGTGTTCCCGGTCGGGAATCCCTACCTCATCCTTAGGGAAGGAGAGGTTCTAGCGCTGCATTTCCTCATTCCGGAATTTGGCCAAAGTTAGCTCCTTCAGTCACAACTTTATTCCTAGAGCAGGATAATTTTGTGTTGCAGGGTCCAACAACATAGGATCTCTTGAGTTGTTCCTTAGCTTGTTTTTCAGTGGAGGGCTTAGCTATTCATTGGAGGACCAGTGAGGAGGACTCCCAGGCTTATTTTCTTATCATTGGCATCAGGCCAACCATCCAGCTTCCCTCACAGCGCATTTTCCATCTTGATCTGCGTTATTTTGGCTAGCAGTTTGTGGGAGGGTTTTTTGAGCTCATCAGGAGGAGTGTTTCTGAGTAGAGGGATCAACATTTTTCTTAGACACACTACCAGAGGAGGGAATCATTCTTTATGATCTGCTACAACCTCATTTTATACTTTGATTCAGTTGCAGTGACAAGTCAAATTGTCACATTGTATATTCTCCAACATTTCTAGCAATCTCTTCTAGATTGGCTAGAAATCTTGTATTGGAGCCCATTCTTCTATCCTTGGGAATTTATTGTATAGTTCAGAAATATTTCATGTTTTTTCATCAATAGCAGCAGCTACTCTAATATAAGTAGCACTATCACTTCCCTCCGACATTTTGTACAACAACAGTAACTCATGTATTTCATAGTTTGATCATTGGAGGCTTATTTCAGTAGCTTGAGTGGCTTGTCCCTCAACATCCTTCTGTATATTTTAGCTGATTTATTAATAACATGATGGCTGTATTATATTCCATGTATTGATTTGTAAATTTTTGCAGAGTTTCATGATTATGCTCATGTGTTGTTGTAAGCTCTCTCTTTGAGCATTCTTTGAGGGATCTAGTTTGGGGAGATATGAATAACCTAGATAGAGATATTTATTTGGGATAATATTATGGAAGAGAAGTGTTTAGTGAGTTAAAAAGGGGATCCAAGCCCCCTTTCAGCTTATTTTTACACTACCTCTCTTATATAGCGTCCTTGAGGACCATATTGCAGAAAATCCCAAAAAAGGAACATTACAGTGGTATCAAAGCAAGATCTTTGGCTCAGCCTATGGCTTCAAGCCAAAGTGTTGAATCCATAAAGGGGGAATATTTCAAGCTCTATAGAAAAAGTCTGTAGATGGCCAGGTAGCCTCTGTATCTCATCATTTTTTCAAAGGTGACATATCCAGTAAATTCCCCTGCAGTCAATCTTTGGAATATAATTTTGATATTCCTGAGAAGGGAACTGTGCAACTCAAGATTATATGCCAATAGAAGGAGAAGCTCCTAATTTAGAAGAGGAGATGTACAAAGAAATCAAGAAAATAGGAATGACAGAAGAGGAGGTTTCCCTTATTCTTTTCCAAACCCTAGAGGGTATCTTTGAAGATCTTGAGGAAATAGAAAGGGAAGATTGGAGAGATTTTCCGAAAGGGTTTGTGGATGAAGCAAGCCCTAGTTGTGACCACGTTGGGTGTGAGAATTTAGCCACACATGAAGATCCACAACACAGTACATTTCCCATATCTACTGTAGGGAGAATGGAGGAAGATGAGTCACCCAGGGAGTATGAATCTCAATCATGGAGATTCGAAGTTCAATTGGACTTTCAAGAGTTTTGCAGACTCAAGGGAGAAAAATCCAACAACTACAAAGGGAGAAAGAAAGATATGTTCTTTCTATCTACTTTCGATGGATCAGCAAGGTGCAAAGCCATAGCTTGGGTGGAGGAGCTTGATGCATATTTTTAGCTACACCAAGTTGTAGCCAAGGAGGCCATCACTATAGCAGCGTTGCATCTCCTAGGTATGGCCCATGATTCGTGGTTTAAAAATTCGGTTTCATGTTATCATGAAAATTTAAAAACCTATGATGAATTCAATAAGGGTTTGGCAAAGGAATTTGATGGGAGTCAATGTGAATCGTCATGCATCATATCTTCAAACACTTTGCATGCATTGGAAGGAAACATGAAACAAACTCCACTCCATGTTTCTAGAGGGGAAGAAAACCGGGATGATGACTTGCTAGAGGCAAGACCCCCATTGTATGAAGGGCACTCTTCCATTTGTGATAATATGAAGGTCCTTCTTCCAAAAGAACACTGAAATCCATGGTCTCTCATTGAAGAGGAGGCATACTCACATGTTGATGAAGAGAAGATGCATAGGAGAACCCACAATGCTGTATCATTAGAGGGAGATCCATCACCACATGGAGATGAGATAGGAACCATTACTTCCATGAGGGGAGTCCTTATGTCTATGCAAGGGATTACAAGGGGTACCACATGTGGGGACTTAGTCACAATTCCTGAGCAACATGAAATAGTATGGGAGGATTGTGAAATGAAGGATGGGGGAGAAGAAAGGGATCATCATTTCGAGGGAATGAGCATTCATCCTTATCTTTTGAGGAGAGTTTCTTCACAGAGGAGAGAGACTGCACTACGTAATGGAGAGAGGGATCATCCATTCCTCTCATATACACCGTCTACTTCTCATTTTGATGTCTCACTACAAGGAGGCATTCCATCTGGGAGGCCACCGGACCCGGCATTGATGAGAGGCATCTTACTTTGGGATTCATCCCTCTTGGATTCAGGAGAGGTGAAAGTTGTAGGGGATGACCACTCCAAAGACTTGGAGAGACAGAGGTTACTTCCTTTAAGGGAGGACTCTTTCAAACATGGGAGTAGATGGAGGTCACTCATGCTTACACTGACCAAGATTGGGAGATTCCTCTTGGATGATAGCTTCTCATGAGAGGCCAACTTCCAAGGGTCACCATTAATATTTGAGCATGAGCAGCTGCATGATAGGAATGGAAGCATATTGGAGGATGAATTTGGCATGGGGGATGTCAAAGTAGTAGGCATCAGCATGAGGGGAGCATCACATTGCAGGTTACCAACGTTGTCTCTGAGGAGGGTAGATCCAGATTGGAGGTCTCAACTCATAGTAGAGTACTCCCAGGATCTAGATGCATGCATGACTCTTGATGACCTAGAGAGAGATGACAGGTACATTATTGATGAGATGGTCAACTATACCAATAGTAGGATCTCCTTGACTAGAGCCTCTAGTCTCAAGGAGACATTATTGCATGCAACATATGAGGACTTTCTAGCTATGCACTTCGATGCATATTTTTCTTTGCTAGAGGAGTTCATTTGGGAGGGCATTCAGCATGATATATATTAGCATATGGATAGATGCATAGCCTGGATTATTTTTGAGAGGTTGGCACAACCACTTCCCTACTCATTGGAGGTGACGGAGAGCATTCAGATGAGCCATTTCAGTGCAAGGTCTCAAGTACATGGTAGAGAAGGTATAATTTCACATTATATTTTGTACTTATTTACTTTATATGAGAAGCATATTATATCAAGGAGGATCATCCCTTATTTCATTTTGTATGATGCACTTGCAGCTACTTGTAGCATTTATTTTGGCTACCTTAATGGTGGTTTTTGGGGGAAGCAACATACTTCTTGGTGTGCACCATTCGCACCAAATTGTACTTACATCTTTTCAACTTATGAGATGTTTGTGGAAGCAAAAAAGTGGCTAGTAAAGCACTTGTTATCTTTTAATTTGAGGCAGGCATGGAATGCACTGTGCTGGTTCCTCATATGTAACTATGATTCACTCTCTGGTTGCCATGTGGCAACTTGCTTTCATTGTATTTTGCTTCCATATGTTACCGATGTTTGTATACTCATGGGAGGCTTTGTTTGGAGAGTGGGAATGGCGTTGAAGATGCCCATTGGGAGTATGATTCTCCCCTTTTCACATGTTGTATGTTTCAGGAGAAACAATGGGCACACCATGATTTCCATATCACTTCTCTCATCATGTAGGAGGAGCTATTGGGAGAAAGTGCGTTATTGGAGGAGGCACTTCATGTTTAATTCATTTTGTGGGGAGGTTTGGGCCAATTGTGAAGGCCATGAAATTTAAGCCCAATATCAGCAACCCCCTCACACTTATCATAAATGGAGGGAGAAACCAATTGGATGGACAAATCTAAACTCTCCATTCAGCCCCAACATGTTGCATAGATCGGGGGTTGAGAATTGCTCTAATGAGCTACCTAGGATGGCTCATTTCATTTGGATGATTTCATGGGTGAAGGAGTCACTCATTGGGAATAAGACTTCCCATGCTTTCCATCACTCCTACCTTGAGGAGGCCATTGAACAACAAGGAGATTTCCACTTGCATCTTCTATTATCTCATGATGTATACTCTGATTTTACACACTTGGAGGGATACATGGAGGACAAATTCATTTCACATCTTGATGAGCTATGGTGGGGTATATTTATGAGGAGGCCGCAAGAAGATGAGTAGGAAATTTTTCTCTACCTTGCAGTTGCTTGAGGACAAGCAACATTTTGAAGGGGGAGGGCTGTAATGTTCCCAATTTTTAGCCTCAAGCTAAAAGGAACATTATAGCTAGCAGTATTTTATTTAATTAAATAAAAGGGGTAAGAAGGCCCCATAATCCTTAAGAAGGAAGAATAAACACTCCTCATGTGAAAATAGGAAGAATAAAGCAGCTAAATTAAGCACCACATGGTGTGAACAGGACTGGATCATGCTTGATCTAGACATTTTGACCAAGTCCACATGCACTATCTAGATACAATGTATCTACTTGATGGACTGCGCAGTTTTAGATGAGGATCACATGCATGAGTTGGAAGGCACATGTGGATGGGACCCATGGTGGAGAGAAGCACTTGTTATATAAGGAGAGGATGAGAGCCATTATTCTTTATGCTTGATTATTATTTTGCTTAGTCTGTTGAGACTTCACTCCTCTTGCTATTTAGCAACGGTGCAGTGTTGCATAGCACTAGGGTGTTCTCGGTCAGGAATACATACCTCATCCTCAGGGAAGGAGAGGTTCTAGATCTGAATTTCCTCATTTTAGCATTTGGCCAAAGCTAGCTCCTTCAGTCACAGCGTTATTCCTGGAGCAGGATAATTTTGTGCTGCAGGGTCCAGCAATAGAGGATCTCTTGAGTTGTTCCTTGGCTTTTTTTTTTCAGTGGAGGGCTCAACTATTCATTGGAGGATCAGTGAGGAGGACTCCCAGGCTTATTTTCTTATCATTGGCATCAAGCCAACCATATATCTTCCCTCACAACGCAATTTCCAGCTTGATCTGCATTATTTTGGCTAGCAGTTGCTGGGAGGGTTGTTTGAGCTCATCAGGAGGAGTGTTTATGAGTAGAGGGATCAACCTTTTTCTTAGAAACACTATTAGAGGAGGGAATCATTATTTCTAATCTGCTACAGCCTCATTTTATACTTTGATTCAGTTGCAGGGACAAGTCAAATTGTCACATTGTATATTCTCCGACATTTCTAGCAATCTCTTCTAGATTGGCTAGAAATATTGTATTGGAGCCCATTATTCTATCCTTGGGAATTTCTTGTATAGTTCAGCCATATTTCATGTTTTTTCATCAACAGTAGCAACTAATCTAATATAGGCAGCATTTTCACTGCCCTCCGGTATTTTGTGCAGTAGCAATAACTCATGTATTTCATAGTTTGATCATTGGAGGCTTATTCCGGTAGCTTGAGTGGCTTGTCCCTCAACATATTTCTTTATATTGTAGCTGATTTATTAATAACATGATGGTTGTATTATATTCCATATATTTATTTGTACAGTTTTGCAGAGTTTCATGATTATGCTCTTGTGTTGCTGTAAGCTCTCTCTTTAAGAATTCTTTGAGGGATCTATTTTGGGGAGATCTGAATAACCCATTTAGAGATATTTCTTTGGGCTAATATTCTGGAAGAGAATTTTTTAATGAGTTAACAAGGGGATCCAAGCCCCCTTTCAACTTATTTTTACACTGCCTCTCTTATACATCGTCCTTGAGGACCATATTGTAGAAATTCCCGAAAAAGGAACATTACATTGATTCAAAAACAAATGAAGGACTATTTATTGTCTATGCATCTAGAAGCAAGGCCTACAAATGCTACAAAAAAATACTATTCAATATTGTAGAAAGTATTGAAGTAAGAGTGGATGAAGAAATGTCTCAAAAAGAAATGGTAAACAAATTAATATATAGAGGATACAATATACAAAGAATGAGAAAAGGAACAAGTAAAGAAATAAGAAGAAACATAATTCCAATATCCAAACACACCATATATATTTCTCTAAAATTACCATCTGAAGATTAGATTTTTGGTGATACAGATAAAGGATTTAAAACTATAATAGGATTAGTAAGTACAACAAAGCATGCAATATTTTATTTTTTATCCAAAATATTTCCCAATAACTTTACACAAGCTAGTGAAGATAAGCATTGGGTTAATGGTATGGAAGAAGAAATGAATTAGATTGAGAAGAATGAGACATGGGAACTTGTCCTTAGACCAAAATACAAGAATGTGATAGGCACAAAATATGTCAATAGAAACAAGTTTAATGAATATGGACAAATAATTATAAATAAAGAAACATTGCTTTGAAAAGAGTATGCTCAATTTGAGGGTGTTGAATTTGAAGAAAAATTTTCTCCGGTTGCAAGATTAGATGCAATAAAAATGTTTTTGGAATTTTCATGTTTCAAGAACTTCAAAGTATATCAAATGGATATCAAGTAAACCTTTATAAATGGAAATCTAGAAGAAGAAGTATGTATTGAACATCTCGAAGGATTGAAATTATCATAAAATGAAGATCAAGTATGCAAAATAAGAACAAAATCATGTCAAAAACTAAATAAAGTTCCCATAGCTTGGTATTCAAGACTTGATAAATCCCTACAACGATAATGTTTCAAAAGAGGAGCTACATAAAGAAATATTTACATCAAAAGAAAACATTAAAATCGATTAATAATTTTGGTTTATGTGGATGATATCATTTTTGGAAGTAATGTTGACAAAATGAGTGAAAGTTTTGCAGAATAAATGAAAAAAGAAGTGAGATGTTCATGTTTGGAGAATTGTCACTCTTTATAGGTTTGTATATTTCTCAATATGGTAAGCACCTTGTGCCTTAAAAATGATAAGAAATCAAATATTACAAACCACTTAAAATGGTAAATCTACTTTTACAATAAATACAATGTACAAGATAAGATTTTTTTTATCCTATATATATATATATATATATATATATATGAGACAAAGGGTACAATTATAATAAAATGGGACCATGGATTATGTTAGGGTCCCGTGATTTGGATGATTGGAAAGCCAAATGACAGTGTAACATCAAACCAATCTTTATAGCCCAAGGACCTCACCTTCCTGGACTCAGAGAGGGCTCTCTCTATTTCTATAAGGGATATTTGTGTGTTTGCTTATTGTGTTATGATTTTAGGCTAGTTATGAAGTAGGTTTTTGTTTTTGGTTTTTGGGTTGAGGGGTGAACTGATTAAAGACATAAGATAGGCAAAAAAATGTCAGATTAACTGGGCTATGGGGTCAAAAAGGTCAGGAAAGCTTTCAGATGGTGATACAAGGTTGTTGAAGGGCCGATTTGATTTGAGGTAAAATGGATCTTTGGGAAAAATGGAGTGAGATGGACATTAAATTTGTGAATAACAAAGGATTTCAAGCATAAATAGTTTAATAGCTGGCATAAACATGGTAGGGAAAACCATTAATTATGAGAAATGTAACTATAAGTTGATCAACGCGTAGAAATAAACATTCAAGCCATGCATAGAGATATATAACTCTCTAACTTTAGGAAATGGCTATCAGACTTTGGGGAAATACATTTAAGATAGACAAACAACTAAAATCACTATGTCGGAACACCTAAACGTAGTAATTCAAGCTATTGGGCAGTTTGAAAACAAGATTTCATAGTTTTAGGCAAAGGGAAAGATCAGTACAAGACATCTTTGGTTCAACAAATGACAATCTAATCAATCAAAGAGAGGTTTCATAGGTGGAGCTATGGCTAGCCATGAGTAAGCAGGGCATACCATAAATCATACTTAGCATGCATAAAACCATAAATGAAACAAGCAAACAATATTCTTAAGTTATTATAGAGCAATCAAGAATGATTTAATGTGACTAAGAATGAAGAAAACATGGAAGCTATAAAGAAACAGGAAATTTAAGGTGCCTCCAAGGGCATGTCTTGAATCTGTTCTCTACTGTCTTATAGAAAGCAAGAATATGGAATAATGAATGAAAACTAGGAAACAAAACAGAGAGAGAGACACTATACCATTCTACCAAGTCATGGAATCCAACAACAATCCTCTTTCATCGTCCAAGAACATCCAAGAAACTATCCAAAAGCATCAGACAAGTATTTATTCCAAAGCTTATATGACTATATATTACTTCTATTCATCAAGTTCAGCCTTGTTTACAATGAAATCCTTTGGAATATATAGGCCAAAGTGAGGAAAACCTCTTACTTCAACTTGCAATCTCATTGGCCTATCCAAAATATTTGATTTTGTCCTTGAGCCTTTGCAAAGCCCAAGGCACAAAATATCTAATAAAATATCTCAAAAATGCTAAAAAAGGGAAATATATTGACTTTTCATAACTTATCATGTACAAAAATAGCTAAACGCACATGAAGAAAAGTCACTTTTGAAAGGTTCAATTTTTACAAAAATACTCAAAAAATACACCAGCAAAAGGTCCCCTGACTTTCCCAAGGAAACTTTTGGAGGCCTTCCCGATGTCGAAACGAGGCCCATGATGGCTCATTGGAAAGATCTGAGTGTATACTTTATGAAAATGTTTATTTTTCTCCCAAATGACCACAGGAAGTCCTCCAAAAATAGACTTGTGTGTAAAAAACCAAAAATAGGCCTTGCTGATAAACATGGCAGAGTGTAGAAAAAGGGAGTTTTTTTCGCCATTTTTTGGGAGAAAATGATCTTCAATTGATTTGAAAATCATTGAGTATGTGACCCTAAAATTATGACATCCAATGATACCATTTTCATCCTTTGATGATGCCCCAAACTGAAATGGCGATGCCCATGTTTTTTAGCCAAAAACCCAAAAATGACAAAAAACCAAAACATGTTGAATTTCGCCCAAACTTGGCGAGCATGACCCTTAAGGGTTTTCAGAAACATGTTGTGAATCTGAGGCCAAAATTTGGAGCCTTGAGGTGTCTTTCCTCAATTTTGGTGTCGGGCGCTTCCCTTTAGCCTCCTTGAGTTTTTCCTGAGCAGACTTCAACTTCTTCCGGGAAAACTAATTGAGCTTTTTATAATGCCCGGTCATCCTCCGTTGAAGGTCCAAATCCCTATTTTCCTTCTCCAATTTCTTCTCCAAGTGATCATTAACTGTCTCAATCCATGCTTCCCTATTGTTCTCTATCTCTTGTTCGAACAATGTAGTGAGAGGGGTAGATTGGAGAAGGGCATCTTCTTCTTCCTTTTGTTTCTCAAGGGCCTTTTTGAGCCCCATGGTTCTTGGCCTCTTTTGCCTGGGCTGATCTTCGCCTTCGCTCTTGTCAAACTCACCCATGAGTTCTTCCAATCTCACTTGTGCTTTGGAGGCCTCCTTTTTGTATTTGATGGCTCGTGTCTCATATACAGCCATATGGACACTCATCTGCTTGTTTTGAACTTGCAAAAAGTGATTAAAGTTCCTAGCCCTATCAAGATCAATCCTCAAAGCATCAATTTGGTTTTCTCTATTGATCAAGAGATTTCCTAAGATCCAGGCTTCATTATCACTATCATCACTTTGGATTTGGATGATGTCGAATCCCCTTTCCTATTCATGACTGCCTTCTTCTTTCTCCTTTAGTCTTCCTCCTCCTGGGAAATTTGACAAAGGGCTTCTTGGGTAATTTTCCCTTGCTTCGGAGGGCCCTAGTCACATTTGGAGTTACAACTCTAGGCACCCTTTTCCTTGATGTCCAGGGCTTGGCCACTTTCGGAGAAGAGAGCATGGCCCCTTTCCTAGGAGAGGCAGCTAGCACATGCTCCATTGGCTCTTTACCCTTGTCACTTTGCTCATCATTCTTGCCACTATCTTGGATTTCTTGATGGATGCCTTGACTGTCCTTGTGAATTTCTGTTTTGGGGCTGTCCTCCTCACTGTGTTGCGCCTTTTTATCATGCTGCCCTTCTTCTTCATGAGGTTGTTGTTCCTTTTTATGAGGTTGTTGTTCATCATCCTGTAGCTGCCTCTGTTCATCATTATGAGGTTGTTGTTGATCATGCTGTGGCTGCCTCTGTTCATCATCTTCATGAGACTGCTCACCTTTTTCATGAGGCTGAATCTGTTCATCATGTTGTGGCCGCCTCTATTCATCACGAGACCGCTCACCCTCACTATGTTGCACATCTTCAAATGACATTTCTCTTTGACTGTGGGTGAAGCTTAGTTGTATTCACCTAGGTTTTACCATCATCTGTTTATCAAAAGGAACTTCTTTTAAAAACCTATCCTACAATCAAATGCAATGGCAAGCCACTTTTTACATATTTTAATAAGGAACAAGCCTTTATTTGTAATAGTGGCATGCTTCATTTGCTTTGAGTGTTGTTCTTGAGCTTGAAACACATGCCATATCCCTTCTTACACATTGATGAACCTATGTGTCTATTTGCAAAGCCTCCTTCAGAAAACAGGCTTAGGTTACCTTCTTGTCCATTGTGATGAGTTTTTGAAAAAGATCTTCATGAACAGGAAGAGCAGAACTCTCTTTGAATATCAGCATCACTCTTTGGCCTATTTTTAACCCATCTTTTCAACTTACAAACCTTGAATGAATTTCTACTAATTTCAAACCCTATTTTTTAAAGGAAAACACTGGCTAGATTTCATGCCTATTGATCAAGGAGGAAATTTCTGGACATTTTTAGTGAAATCACATACCTCAGTAGGATTTGTTCATTTTGGCTTCAGATTTCCTTTGAAGGAAAACTCTGATAGTAGAAATATAAACCTCTTGGATTATCATAGTACCACTGCTTTGCCTTTTCTTTTAACATTATTTTCTATTCAGAAGCCTTCAATTGTCTCCTACTGCTCTTAAAATTTGCCTTTCAATTAGTAAAAACCCTAAAATCAAACTCTGTCCCTGGCCCTCTTCTTATTAGATGAAGGAGGCCATTATCTTAGTGCCAAACCCTCTGCTCATGTATGGAGGAGATTTTCTCAGTCTTTCAACCCTCTGCTCATGTATGGAGGAGATTTTCTCAGTCTTTCAACCCTCTGCTCATGTATGGAGGAGGTTTTCTCAGTCTTGCCATTTCATCAGTTTTTCGAAACAATGTTACCTTTCCTTTCACTGCCTATTCATACTTAAGCAAATGAAAATGACAAAATGACAATATGTCATGAAGAGAATTTCTCTGATAAATGTAATTCTACTTTTTCAAAAACTTTGTGCCTTTTTAGACATCACAAGCAATTTGGCCAGTATCTGCAAAGAATTTCTTGTCATTTATAATTTACTAACCTTTGACTGTGATTGTAGGAGCTTAATGAAAATAACCCCTTGCCCTGTAGCTGCATCCCAGGCTCAAAACCACATGAGAAGCAGTTGTCTTCTCATGTTGAGTTTAATAATGTCTTCTAGAATACTGGTACACTTCTGCTCTTGAAAGATCCATTGAAACACTGTAAAACCACCTAATATCAGTTTGACCTATGGCATATGCATTGCTGAGACTTCAGGGCTTGTTAGTGGCACGACTTAAGGGTGTAACCACACTTTATTTGCAGAATAGGAAGGTTTGTTAGGACTAGTTGATAACAGATAGAGGTTCTTTGGCTTTAGGATAGTTTGCCAAGGGAGAAATGCCTAAAGCGCCACTACCTAACTTAGGGGAGACTTCTTGGATAAATTTGGATTGTTCTGTTTGGAGCTGATGAGAAATCTAGTATGGCTGAGGCTAGATAGGGCTTGACAATGAGGTTTTATCTCGTCATGGGATGATTGAGAAGGTTAGGAGGGAAAAAATGTTTGTGGGTGTTTTCCAGTTGGAAAATTTGACAATTTTGAGATCAGCTGCTAGAAAACTCAACTAGGAATCTAGTCATCAACAACAGATGAAAAATACTGATGACTAACAATGGCTCCAATTGGGGAGGGCAGCTCCTTTTCAGGAGGTGTCCAGAATTGTAGATCTCGATTCTTTGAAGACCATTGCCTTTATCCATTGGCGCATATTTCTTTCTTCCTTGATGCTATTTCTGAAAATTGACAGCATGATTAACATCAATGATATTTATACCTACCCTACTATCTTTGCTAACATTTTTTCTTCTTTTGGGTGCATTTGGACTAGCAACCCTTTGAGATAATATATATTTTTTGAAAAATGAACCTATCTAGTTCTACACTTATATCTGCCGAGAGTTCAGATTAAGCTGATGAATTCCTTTGTTTCTCTACTTATGCTAGATCGACTATCAAGGCTAGGCTGTTTGACAGGATTTTATTCTCTAATCTAAAACATGAAATTGAAAAATGACCAAATCAGGATTAGACAGTCTAATTTTTCATGTACTTGTGACATGAAAAACAAGTTGCACACAAATATTATTTTGCATAAAATGAAATCTAGAAAAACAAGGCTAGGATACACAATTTGTTTTTCATCCATGCTTTCCTCTTTGGTTCTGTTTTGAGCATGTGGAAATAGTGTCTTTTCCTAATCTACTCTCTTTGATAATTCAAGCTTACACAATGTTGAACATCTTTTCCACTCACTAACTTATCAACAATTAAATTTAAAACATGTTCAGCTATGATTAGGCTAGATAACTGAACAAGACATTTGAGCACTAGTAGCGGCATTTAGACTTGCGCGCTTTCCGAATGACTATTTTTTGAACATGGGGCCTTCTTTCTATTTTTCAAACCGCCCTCTTTTATATTTTTCTATTGTTTTTGAATTTTCTATTCTTGATCTATTTTTCAAACAATGGTATATACAATGATTGAAAATGTTTTTACTCAGAAATCTTGGAAATGGCGAAACTTAAGCATCTTATCCTCATAAGGATCTCCTACCACTCTTGGTCCACTCAGCTCTTGAAAAGAAAAATTTGGAAAATTTTCTCTTTCAAGCATGACATAAGGATTCATGCATGAATCTCTGAATAGCTTTGTATCTTCCCAATGTGCCTCTTTATACCTCTGATTTCCACTCCTTCCTTTGATGTACATATTTTTCAAATAACGCAGATATTCTTTGTAATTTTTCAAGTATATGATGACATCTTAAAGGTACATCAAAATGCAGAAATTCAGAACTGGAAGCATGGCTTTTAGGAGCATATTTTTGATATCCGGTGGTCTTGCAAAGGAATCATTTGGCTATAACCTGAAACATCATCTTGCAAAGACATATGATTAAAAGTACTTATGATTGGTATATCATGGTCTCGGGCAGGAAGGATGAAACTTCTATCACAAGGGTGTGTATTAGTGCTTCTAAAATCAAAACAGACCCTATGACCAGCTATTTTATCTTTGACTATTATTGATTGGTTCAGATTTTTGTATTTTCTTTTGTCGAAGTTGTTTCTTGGAGTGATGGAAGTGGCATAATGTTTCTCACTGTTTTCTCTGTATGAAGTAGTATTTTGAATAAGATTTCCAATTCTAGTAGTTCTAAGTCTTTGGTGGAGTGACAGGTTGTTAGCCAGTTCAAGTAACTCAGGTATATTTGGACTGCAGTCATCATCTCCTCTCATAAGAAGTTTATCAGGCATTTTTTCTGGATTTTGAGCTATTATGGATACAGTCAAGGTTTCATTTGAAATGGTGGAGTTATGTGATGGTAAATCCTTAAGGTATGGCAAGAAAATTAAGCTTCCCTGACCCTGAGTTCCAAAGAGGTTTATGATATGTAAGTCTTCTAATGCCTCTGTTCTGAAAAAGTTTCCTGATGTTACTGCTGATGCTTGCCTAAGGTTTGAGCAATTTGCTTGATAGTACATAATGGTTTGTGCTTCTTGCTTTATCCCTGTTTCAAAAGGAGCAAACTCTCTTTCCTCAAGACATAGTTGTTCATGAACATGATAGTTTTGAGTGTCCAGTTCATCATAGAGAACTTGGGGCAGTTGATGTGGTGGGCCTAAGTTTGTTTCAAATCCTTCTGATTATTCTTCAATGTCCTCATCAGTGTGTAAAATGAAATATTTTAGATCAGAATGCAAGGAGTACATCGGGATGTTATCTGGCCTCTCTTGGCTGCTGACCATATATTTCATGTGTGATTATCGATAAAGTATTCTAGTTTGGTCAAACACAGGAATAGTGGCGTAGGACATATCAAGTTGAATATTTCCTTTAAGCTTGGCTCCCCAAGATCTGGATAAAATAATTCCATACTTGGGAGGGATTTATGTTACCACTATGTCCATGATTAGATGTTTTGCAGTTACTTGGTCCAAACTAAAACAAAGATCTTTGATTAAGCCTAGACATATGACTCTACTCGAATCAAATGAATATAAGTCTTTATATGGTCTTGTGATTTCTAGGCCTAGTCTTTCCATTACAACCTTCGGCATAAGATTATGCGAGGCCCTAGAGTCTAGCATGGCATTGTGAAGGATTTGGTCATGTATATTCAGAATGATATAAAAGGGAAGAGTGGTTCCTTTTTGGAATCTCCCTTCTATTTTTGGACCAAACAACACTTCGGGAGTGTCATCAGCTAGATTAAGGGTGTTCGCATCATTTCCTATATTCAGGACCTTTAACACCTGGGATTTATAAGAGCCTTGGGCGATAAGTTCAGTGAGAGGCATAGTAATATTTATTTTGGCGATTTCTCCCTCAAAACTGAAAGGTGCTTGTAGTTAAGACATGTTTGCTTCAGCTTTTTCAGCCATGACTTTCTCTATGTTCTAATTTTGTTGACTTTGTTTCGGGATTTTGTTCGACACAACCATCTCGGGAATCTTTGTGGAAGTACTAGGAGCATCTAAGCCAAGACTTGTTTGAATAACTTTATCTTTGTTTTGGTCAGTTTTCTTGACCATGATTTTGTTGCTGTCCACTGCTTTTTTAAGGATGGTATCAGGGGTTCTAGCAGTGTTTGAGCTACCTTTATTGGAGTTGTCTTGGTTTTTTCTTCTTCTAAGGTCATAATTCCTGTGAGCTTCTATTATGGCATTCTGAAAATCTATGGTAGGATCCTCGGGATCATCATAGTTGATTTCATCCTGATTCGGGGAGAAGAATACTTGTTCTTCTTCTGTGAGGTAAACCTCACTCTCGTTATCAGACCCTATGAGGTTCAAATGATTTTCATCAATGGGTTCTGTATCCCTATCATCTTCTTCCACATAATTTTCATTAAAGGGTGGCCTAATTTGTTGGTCATTTTCCCTTGGTTTGTTTTGAGGCTATTCCCTCTTAAATTTTTGGTTCTGGTTTCTGTTTGGAGGGTTTGGCTGGTTGTCCCTAAGAGGGGTCTTTTCACTTATCTTTTCCCACATTTTGGCCATGGATCTAACCAAGTCATCTATTATAGGATCTAAGGAAGGGGTTGAAGTGGATACCTCATCCCGGTATGTGACTTCCCTTTCTGATCTAGTCCTAGCTCTTTTTTCTACTAAGTTGGCTTCTGCACTTATGGCCACTTTTTGTATTTCCTCTAAGGCAGGGAGGTCCTTGTCTCTTAGTTGATAAGTCATGTCTGGGTCAAAGCCTTCGGGGAAATTTGCCAAGGCTGAGCCAAGTGGAGGTTTGAAGTGAGGTGGGAGGGCATTATACACACTGTTGAACCTAGTGCAGTATCCTTGGACACTTTCCCCATTTTCCCATTTTAGATTGTTATACTCTGACAGGATTTGAATGGGGTTCTTTCTGATTTCCCACTTGTTTAAGAAGGTTTGGTAGAGTTCTAGGAGATTGTGGATGTTGTTTGGAGTTAAGCTCTTAAACCATTTTTTGGGTTCTCCTCCCAGGCTTTGGGCGAACATCCTCATTCTGATGGTCTTGTCTTCTATTTCCATGTATTCAAAGGTATCGCTAATCCTATATACATGTTATTGAGCTGTGGTAGTCTCAACTCCGATAAAGTGCGGGATTTTGGATTAATAGTCATTTTGTAAGGGGGCCAAAGGTTGTGGCAACACCAAGGGTGCATACTAGGCTACCATGGCGTGAGCTAATGGATGATGTACAAAATGAGGGCTTGTAGGATGAGCTGGGGTGGTTTGAAAAGTAGTGGTTTGGATGGGTGTGGAGGATGTACTTGGACTAGTGATTTGATTTTGAGCAGATCTGGGATGGTAGGAGCCAAAGTTATGGAGAAGTTGAAAATAGAGAGGTGTAGTAGGCGAGGCTTCTCTACTAGGACTCTGTGGTAGATCTAGGGGCTCAAGATTGTCAAAGCCTATCTTACTTTGTGACTTGCTTCTAAAAATGGTTTTTTATGATTTTAAGTCAAATGGGGAATCCTGCAAGGCTGTGATATGTTCAGTTACTGATCTTGCTTTACGGATGGACCTATCGGTAGCTAAATTTCCAGTTTCATAAGATTGCCATAGAATATTCTCTAGGTCATCTACTATGATAGGGGGATTTGGGTCTGGATGAGATCTAGTGTTGATTCTTTGTGAAGCCAGATTTCGAGTCTAGAGTTTAGAGAGGATGGTATTTGTGATTGTTTCGGATGGATGGCCTCTCTAGGGGTTTAATAATGTGAAGGATGGCCAAAACAAAAAGATGCACTAGTGGAGTCACCAGGTGGATTTCTATGAGAACTATGGTCCACCACCAACACTATCAAAGATGCTTTCGGGAAAAAATTTTATAGCAAACTTTGAGATGAAAAATTGCAAAGAAGAGTGATTCACTTGGTTTCAACAGTTTGCTAGGCTTCCTGGAAAAGCTAATGGTTCTTTTTGCAATGTTACTTCTGTTTATCTCCTATGTTTAGGTGAAATCTTCTGAATCGCTAAGTTACACTTAGTTTGTCACTGATTATAGAGTTTGCACCCTAAGTTTTAAGTTTTTGGAAAGGATGAGTTAACAGAAAGGTATGGTTTATGATTTTTTTTTTTTTGGTTTTTTATGGATTTTTTAGGCCTACTGGAGGCTAGTGGAGTCGCCAGGTGGAACTTGGTTGTTCTTGTAAAGATGTAGCTATGGTCCACCACCAGTAACTAGGGAAAATCCAATCTAGGAATGTTTTTGGGGTTTTTTTGAGTTTTATGTGCAACCTATGGTTTATTAAAGTATTCTAAACCTGTTTCATCACTTTGCTAGGGTGGTGAGAACAAAAAGAGTTTAATCTAAATGATTATATGGACTGATTGCCTGTTTAAATATTTAAAGACTAATGAATCTACAAGAGTTTTCTAGACTGTTATGTACTCAGTTAGTCCCATTGTGATCGCCATTATGTTAGTGTGGCGATGAGGTGGCTAAATGGAAGGTATGTTTGAAGATAAGGGACTTATAAAGTCCTAAGGTGTACTTAGATTGTCACTAACTCAGAGTCCCACCGTGATCGCCATTATGTTAGTGTGGCGATGAGATGGCTAAATGGAAGGTATTCTTGAAGATAAGGGATTTTCTGGAGTCCTAAGGTGTACTTAGATTGTCACTAACTCAGAGTCCCACCGCGATCACCATTATGTTAGGGTCACATGATTTGGCTGATTGGCAAGCCAAATGACATTGTAACATCAAACCAATATTTGGAGCCCAAGGACCTAGCCTTCCTAGACTCAGAGAGGCTCTCTCTATTTGTGTAAGGGATATCTGTGTGTTTTCTTATTGTGTTATGATTTTAGGCTAGTTATGAAGTAGGTTTTTGTTTTTGGTTTTTAGGTTGTGAGGGGTGAACTGATCAAAGACATAAGATAGGTAAAAATATGTCAGATTAACTGGGCTATGGGGTCGAAAAGGTCAAGAAAGCTTTCAGATGGTGATACAAGGTTGTTGAAGGGCCGATTTGATTCGAGGTAAAATGGATCTTTGGGCAAAATGGAGTGAGATGGACATTAAAGTTGTGAATAAAAAAGGATTTCAAGCATAAATAGTTTAATAGCTAGCATAAACATGGTAGGGAAAACCATTAATCATGAAAAATGTAACTATAAGTTGATCAACGCATAGAAATAAACATTCAAGCCATGCATAGAGACATATAAATCTCTAACTTTAGGAAATGGCTATCAGACTTTGGGGAAATACATTTAAGACAGAAAAAAAACTCAAATCACTATGTCAGAATGCCTAAACATAGTAATTCAAGCTATTGGGAACTTTGAAAACAAGATTTCATAGTTTTAGGCAAAGGGCAAGATCAGTACAAGACCTCCTTGGTTCAAAAAATGACAATCTAATCAATCAAAGAGAGGTTTCATAGGTGGAGCTATGGCTAGCCATGAGTAATCAGGGCATACCGTAAATCATAATTAGCATGCATAAAACCATAAATGAAACAAGCAAACAATATTATTAAGTTATTAAAGAGCAATCAAGAATTCTTTAATGTGACTAAGAATGAAGAAAACATGGAAGCTATAAAGAAACAAGAAATTTGAGGTGCCTCCAAGGGCATGTCTCGAATCTGTTCTCTATTGTCTTATAGCAAGCAAGAATATGGAATAATGAATGAAAACTAGGAAACAAAACAGAGAGAGAGACACTATACCATTCTACCAAGTCATGGAATCCAACAACAATCCTCTTTCATCATCCAAGAACATCCAAGAAACTATCCAAAAGCATGAGACAAGTATTTCTTCCAAAGATTATATGACCATATATTGCTTCCATTCATCAAGTTCAGCCTTGTTTACAATGAAAGCCTTTGGAATATATAGGCCAAAGTGAGGAAAACCTCTTAGTTCAACTTGCAATCTCATTGGCCTATCCAAAATATCTAATTTTGTCCTTGAGGCTTTGCAAAGCCCAAGGCACAAAATATCTAATAAAATATCTCAAAAATGCTAAAAAAGGGAAATATATTGACTTTTCATAACTTATCATGTACAAAAATAGCTAAACTCACATGAATAAAAGTCACTTTTGAAAGGTTCAATTTTTACAAAAATACTCAAAAAATACATCAGCAAAAGGTCCCCTGACTTGCCGGCAACTTTTGGAGGCCTTCTCGATGTCGAAACGAGGACCATGATGGATCGTTGGAAATATATAAGTGTCTACTTTCTGAAAATGTTTAGTTTTATCCCAAATGACCATTTGAAGCCCTCCAAAAATAGACCTGTGTGTAAAAAACCAAAAAAAAGGCCTTCCTGATAAACGGGGCAGAGTGTAGAAAAAGCAAGTGTTTTTCGCCATTTTGGGGTAGAAAATGATCTTCAATTGATCTAAAAATCGCTGAGTATGTGCCTTTAAAATTATGGCATCCAATGATACTATTTTCATTCTTTTATGATTCCCCAAACTGAAATGGCGATGCCCATGAGTTTTAGCCAAAAACCCAAAAATGACGAAAAACCAAAACATGTCGAATTTCGCCCAAACTTGGCGAGCATGACCCTCAAGGGTTTTCAGAAACATGTTGTGAAGCTGAGGCCAAAATTTAGAGCCTTGAGGTGTCTTTCCTCAATTTTGGTGCCAGGCGCTTCCCTTTAGCCTCCTTGAGTTTTTCCTGAGCAGCCTTCAACTTCCGCCGGGCAAACTGATTGAGCTTTTTATAATGCCCGGTCATCCTCTGTTGAAGGTCCAAGTCCCTATTTTCCTTCTACAATTTCTTCTCCAAGTGATCATTAACTCTCTCAAGCCATGCTTTCCAATTTTTCTCTAACTCTTGTTCGAACAATGTAGTGAGAGGGGTAGATTGGAGAAGGGCATCTTCTTCTTCCTTTTATTTCTCAAGGGCCTTTTTGAGCCCCATGGTTCTTGGCCTCTTTTTCCTAGTTTGATCTTCGCCTTCACTCTCATCGAACTCACCCATGATTTATTCCAATCTCACTTGTGCTTTGGAGGCCTCCTTTTTGTATTTGATGGCTCGTGTCTCATATACAACCATATGGACACTCATCTGCTTGTTTTGAACTTGCAAAAAGTGATTGAAGTTCCTAGCCCTATAAAGATCAGTCCTCAAAGCATCAATTTGGTTTTCTCTATTGATCAGGAGATTTCCTAGAATCCAGACTTCATTATCACTATCATCACTTTGGATTTGGATGATGTCGAATCCCCTTTCCTGTTCATTACTACCTTCTTCTTTCTCCTTTCCTTTTCTTTAGGTGGCTCTTTTAGTCTTCCTCCTCCTAGGAAATTCGACAATGGGCTTCTTGGGTAATTTTCCCTTGCTTCGAAGGGCCTTAGTCACATTTGGAGTTACAACTCTAGGCACCCTTTTCCTTGATCTTCGGGGCTTGGCCACTTTCAGAGAAGAGAGCATGGCCCCTTGCCTAGGAGAGGCAGCTAGCACATGCTCCATTAGCTCTTTACCCTTGTCACTTTTCTCATCATTCTTGCCACTGTCTTGGATTTCTTGATGGATGCCTTGACTTTCGTTGTGCATTTATGTTTTGGGGTTGTCCTCCTCATTGTGTTGCACCTTTTTTTCATGTTTCCCTTCTTCTTCATGAGGTTGTTTTTCCTTTTTATGAGGCTGTTTTTCATCATCCTGTAGCTGCCTCTGTTCATCATTATGAGGCTGCTATTCATCATGCTGTGGCTGCCTCTATTCATCATCTTCATGAGATTGCTCACCTTTTTCATGAGGCTTCCTCTGTTCATCATGAGACCACTCACCCTCACTGTGCTGCACGTCTTCAAATGACATTTCTCTTTGACTGTGGGTGAAGCTTAGTTGTATTCACCTAGGTTTTACCATCATATGTTTATCAAAAGGAACTTCTTTTAAAAACCTATCCTACAATCAAATGCAACAGTAAGGTACTTTTTACATATTTTCATAAGGAACAAGCCTTTATTTGTAACAGTGGCATGCTTCATTTGATTTGAGTGTTGTTCCTAAGCTTGAAACACATGCCATATCCCTTCTTACACATTGATGAACCTATGTGTCTATTTGCAAAGCCTCCTTTAGAAAACAGGCTTAGGTTACCTTCTTATCCATTGTGATCAGTTATTGAAAAAGATCTTCATGAACAGGAAGAGCAGAGCTCTCTTTGAATATCAACATCACTCTTTGGCCTATTTTTAACCCAGCTTTTCAACTTACAAACCTTGAATGAATTTCTACTAATTTCAAACCTTGTCTTTTAAAGGAAAACACTGGCTAGATTTCATGCCTGTTGATCAAGGAGGAAATTTCTGGACATTTTTAATGAAATCACATACCTCAGTAGGATTTTATAATTTTGGCTTCATATTGCCTTTGAAGGAAAACTCTGATAGCAGAAAGATCAACCTCTTGGATTATCATAGTACCACTGCTTTGCCTCTGCTTTTAACATTATTTTCTATTCAGAAGCCTTCAATTGTCTCCTACTGATCTTAATATTTTCCTTTCAGTTAGTGAAAATCCTAAAATAAAACTCTGTCCCTAACCCTCTCCTTATTAGATGAAGGAGGCCATTATCTCAGTGCCAAAACCTTTGCTCATGTATGGAGAATATTTTCTCAGTATTTCAACCCTCTGCTCATGTATGGAGGATATTTTCTCAGTCTTTCAACCCTCTGCTCATGTATGGAGGAGTTTTTCTCAGTCTTTCCATTTCATCAATTTTTCCAAATAGTGTTACCTTTCCTTTCACTGCCTATTCATACTTAAGCAAATGAAAATGACAAAATGACAATATGCCATGAAGGGCATTTCTCTAAGACATGTAATTCTGCTTTTTTCAAAAAATTTGTGCCTTTTTAGACATCAAAAGAAATTTGGCCAGTATCTGCAAAGCATTTCTTGTCATTTATAATTTACTAACCTTTGACCGTGATTGCAGGAGCTTAATGAAAATAACTGTCTACCCTGTAGTTGCATCCCAGGCTCAAAACCACATGAGAAGCAGTTGTCTTCTCATGTTGATTTTTAATACTATCTTCTAGAATACTGGTACATTTATTCTCTTGAAAGATCCATTGAAACACTATAAAACCACCTAATATCAGTTTGACCTATGGCATATGCATTGCTGAGATTTCAGGGCTTGTTAGTGGCGCGACTTAAGGGTGTAACCACACTTTATTTGTAGAATAGGAAGGTTTGTTAGGATTGGTTGATAAAAAATAGAGGTTCTTTGGCTTTAGGATAGTTTGCCAAGGGAGAAATGCCTAAAGCGTCACTATCGAACTTAGAGGAGACTTCTTGGACAGATTTGGATTGTTCTCTTTGGAGCTGATGGGCAAGCTAGTATGGCTGAGGTTAGATAGGGCTTGACAATGAGGTTTTATATCGTCATGGGCTGATTGAGAAGGTTAGGAGGGAAAAAAATTTTATGGGTGTTTTCCAGCTGGAAAATTTGACAATTTTGAGATCAACTGCTAGAAAACTCAGCTAGGAATCTAGTCATCAACAACAAGTGAAAAATACTGATGACTAACAGATTATTATATCTAACCTCCTAAAATAATAAGTAAACTAATAATTAATTCTTATTTGGGCCTTAATGTAGGACCCAAGGGCCATAACATAGCCCCCTATTTAAAAGGAAAAAAAAAAACTCTCAAAGCTTGTAGTTGCTAGTGTTTCTTCATGAATGGCTCATTTTTCCAAGTAGCTTCTTCTAGAGGCATGTTATTAAATTTGATTGCGTGCTCCATAATGGTTCTATTTTGAAGAGATAGAGAATAATCCGTAATTTTTTCTTGTTCAAGAATCGACTTTCCTTCTTTATCTAATTCTGTAATTTATATTTTCTCTAGTATAGTTTGTCCCGCGACCTTATTTAGGAAAGATACATGAAAAACCTTATGAATGCAAGAATAAGGAAAATATAACTCATATGCCACTTGTCCAGTCCTTTGAACAATGTTGTAAGGACCATAAAATTTTGGAGATACTTTTTTATTCTTCTCTTTCTTGAGTTTATATCTCTTATAAGGTCATCTCTCTTAGTTATTGAGGTATTCGTGATGACTATGTAGAAGTTATGTTTTTGAAAAATTTATCTAAGAAAAGGTTCATCATTTATCACCAAAATTAGCACCACCCTTTACCATAATCCTGGTCAACAACTTTGACACATGTTAAATCAACAACATCAACAACTTACCATAATTCTAGTTATTACCTTTGATCTATGGTGTTTCCTCACCATAATCCTAGTTGGTACTCATAACACATGGTACATCGTTAGCATCAAATATTCACCATAATTTTGGTACATATGACACATTATACAAACTAGTCTTGCTTCACCATCATTTCTGTCAATATCTTTGACACATGATCTCCAAAGGCCACACTCTACACGAGTAATTTTTGTCTTGATGCTAAATGAGATCAGTCAACCTATATGGAGAGTTATGAGCCAGATGTTGAGATGCACCCACTCAACTGAGAGATACTAGACCTCTAGGACCATTCTTCCTAATTTCAGTCAATATATTGACACAAGAAGAGTGTATTTCCTCTTCCACACCATTCTCCCTAATTTTGGTGAACATAGTTGACACAGAGAGAATCTTTGTCCCTGATGATATCATATCAATGCTTTGGAACATTCACCCTATTCTTGGTCAACCTAAACTAGGGAGAATGATTGTCATTGTTGATGCAAGTTCATTACTCCCTCTTAGGGAAAATTTTAGGTGCTAATATTCGCAGGTGGGCTAATTTTTTATCTCTTTTCCAAAAAAAAGATTTGCCAATTTCCATTTTTTTTGAAATTTGATTCACCCAAATTTTATAGTATAAAATTATTTTACCCTAAAAATCACCAAAATTATATATATACTAATATAAAATAATTAGAAACCTAAATAATTTTACAAAAATATCATAAAATTTTTTACAATTTACATATTGGGGACCAATAAAATTCTCCAAGGTTTTGAAACTTTAAGATAAAGTTCCATCCTTAAAATTTTCCATACTCCCTCTTGCTAAGAGAGGCATGCTCAATCACTCCAAGCTTGTCCTTGAAGTATACAGAATCCATCCTGGGACAAAGGCTTTGTCCTTTATCTGCTTGACTATAGAATAGTACTAGAGCCACATTGCTTCCTTATGTACCATGTCTTGGTACCAAATCTCTTTGTGCATCGACTTGTCATCATGGTCGTCACCTGCACTTGATCAAGAAATATTGCAAGTATTTTTTGAATTCATACTACTCTAATTGTCAACCAATCTGCAATATACTTGGCCTCTATAGTATTGAGTGTCACATATGGTTACTTCCATCTCATCTAAGAAATCATAACATAACCCAAAATGAATCAATATCCTAATGAACTCTTTCTATCTTTTAAACTCTTCCCAATATAAATATTGTGTATTCTTGTAGTTGTAATTCATTTCTTGAGACATATCTCAAACCATAACTGGCTATACCATAATCAAGTGTACCATGTTGGTACTTCAACACGTGTTGAATCATATGTGTTGGTTCAACGATAAACTAATCGACTTCCTTTATTGGAGCCATCACTATTACTCCTTTTTGGTTACCATAACTAGTTCTCTTTTTGAAACAGTTTCTATTGTGTCAATCCTTGTTGCATCCTATGCCACTATTTTTTTCTAGCATATCAACTATCTAGCCTGACAATCTCAATGATAGTCCACCATCTTGAACTCAAAGGTAAAATCCCTCTAAAGCTAAAACAATATGCTCTAACTTCTCCTTTTATCACATGAGTCCTTCTTCTTATTTCATAAACAAATCGTATAGGATTAACCTTGATCCATAAACCCAAATATTAGTTGCAATCTTCTATTTGCAAGAAGGAGATTCATTCATGACCTAAAATCCTTGACGTGGTTCTATGTAAACTTCTTCCTAAAATTATTTTTGGAGAAAAATATCATCTACATCTATCTGGTGTAATTCCACAATATAATACAATAATTATAATATAAGTGTACCTGGTTGATGGAGAAAATGTATTTTCATGATCCTTTGCATCTTTCTAGGGGAACCTTCTAGTCTTAAATCTTTCTTTGTGCTTGTTTGTGTTGCCATCTGTAGCAAGCTAGATCTTTTAGTTCCATTTGGAAGTTACCATAGAATTCTATTTGGCACAATAAAGGTATAATTAAAACTTGTTGATCTTCCTACTCCCTCTGAGTTCAGATCCAGTACAATATCTCTCAACACAAATCATCGATTCTAGGAAAGTCCTCGTGTCACAAGGTTTGCTTCATTCTTCCACTACTTCCTTCTTTTTCCATAGCCTTGGAAGCCTTCACTATGTACCTACAATCCTCACTAGGAGTTCATGGAATAATGGTTACAACCTAGAAAAATAAATAAATACAAGACACTACCTAATAGTTAAAAACAACAACAATAATAATCAAGGAATAATAATATAAAGTACTTATATTTTGAGGATTATATGAAATGGTATCTCCCTATTGATCTTGGAATTCTGGCATCCATCTTGTAAATTGATCAACCTCCTCCTCCTCATCAACATGATTTCATTCATTCCTTGCATGAACTAGGGTTTCTTCTTTCAGTGGAAACATTAACCTAGGTCTATATCTAGGGTTTTATCCATTGAACCTTTAATCTCACATCCAATAATTTCAGTCTTCTAGGATTTACAAACCCTAGATTTGTAAGTCCAACAGACTTTTTAATTTTCAAATTCTTCTTTCCATATCCAAATGTACAAGAATATATAGATTCACCATGCCTCGGAATATGGAATTCAGCATGTCATCAAACAATAAAAAATTATCTATCTTGATGTAAACATTAAGCATATATATTAAGATTAAGGATCTCCAAACAATTATAAATTGCAAACTTGGTTACTATTGTAGCTATGTATTCTTAGCTAGTAATTTACCTTCTCAACCCAAATAGCCTATTCTTCATCATAACACTAGTAGTAATAATGATTTTTTCAAATGACTCATTTTTCTCAAGATGACTTTGGCCTTGAAAATTGAGGAGGAAGTTGGCCTCTTCTTCACATTAAGCTTGTCATGTCAAAACACTTCATGAAGGAATTCCAATGTACTTATTTGCTTCCTTTTATTATAAACAACTTTCTTGTAAAAAATCAAACTTATCATATCTTAGATGCATAGCAATATCCAGCATCAATCATAATAATTAGCAACACACCTCAGCTATTACAATCATAATTACAAGGCAACAATTTAAGAAGAATACTTATGAATTCAAGATATTTTTCATAGTAGTAAAATATATAACATTCTTCTCTTGAAAATGTATCCTTACATTATACCAAACCTAAAATTTAATTAGTACATTATTTTTTAGGATGCCAAACATTCTGGTCATATGATCACATAACTTCCTTAATGGCTTTATGTTGAAAATGCAGTAAGAAATTCCTAATTTAATTTTTCCTTTGATTAAATTTGGAGAAAAAAAATTCCACGTCAGCAGAAAACTTGAATGTGTTAACTGATTTATTATCACTCAATAAGCTTAGTTAATTTGAGTTTTAGGGTGAAATTGAGTTGTGTACACCGATTCCTAAATTTTAGGAGCCCAGGTTGAGTTCATTTCAGTTGTAACAATTTAATTCAGTTGAATTGAGCTAATGTCTGTTAAACTAGTTCCAACTGTTGGAGGAATTAGTGGGAGGTCTAGCAGTGAAGTGCATATTTAGTGTTTAACCAATTAATTGATCAATCAACATAAATTAACTCATGCATGCATGAAATTTAAGTTACCTAGTTGAGATTGGAGTTAAATGGAAGTGTAGTATCAGTTGTAGAATATTCCAAGTTGTACAGGTCATGTGTGCAGTCAAAGGAAGGCATGAAGTAATTGCACAATTCTCATTGAGAAATTTCCTAACTAATAGGGGCCTAATTCCTCAAGAAAAAAATAAAGGAAATAAGGGCCTGGAGGCTTGGAAAATTGGCTATTTGTTGGCCAAAGTTAGTCAGTTAGGCAGAAAATAGAAAATACCTGTGCAGGTTGAGCTCAAGATTAAGAACATCATATTGTATTCATCCATATTATTTGATTAATGCAATACAGATAGTAAGTTATTTTGAGCATTTTATTTCCCTTAGATATATATATGTATATATGTGTTGAATCTTGATGCATGTTAATGATTTGTGTTATCGATCATGAATTTACTTCCGTAGATTGGTAGAGTATATTTGAGTCTTATGTTTTAGTAAATTACATGAGAATTTTTGAATCTGCATTAAAATTCTACATGGTATTAAAGTTATATTCAAAGTAGAGAAGGGAATTTTAAGTTGTCATTGCAGGAGGTTTGAGGTTTCAGATCAGGTTGTGGGATTTATTCAGTACTAAGAAGATGAATTTCAATGAACTAAGGCTCGAGTATGCCCTTGAGGGTAGTTCGAATTATGTATCATGGAGGGACTAAATGGACGAATTATTGGAGGATAATGGTTTGAAGGAATACATTGATATTGATGTTCTGAAACTAGCAGCAGTTGATGCTCAGAATCTAGAAAGTATTTTTCTAGGGCAAGGAGAATCATATTGGAGGGAGTACAAGACCATATTGTCACTAATATCCATGAGAAAGAGACTATGTATGCAATTTGGAAATCACTGACAGATTTGTTCCAGAATAGTAGTGACCACAGGAAGTTTGCGCTCAAGGAAAAGATTCAAAACATAAAGATGCAAAAGAATGAACCAACTTTGTAGTAACTAAGCAAGTTTGCACAGTGCCATTATGAGCTTGGCAGGGTTGGTGTTACTGTTCCTAAAGAATATTTTGTAGCTCTAGCTATGTTGGGTCTCCCCAAGAGCTGGAATAGTTATCAATATTCTATAAAAGGTAGAGAGAAACTACCACACTGGGATCGATTATGGTCTGATCTAGTGCAGGAAGAAACAAGGTAGAGCAACAGAGATGGGACCTCATCCAAGGTTGAGGATGAGGATAATTGTGCCTTGTCTAGAAAGGAAAATAAATGGAAAGGGAATAAATCCAAATCCAAAGGAGATTCCAGTCAAGGGGGAAATAAAAAGGACTTATTTAAGATAAAGTTCTTTCACTGTCATGAATTTGGACACTATGCCATGAAGTGTTCACACAATAATGTGGGCAAGAAGCCCTCAAGAGGAGTGGCAGGTGAAGCGCTAGCTTCACAATTAGAGCTTGATTTTACTGTCATTGCATGAATGGAAAGAACAGTGATGGGTAGTGTGTGGTATCTGGATAGTGGTGCCACATTCCATATGACGAGAAGACAAGAATTTTTTAGTGACTTGGAGGATAAGGACCTCTAGATGCACATCTAGATGGGAGATGATGGGGGGTATAACGTGACTGGTATTGGTACAATTACTTTTCAGAGGGATTTTGGCTCCCCTCTCAAACTCAAGGATGTGATTTTTTTTCCAGTTCTAAAGAAGAACTTGGTTTCCATCACAGTGTTGGAAGACCATGGCTAAGATGTGATATTCAAAAAAGGAAATTCATTCCTAAGGCACGTTGCCATGGGAAAAGTGGAAAATATCGGGGTTCGAGTGAAGAAACTCTACAGGTTGGATGTGGCAGATTGTGATGCTTTGAGCACAAAGGCAGAGAAGGTGTTGAGACGAGATGTCGGTGAATTATGGCATAGAATACTTGGCCATTTTCACCATGGATATTTGAATATCATGCAGCATATCACCATAGGACTCCCCAATGGAGCACTAGAGTAGCAGAAAACATGCAAGGGGTGTATGTTGGGGAAGTACACAAAATCCACCTTCAATGATCGGGATAGAATGGTGAACACAATCCTTGAAAGGATCCAATTTGATGTTTGAATACCTTTCTCGATAGCCTCCATGACCAAGAACATGTATTATGTTATATTTGTAAATGAATAATCACGTAAGTGCTTGGTTTTATTCATACAGAAGAAAAACCATACATTCTCCAAATTTTTTGAATTTAAAGCACGTGTTGAGAAAGAAACTAGTAGTAAATTGAAGGCTCTAGGGAGTGATAATGGTGGTAAATATGTGTCGAATGAGTTTAAAAAAATTTGAATAAAGGAAGGAATTCAATGGTAGTTGGCAACACCCAATAACCCACAATAAAATGGGGTGGTTGAGTGGAATAATAGAATTATTGTGGTAGCAGCACAAGCGATGTTGCATGAGCAGGGCCTACCTCTGCACTTGTGGGTTGAAGCATGTAACACAACATTATATGTGTAGAATAGGAGTCCTCATCAAATTCTTTAGATGAGTACACCAGAAGAAGATTTTTTAGGGAATAAACCAGTTGTCTCACACTTAGGGATATTTTTATCATTCGTATATTTCCATCTTTCCAAGGAAGTAAGGAAAAATCTAGAGTCGACCATTGAGTTGGGAATATTTTTGGGGTACATTGATACAATTCACAACTATAGAGTGTACCTTCAATATCTCACGATGATAGTTGTTTGTAGAGATGTAAAGTTCAATGAAGAGAAGGAAATGAAGTGTTCCCTTGAGAGGGAGATTTAGTTGCATGCAAATCAGGAGATTTTGACTCTAAAGGAAGAACCTCAATGTAATATTCCTTTTCAGGAATCTCCACAATATCTCCAATGAGGACGCTGTATAAGGAAAACCATGAAATAAAAATGTATAAAAGGACTTTTATCCTATAATATATGTTTTATTTAGCTTAAATATAAAATGGCATCAGAAACAAATCATTCTAGCTACACTAAACAGATCTCCCCAGCTCATATATGCTGAAAAACACCCCAATCCCACAACTTCACAAAATAGAACTGTTGAAGACTGCAATAGCGTAATTTTTATTATGACATATATATAAAAACATGATTTCATACATATCTGGAGCTTTCATTAATCATGGAATCAGAAATGAGAGGTTAGACCTCTTTTACAAGCACATCGGAACACCCCGACAAGGGTTTCCCGCAAAATAGCAACATAAAATGTAGCACTGCAGAAAATAAAGTTTTACCTAGCAACTCTATATTATAAAATACTAAATTTAATCTTAAATAGACACATAGTATATAAATTGTCCCAAGGCCTTCCTCAATAGACTTCCCAGAGTGAAATACACACCTCCTCCTCTAAAACAAGCACAAAATAGGAAGGTATGACCCAGCTATTGCTGCTACTGTAGAAATGACACAGTTACTGGGAGTGACTACACTGTATAGGATGTAGAATGGTTCTCCTTAAGATAAATAATGAAAATTGAGCTCAGGACCTGCTCCTTAGATCTCCTAATCAACTAGACCAAAGGTGAAGATGGAATTCCTGCATGGGAATTCTTTGCACTAAACAGTGCTACAACTTTGGTTAAACAACTAAAGCTTGAAATAAGTCAAAAGACCAAAACAAAGATCAATACTTAATTCCTTCCCTTTTTGCTATCTCCTCCTTCTTATCCTTGGTGAGCTTCCTCACCCTGGACCCCACTCATTGATGATGTGTCTTCCTTGAGAAGATTCCCCTTTCAAAACTATGCCGCCCTAGCTAGTTTCCCTCCTCTTGTAACAACGATGTTGACTTGGTCAACTGGATCTAGCTCATTGCTTTGCCCCTCTTTCACACCAAGCTGGCTTTATTTTTCCTCCATTCAATCCCTTTTCACATTGGGATATGTTTTATTGTCCTCCCTACTCTTTTATTTCAAACATGGAGCAGTTATAATATTCCAAGTAGTAGTGGCTAATTGGGAATATTACAGTCCTCCCTGCTCAAAGTTTGATTGCCCACAAGCAACAGTAAAGAAGGATGCTGCAAGATTTTATCTCCCTCCCAAGTGGCATCCTCATTTGGTAGATTCCTCCATCAAATCAAATATTCTTTGATGACTCTATTTCTTAGCTGCCTCTCCCTTGTGTCTAAGATGGCTTCTGGCTGCAAAATCAGGTGGCCCTCATCATCAATAGGGGGGAAATCCATTTTTGCAACTACATTCCTCCCAATGGCCTTCTTGAGGCAAGAAACATGGAAGATATTGTGGATCTTGCTCCCCTTAGGAAGCTCCAACTCATATTCTACCTTATTGATACATTTGACCACCCTGTATGGCCCATAGAAATGGGGTTTGAGCTTCTCAGCTCCCTTATCCTTGAGTGTGGACTATTTGTAGGGCTGAATACGTAGATAGATAATATCCCCCCCCTCAAACTGTCTTTCTATCCAACCCTGGTCTGCATACATCTTCTGCTGGTTCTGGGTAGTAGCAATGTTGTCCTTGAGTGCCTTGAGTATGTCCTGGTTCTCCTGAATCCATTCCTTTGCCCTTGGAGCCTTATTTGCCTCAAACATCAAATCAGCAAATGAGAGTGCCTCATACCCATATAAGGCTCAGAATGGAGTCATGCCAATAGAAATATGGTGAGTAGTGTTGTAACAATACTCTCCCAAATGGAGCCAACGCAGCCAAGCTCTTTGCTTCCCTATCACATAGTTCCTCAAGTAGCCTTCTAGCCACTTGTTCACTATCTCGGTCTGTCCATCAGTTTGGGGATGATAGCTAGTATGTGGAGTCAAATTAGTCCCCATTAACCAGAAAATTTCCTGCTAAAAGCCGCCCATGAAGCGACCGTCCTTATCACTCACTATGGTCCTTGGGAGACCATGGGGTCTAAATACATCTCTGAAGAAGAGACAAGCTACCTGTGAAGAAGTATAATGTGTAGAAATGGCAAAGAGATGATAGTACTTTGTTACTATATCAACAACAACAAATATATGGTCCTTACCCTGTATTGTCGGTAAGTTGGTGATGAAGTCCATAGAGATACTTTCCCACTTCCCATCTAGAATAGGTAGTGGCTATAATAACCCAACAGGGTGGGTGTGTTCTCCCTTATTTTGCTAGCAAATGGTGCACTCTCTAACATGTCGGAGCACATCCTCCTTGAGACCCTTCCATGAGAATCTCTCCCTTATGGCCCTATAAGTCTTTGTGAAACCTTGATGCCCAGCAAGTGGGGAATCATGTGATGCTAATAAGATCTTGTTCTTGAGCTTGGAGTTCTTAGCCGAGAAGATTCGGTCCTGGTAATAGATGACCTCATCCATTACTTTAAACCTCTCATCTGATACCACCCCATCAAGTATATCACATGAAAAATCATCTTTGGAATACTCAACTAAAAGTTGAGCTTTCCAATTTGCATCCATGCCCCTCAAAGATAGCGTTGTAGGGCTCCTGGATAGTGCATCAGCTACTACATTGCTCTTCCCTTGACATACTCTATGTCAAAATCATAAGCTTGGATTTTGCTCACCCACTTCTGTTGTCTCTCCTGGAGTTGTTTCTGTTCAAGGAAGAATATAAGACTGTTATGGTCAGTCTTCACCTTGAACTTATTCCCCACCAAGTATTTCCAGAATTTGGCTAATGCATGCATGATTTCCAAAATTTCTTTATCATAGATGGGGCACAACCTCTCATGAGGGAGAAAATTCCTCCTCTAAAAGGCTATAGTATGCCCACCTTGCATCAAGACTGCCCAAATACCTTCACCTGATGCATCACATTCTAGAACAAAGGTTGAGAAAAGTCAGGCAAAACCAAAACAGGATAACTACTCATTACCTCTTTGAGCTTATCAAAAGCCCTCTGTGCTGTAGGTGTCCAATGGAAAGCTCATTTCTTTGTCAAGTCTATCAGTGGTGCTACTAGTTGTGAAAACCCTTTCACAAACTTCTGGTAATAAGTGCATATGCCCACAAACCCTCTGAGTTCTATAACATTTCTGGGCTCAGGCCAATCTCTGATAGCCTGGATATTCTCCTCATGTACCCTCACTCCATCTACTCCTATGATGTGCCCCAAATACAACATCTCTATGAGGCCAAATTCACATTTGGAGAGCTTGGCATAAAATTGTTGCTCCTTGAGGATATGAAAAACTATCTCAATATGCTACAAATGCTCCTCCCAAGTGTGGTTGTAGATAAGAATATCATCAAAGAATACCAATACAAAATTTCTCAAATGACCACGGAAGATGTGGTTCATGCAGGATTGGAAAGTTGCTGGGGCATTGGTCAATCCAAAGGGCATTATCAGAAACTCAAAATTCCCGTAGTGACATCTGAACGTTGTCTTAGGGATATCTTTCTCCCTCACCTTAATTTGATGATACTCGGATCTCAAATCAATCTTGGAGAAGTATTTATATCCCCTCAACTCATCCATGAGTTCATCGATCCTAGGTATAGGGTACCTCTTCTTCATGGTATTCTTTCAAGGCCCTATAGTCAATGCACATCCTCAATGTGCCATCTTTCTTCTTTACTAAGACCACTGAAGAAGCCAAAAGGACTAGTATTGGGCCGGATGTGTCCTAGAGCTAGCAGCTCTTGGATAGCCCTCTCAATCTCATCCCTATAAGCCTTGGGATGACTATAAGGAGTGGTGATTACTACTTGGATCCCTTGCTCCAACTCAATGATGTGTTCAAACCCTCGGTTAGGAGGTCTCCCTAGTGGAATATCTCCAAATACTATAGAATATCGGTCCAAGAGAGATTGAACATCTAGATGCACTGGTGAATCCTTGCCCTTCACCTCTGATATATGCAGCTCTACTACCCATTCAACATCCCCTCTACGCAGATCTGCCTCCATCCTGTGTGCTAAAACAACTTGAGGGGGGCATGTTTTTATAACCTTGATCTTTTGTTGTTGGCCATCCTTCCCTCATGTCCATTCCATATCCAAAGTTCTCCAATTAGTGGTGACTCTCCCAAGAGTGACTAACCACTGGACTCCCAATATGACATTGGTGTCTGGAATGTCTACCACAAAGAAGTGGTATGTCAATGTGTAGGTCCCCATGGTAATGGTTAGTGCCAGAACATACTTGGCACATTGCAGGGTCATATCTCCTGGGACCAAAACTAAGAATCCATGAAACTCCTCCATGTGGATTCCTCTCCTTTTTACCTGCCATGCATCAATAAAATTATGAGTGGCTCCACTATCTATCAACACAGAGACTCTTTGCCCCATGATAGTACCTCTCACCCTTAAGGTTAGATACTTTGGGACTCCTCTTAACGCTGCAATAGCTCCCCCTCTTGGAGAAAAGTATTCCATGGATTGTATAGCACTAGCATCCTTCTTGGAGAAAGTATTGACATGATGTGTCCTTCCTGCAACACATTCTCCCTCCAAATCCCGAACATGGATCATCTTCCTTGGTCTTGAGTAAGTCTCTTGCTACAAAAAGGTTCTTTCCTTGGGCAAGATGTGTTGTAGATCTCTAGCTTTCTCCATAGCTTCAAGGAGTGTGGTTGGTTTAATGGATTTGAACAACCCTTACAATGGTTCAGCCATCCCATTAATAAAAATGCATACCTTCCTGCTCATAGTGAGGTTGGACACCATCACTGAAAGCTGCAAATACTCAGCAATATAATCCTCAAGATCTCCCTCTTGTTTGAGCTTGGTTAACTTAGCAAAGTGGGCTTCCAGATCTCTTGGATCAAACCTCTCCACTAGCTTATTGGTGAAAGATGAGTATGAAGTGATATGATGATGCCCAAGTGTGGTCAGTCCATGAAACCACCATTCTTGAGCTTCCCCTTCTACATGCAGCGCAACTATCTTGATGGCTTCTATCTCAGAAACCTTGTTGAGCTGGAAGTATGTGTCCAGCTTCTCCATCCAAGGCTTGGATGTGCACTAAAATGTGGGAAAGAATAACCCTAACATAATGCACTGTAGGGCTGATACCAAAATCAAGTTCTCTTCCTTTTGATGAGGATTAATCCTCCTCCCATCCTCGATCCGACAAAACTCCTGAAAGCTCAAGTGATCCTTGAACCCTTGAGATTGGAGTTCATATTCTTCAAAACATTCTCCCAGGTTCCCTCCTTATCTCCCCCAATTATAAATTAAGCCATGGTAGAGTGTTGTGATGCAGCTGAATGCCCCATGCCATTTGCAGTGTTGGTGCTTGCCTCATGGCAAAACCCTATAGAATCCCCTTCATGTCTCATATCCTTGAGGTCCCTTGCAATTTTCTGCAGGGTTTGGAGTAAGAGATTCAAAATTTATTCCTCCTCCATGCTGAATATAAATCCCCCCCACAAGCTGAGCCAAGAGCAAAGCTCTCATACCACTGTAATATTCCTTTTCAGGAATTTCTGCAATATCTCCAATGAGGACGTTGTATAAGGAAAAAAATGCAATAAAAACGTAGAACAGGACTTGTATACTCTAATATATGTTTTATGTAGCTAAAATATGAAATGGCATTACAAACAAATCATTCTAGGTACACTAAACAGATCTCCCCAGCTCATATATGCTGAAAAACACCCAATCCCACAACTTCACAAAATAGAACTGCTGAAGACTACAAAAGCGTAATTTTTATTATGAAATCTAAATAAAAATATGATTTCATATATATCTGGAGCTTTCATTAATCATGGAATCATAAATGAGATGTTAGACCTCTTTTACAAGCACATCGGAACACCCCGACAAGGGTTTCCGACAAAATAGCAACATAAAAATCAGCACTATAGAAAATAACGTTGTACCTAGAAAATTTGTATTAGAAAATACTAAATTAATCTGAAATAGACAAATAATATAAAAATTGGCCCAAGGCCTTCCTCATGATACCTCCCGGAGTGAAATAGACACCTCCTCCTTTGAAACAAGCACAAAATAGGAAGGTATGACCCAGCTGCTGCTGCTACTGCAGAAATGACGTAGTTACTGGGAGTGACTATGCTGTATAGGATTCATAATGGTTCTCCTCAAGATAAATGATGAAAATTGAGCTCAGGACCTCCTCCTTAGATCTCCCAATCAACTAGACCAAAGGTGAAGATGGAATTCCCGCATGGGAATTATTTGCACTAAACAGTGCTACAACTCCGGCTAAAAAAATGAAGCTTGCAATAGTCAAAAGACCAAAAAAAAGATTAATATTGAATGCCTTCCCTTGCTACTATCTCCTCCTTCTTATCCTTGGTGAGCTTCCTCACCCCAGACCCCACTCATTGATGATGTGTCTTTCTTGAGAAGATTCCCCTTTCAAAACTACGCTGCCCTAGCTAGTTTCCCTCCTCTTGTAACAACGCTGTTGACTTGGTCAACTAGATCTAGCTCATTGCTTTTCCCCTATTTCACACCAAGGTGTCTTTATTTGTCCTTCTAATTCAATCAATTTTCACACTGGGATATGTTTTATTGTCCTCCCTACTCTTTTATTTCAAACATGGAGCTGTTATAATATTCCAAGTAGTAGTGGCTAATTTGGAATATTACACTCAAGAAGATGTGGAGTAGCCACATCCAGAGGATTAGATAATGGAGACAACCACTCAAGCAGAGACATTTAGGGAAGGAAGGAAGTGGACTAGGGAAGCTAACATATTATTGTAGGATGATAAAGAGAATTTGGGAGCACCCACATCACAGTGCAGGAAGAGGATCTCACTAGAATGGTACATGTGCTATATGGATCTGATGAGTGAGCTAGTAGAGATAGAACTAGCCTCATTTGACGAAGAAATAGAGAAACCGGTATGCGTTGATTCTATGGTAGAGGAATATTATTCCATTGTCAGAAACTATGTTTTGGAAGTGGTTCCAATACTGACATACAAGTCAGTGGTGGGTTCAAGATGACTTTACAAGGTAAATCATGTTTCATATGGAAGCATTGATAAGCACAAGGCCATATTGATGGTCAGGGAATACGCTTAGGTAGAATGGATTGACTATGAAGAGACCTTTTCTCCTGTAGAAAGGTACCCTTCCATCAGATCAATTCTCTCTTTGGTTGCACAGATCAGGTGGAAAATCCACTAGATGGATGTGAAGACAACATTCCTCAATGGATTGATTGAGGAGAAGGTGTACATTAAACAACCTGAAGGTTTTTAAAACCCTCGATATAGATTCACATGTGTTTCAACTCAAGCGAGTGTTGTATGGGCTAAAGAAAGAACCCTGTGCTTGGTACACCAGGATTGATAACTACCTCACTGGGTTAGGCTTCACCAAAAATGAAGCAGATGTAAAGCTTTACCACATTCTGGTAGAAGGTAAATTTTTTATTATATTCTTATATCTCCATGACTTTATTTTTACTAGTGATGAATATCTTATCACATCTTGCAAGGAGAACCTTTCAAGACAATTCGAAATGAAAGGCATGGGGCTGAGGCAATATTTCCTTGGTTTGGAAATATGGAAGGGGACTTGTTTGTCTCTAAGGGAAAGTATGCCAACAAGATACTTTAGAAGTTTCACATGGATAGATGCAAAACCATGGATACTCCTATAGAGACCAATTGGAGGAAAGAGGATGCCACTTCAGGTGAGGAAGTGGATGTTATCGTGTACAGACAATTGGTGGGTTCTCTCATGTATTTGGTGAACACACTGACATACATGTATTATGAAATCAATCAGTTGATTCAAGCCATGGTTCAACCGACCAAATTATTTTGGATGGTTGTTAAACATGTACATAAGTACCTTAGAGGCACCACTAAGTTTGGACTTTGGTACATATGGACAGAGGGAGTGAAGCCGCAAGGCTTTACAGATGCATATTGGGAGGGTAGTCCATTAGATAGGAAGAGCACATTAGTAGGAATTTTCAAAGTTTGTTCAGTAGTAGTTTATTGGTACAAAAATAAGTATAGATCAGTTGCACTCAACTTAGCGGAAGCAGAATACATGGTTTCCAGTCAAGCAGCTTGTGAAGCTACCTGGATGAGAAAGTTTCAAGTTGGGTTATTTGGTCAGATGATGGATCCTACAGTGATTCACTCTGATAATCAGAGTTGTATCAAACTATCTTATAATCCAGTTTTTCATGATTAATCTAAGCACATTGATATTTGTTACCACCATATACGAGATTCTGTGCAGAGGTAGATCATGTTGTTGCAAGACATTCTGGTAGAGGAATAGGAAGCAGATATGTTGACAAAGGCCTTGTCAAGAGGAAAATTCAAGTTCCATAGAAGTAGGATTGGGATATCTGATAATCCCTTTCTTGCTGAGAGGGAATGTTGAAAATGCAACAATAAATTCCTAATTTAATTTTCTCTTTGATTAAATTATGAGAGAATATATATTCCACATCAACAGACAACTTGAATGAGTTAACTAGGTTATTATCACTCATTTAACTTATTTAATTCGAGTTGGAGGGTGAACTTGAGTTTTGTATAGTGATTCCTAAATTTTAGGGGCCTAGGCTGAGTTAATTGCAATTGTAACAATTTCATTCAGTTAAATTGATTTAAGGTCAATTAAAATAGTTCCAACTGTTGGAGGAACTAGTGGAAGGTCTAGTAGTGGGGTGCATCTTCAATGTTTAACCAATTAACTAATAAATCAACCTAAATTAACTCATGCATGCATGAAATTCGATTTACCTAGTTGATATTGGAGTTAAAGGGTAGTGTACTATCAGTTGTAGAATATTCCAAGTTGTACAGGTCATGCATGCAATCAAATGAAGGCCTAAAGGAATTTCACAATCATTATTGAGGAATTTACTAATTGATAGAGGCCTAATTCCTCAAGGAGAAGTGAACGGAAATAGGAGCTTGAAGGCTTTGAAAATTGGCTAAGTGTTGGCAAAATTCAGTGAGTCAAGTAGAGGATAGAAAATACTTGTGCAGGTTGATCTCAAGGTTGAATAGAGCATATTTTATTCATCCATATTCTCTGATTAATGCAATATGGATAGTAATGGGTTTTAAGTAGTTTCTTTCCCCTAGATATATCTTTGTGTATGTGTATTGAATCTTGATTCATGCTATTGATTTTTTTTTCCAATCGTGAATTTACTTCTGCAGATTGGTAGAGTATATTTTAGTTTTATGTTTTAGTAAATTACATGAGAAGTTTTGAATCTACTTTAAAATTATACAATTTATCATAATTCAATATTCAAAATTGTGATCAATATTTATTTTCAATTGTTATTTTTTCCAAGTAGATCACTTATATTTAGAACACAAAATGAATAGTAAGAATATATCATTTTATTAATCTCTTCTTTATAATAAATCAAGTACAATATATGTGTAGGGCTCTAACCCTATCTCTGATACAGGCTCCAACATGGTCTCTTGAGGACTCCTATCCTCTAGGGATCCAACCTTATCTTCCAAGGCACCAACCTTGTCTCTATGAGGCTCCAAAATCCTACTTCAATTTGTCAATATATATTTGGTTATAATTCACGACTCCCAATGTCTTCTTCAACAATCCTTGTTGAGCCGAAAGGCTCATTCTACAATCCAATATGAGGGATATGTTAAGTATGTCACGTCCTCAGAAAATAATAAAAATAATTTAAACAATTAAAAATCTATTAACCCAAAAATTAAGTGTTGATTGAGCCGAAAGGCTCATTCTACAATCCAATATGAGGGAGATGTTAAGTATGTCACGTCCTCAAAAAATAATAAAAATAATTTAAACAATTAAAAATCTATTAACCCAAAAATTAAGTGTTGATATTATAATTGAGCCAAAAGGCTCATTCTAGAATCGAGTACAAGGGAGATGTGTAAGTATGTCACGTCCTCAAAAAATAATAAAAATAATTTAAACAATTAAAAATCTATTAACACAACAATTATGTGTTGATATTATAATTTTATACAACTTTATAGAAATAAAATATATATATAGAACTTAAAGAAAGTGTTACTTTAATAAATTTTTAATATTGAAGGTAATGTAGAGTAGTTACTTTTTAATAAGAGGAAAATGTGTGACTAATTCAATTTTTAATATAAAATATTAATAATGATAAAATATAAAATTATGCAATTTAAACAATGAAAAATTACCACATAAAACTATATTAATCACAAATTTACGAAGCAGTAAAATGTATTAATTGACATGTAATTTAAAAAAAAAGTTTGATATTGGATCTCTCAAGGCCCTTGGTAGATATGTGGTTAAACTGCATCTATATTGTTTCTACATCCTAGTGTGAAGGCTACATTAAGTATGTTCATTCCTCATAAAATAAAAATAAAATATTCTATAAATAGGAAAACAATGTCGCCTATAATAAAAATGAAAAAAAAAAATATGCTATGCATTTTTAATTATTTGTCCATATTACCTAATATCATGTAAAGTAATTAGAAGTAAAAAAAATATGAGAGTAAGATGTTTAAACCTTACGTTTTTAAAAAATATTTTAATAAGTGATATCAACTTTATATAAATCTATATATAGAAAAAAATGTTAAAAGAAAATATTTTAATGTATGATAGAATCAAATATCCAATGTGAGTTATGAATAAAATAATTTAATATGAATTAATATAAAATGTTTCAATACACATGTTATGTAATCTCTATAACAATCAAAAGTGAAATTTAAACAATAAAAAAATTTTGTATTCTAAAATAAGTTTGCAACAAAAGGAATTCGATCCCTTTCGGCTCATGTTTCGGTTCATTCCTCAATTATAATATCAACACTTAATTGTTGGGTTAATAGATTTTCAATTGTTTAAATTATTTTTATTATTTTTTGAGGACGTGACATACCTAACATCTCCCTCATATTGGATTGTAGAATGAGCCTTTCGGCTCAATTACTCTTATTTACACTATGGGGTCTTTTAACCACCATATATTTCAATTTGACTTATATATATATATATATATATATATATATATATATAATATATATATATATATATATATATATATATATATATATACATATATAATTAAATTTTCATTTTACCCCTTATTGAATTCATATAGGTTTTTGCACAAAGTTTTCTTTATAATTATGATATGAAATCAAAAAATAAACTTTTGCCCTCTTTCTTTATTCTTCTATGACACATCCTACCCCAACATTATTTATTAAGATATAACCATGGCATATGATAATTAGTAATTAAAAATTGATGCCTCTATCTCATTAGGATTTTTTGGCCTTCACATAATGCTTAGTATCAAATATTGAAATATATATCCACATCTGTAGGCTCATAGAATATGTAGACATTCAAGTCTATGTCCCGAGGCCACCCAATGGACCTATCATCGACTATGTTTAAAATATAGTTTATTCGTTCTAAGTTTTAAGACTATATATATATATCCCACACTTGAATTAACTTGTGACTTTTAACATGTGGACTAGACATGATTACATGGGTCATTTCTATTGGTCCATGATGTGGCTTCCCACTTGGCCTCACATGGATCTGCATGGAAAGGCATCAACTTTGAAATCAATGGCCAAGAATGAAAATTGATAGAGTAATGGCATAAAATGTTAAGGTTTTTCTTTGAACTTAATAACCTTCTCCATGCTAGTATTCTTGGTAATTTTCATTTTGTTTACGGGTAGTGTGTCACTCTACTTTGAAACTTGGCTTCGATTTGACATTCATGGCTAAATTTCCAATATTTGTACATCTTCCTCTTTCCAAGCTTTATCCATTCACCTTTGGATGGAATACTTATGGTTCAAAATGACCTAATTAGTAAGTAACAAATCATAAGGGAAATTTTGTGGGTTATTTACTTTTCTTTTGTCAATTTCTTGTATTATTAATTTAACCAATTACTTATCTGCTTGAAGTTGCATATTTTGTAGGGAGTATTCCCCTAATAATTCCAAGACTCTACTCGGTGTTTATCACAGGAATGAACTTCCTTTAGCTATCTTGTGGTTTAAATTGAGTTGGTTGGAGGATATTAACTCCTTTCCCATTTATCTTCAATTAAACCTTTGTTTTTCGTTTTCTTTGTATATGACATCTATAATTCTACTAAAAAAACTATATTTTAACACTTTTTTTTTTACGCAAGTTCAATACGAAGTTATGGTGTCACTTCTGGCCCCCTCTCAGTAATGGATTCACTCTCAGAAGTTAAAATATTTATTTTTTCTCTTTCAAGAGAAAAACCCTTATTACTATTCTTGTAATTCTTAGTCATTTGCTGGTTAATTTTTAAAATTGGGTTTTCAAAACTAAAACCCTAGCACACCATGGTTCTTGTATAGCCATAGGTAAATATTGGCATAAGTATTCTTGTTATGGCTACATTTGTAAATATTGTGTCGTGGCTATTTTTCCTTTTTTTTTTTTTTTCAAAATAGAAAAAACTCTGGTCATATATTATGTACCAGTTCAAAGAAGTTCCAGATCAATACAAATAGCCAATAAAAAGGATTGGCAACTAAACAGTCAGTTCTGTAAACAAAATTTAGCATGCAAAAGATACATAAGTACTCCCCCAGAAACATAAAAAACTTAGATTAACATCTCAAATTGTTTTCAGACTTTCTCATGCGCTGTTCAAAATCAAAATACTTTCCCAGCCAAGTAAAAAACAGCAGTGTAAGTCCCTTCACAAGTCCTGTTCATCACCAGGTAGCCACCAGCTGTAGTACACTGTAAAAAAGAAGAAGAAAATAGCCACTTTCTTGAAGAAGGCTTTCAGATACTCATTAGTATTCCCTCTGTTGTTAGAATTTTTCTTGTCAAAGGAAAACAGGGCAGTGACCATTCAGTAGCAGCAATCATATTAAAGAAAGTTTAATGATCCTGTAGTTTTTCTCCCTTCTGGATTAGTCAACTCATATTGCATGTTCCCAAAACCCCCCTGCAAGCCTTTCTTCGATAAAAAGTCAGCCACTCCATTTTTTTCCCTATAAATGTGGTTAAAGTGTAATTCATTGAACATCTTGCGAAGAAGGGCAATCCTATCTATCCAAGATCCCAACTTTCCAAGATTTAAGCTTGTACCCTTGTTGAGGTTTTCAATTAAAACTTTTGAATCAACATAGACCTACACATGGTTGACACCAAGTTGTGATGCAAACCACAGTAAACCCCAGCATGCCAGAATTTCTGCTCACATATTGGTGACGTTCCCTCCATGCCAGAAGAATTTATAATGACAATTAGGAGACATCCTGAGCCATGCGGCACACCCACATTTGGAAAGTTGGGAGGCTCCTTCAAAAAATCTCGCTGGATAATGTATTTCCATAGGCCACATTCTCTTAGACAGATCCTTTGTTGGTTTCTACTTTTCCCTCAGTCCTTCCCATGAGGAAATGATAAAGCCCACAATTTTCTCTAGACTGCAAACAACATCCTCAAAGATCTCCTGATTTCTGGCTCTCCAAATTTTCCAATGAAACAATGCCGAGATTACCCTAAGTGAAGAGGCATGCAGATGCCACCATAGGATAAACTCCACTGTGTTAGCCAGAATAGGGATACTAAAATTAAAAAAATTACCCAATTCCTCCATGACGTTTCGGGCAAATGTACAACTATAAAATAGATGTGCATTGTTCTCCTTTGAAATCATACAGAGTCTGCAATATCCAGGTCCACTCCAACCTTTTCTCTGTAAAGTGTCCCACATAAAATTTTTATTCATCTTAATCATCCACAGTAGGATCCTCATCTTCAGTGGAGAATTGGTTCTTCAAATTCTTTTATATATACCATCCTCTCCACTAGAAGAAGTGGGAAATGTCAGGTGTTGGTAAATGTCACTAACAATCGGTCTCGCATTTATAGTCCTACCCTTCCATGTGAGCCTATCTCCATCGTTGTTCATAAGCAACCCGTGGCTTCTTAAAGTCACATTGTAGTTGTCCCATTCTGCCCTTAAATGCATAGGAAGATACAAGTTAACATACATCTTCCATATCGGTCTCCCGTTTACAATATCCTTTATGATTTATGACAAATATAAGATCCCTCTAGAATTTAGAAATTTTATAATGTCCATGCCAAGATTCCCTTGATCGAAGCTTCCATTCAATCCTTCCTGTCCAATCAAAATCTTCGATCCCCCACCAAAGTTCCAAATTAGGAAAGAAGAAAAAATTGACCAGCACTTACTGAAGCCATTCCATATTGTATATCCTCCCTTTTTCTGCTGCCAACCAGTGACATATAATTCCTCCATATTCTTTTCATTCAAGTATTTAAACTTTAAAATATCACTCCATATACCGCCATTGTTCAGCCCTCTCAAAATGGATTTCATGATCAAAACCCACCCAAAAATGTGTAAGTCTTTCAGCCCCCATCCACCATTGTCCAAAAGCCTCATGACCAGTTCCCATCTTGCTAAATGCATTTTTATTTTATCCCTTCCCCCACTTCATAGAAAATTAAGAATGCTGCTCCTTACACCCTTTAAGATGTTCGATGGGATCACATAAATATGTGCCCAATAAACCATAATTTTTTGAATCACTGCTTGTGCCAATATAAGTCGACCTCCTTTGGATAGCCATTTCGATGTCCATCCCCCAATACTTCTTTCTGATTTCTCAGTCAACCATTTCCAGTCCTTTATTCCATACTTATTAGGTTTCATATAAAATCCCAAATATTTGAAGCCCATGTCTAATGGAGCAAACCTAAAATTAAACACAGAACCAATCCAGTCCACTAGCTCCATATCTCCGTTACCATGGTATATACAAGATTTTCCATGATTGGCCATCATACCTGACGCTCTGCAGAATTTAGTGAAAATCCCATGAAAAGCCTCCCACACCTCCTTCACGAGTAAGCCAAAAAAGAGAATATCATCCACAAAATATATTATGAGTAATCTCTTTGTGAAATGTAATTCCAATCCCCCTAATAGTACCTCTGATAGCTACCCTATTTAATTTGGTGCTCAAATAATCCATTATTAGAATGAACAAAAGTGGGGAAAGGGCACATCCTTGACGTAATCCCCTTCTGGGTTTAAGAAAACAAGTGGCCACACCATTTATGATAACAACCATGGACGTATTACTAACGCAGCCCATGATCCAATTGACCAAGACCCTTTCCATTCCAATCCTGTATAAAATAAGTCTCAACAAACCCCAATCGACCCTGTCATAGGCCTTGCTTAGGTCTATTTTCATAACTAGTGCCTTCAAATGTTGAGAGTGAATGGAATGAATAATTTCCTGAGTAGATTCTACCGCGTCATGGATACTTCTTTCCCATAGAAAACCTGTCTTTTCCTGAGTGATAAATCATGATAATACTTCTTTCATTCGCTCAACAATAATCTTTGAGATAATATTATACAGTGAATTACAGAGGGATATCGGTCGAAAGCTATCAAAAGTCTCATTCTCTTTTTCTTTTGGAATCAAAACAATGAATGTAAAGTTTAAAGCCCCACTAATTTTACCAGTATTCATTGCTTCCTCAACCATAACCCAGATATGATCAATGAAAAATTCCTTAAAAAAATGAATAAGTCTGGGGTCCAGCCATCCATCCCCGGACTTTTATCCACAGCAAAGGATTTTAAAATAGCAAGAACTTCCTCGTTACTGATTTCCTATTTGAGCTCATTATTATCTTCTGCTCCAAACATTACTGGAAAATCTTCGATTGCCCATAGTTGCTCTACATGAGTCGAGTCATCAAGACTATTATATAAATTGCAAAAATTATTTACAGCTTCCCTATGAATCTCCTTCGTTGAAGTATATGTGGTCTCCTTAACCTTAATTCTCCATATAGAATTTCGATTTTTCCTCCCTATAGCACAGGCATGGAAAAAAAAAGTGTTTTTATCTCCCTCTTGAAGCCATATCACACGGATTTTCAATCTCCAAATCTGCTCCTCAGTCCTAAGGATGTTGCGTCTTTCCTCCTCCAAGCTCTTCAATATTTTCCATATGTCTTCACTTGATGTTGGGCCTTCCAGTTCTTTGAACAGAACTGATGTTTCTTCTTCCAGTGCCTTTAGATCTTTCTTCATATTATCCTTTTTAACACGCTCCCAGTCTTTGACTTTACCTTTTAATGTCTTGAGCGAATCCTTCAAATATTCCATCGTTGTTTTAGAACCTCGACCTGACAGATGATTCAGGAACTGCACAACCATGGAGATAAAAGAAGGGTCCTGCAACCATGTGCGGTTAAATTTAAAATGTGGTCCTCCCAATGTCTTTTCAAAGTGCCATTTTAGAGCAATGGGTTTGTGATCCAAAATACAAATATCTCCAATATCAGCCTCCCACTCCCCCATACATGCCAGAATATTGGTTTTCACCACAAATTGATCGATTCTTTTGCATATCGCATCATCACCCTTTCTTCCATTGAACCATGATGGACCCCCATCCTTCATCGATATATCTTCCAGAGAATGGTCTGCGAAAACCTTTATAGTAGTGCCTTCCAACCCCTCCTTTCTGCTTCTGGTTCCCCATATTTCATCCTCATGCAGGGATAGATTAAAATCCCCAACAATAATGAGATTATCCAACATCAAAATACCACTATTTTCCATCCTGCACCAGAAAAATAACTTCTCCATGTATGGTGCATAATTGTTAATCAAGTGAATCCTCTGTTTAAATCCTCTGATGAAACTGTTGAAAATGCAGCAAGATGATGGAGCTTGGTGAAATGAAGTCACCTTCACCAAGTGGGCCCGCAGACAAATTCTGGCGCAAAGTCTATCCTAGGGTTGTTGAGTTTACTCACACATATGAGAAGTGAAAGAAACAAGTGTTTTCACCTAAGTTTGCCAAAAGTGTTCTTACAATTGACATCATTTTGGAAAAAAGTGAGATAGCAGAACAACCTCTTTTGCATCAGCACAGTGAATCGACGCCATTGGAGGTTGAGGTAGTAGAGCAGGTGGAGGTCAGATCAGCTGAAGAGATCATCAGAGAGAAAGATGAGGAAATAACAGAATTGAAGAAGATGTTTTCCATAGTTAATTCTCAAATTACTCTTTTGTAGCAAGAAAATTTTCAATTGAAAGTGAAGCAACTCCTAAAAAGAAAGTCGGGCATGAATTAGAGGTAGTCAAAGGAAAAGTCAAGGAGGTTATTGATGTTGACCAAATGCATTAAATGGCAGCTGAAACACGAACAAGAAGGCCAAAAAAAAGAGGCCTCAAAAGGGCGTTGAAGCTAGAAAAACATACAACTCATCCACCTGAAGAGTTGACCTTTGATTAACTTATTTACATGGAGATTAATGAAGATAGAGAGATTTGGTTGTCAAGGGTAAATAATAATTTTGAGAATCTCTTGAAGAGGGCTAATAGGGAAAATAAGCTGCAAAGACACATGGCAAGCCGTTATCGCACCAGGAACACAATTTTTCAAATAAGGCTAAAACAGTTGAAGAAAAAGATAAAAGAAGCACAAATGAAGTTTAAAGAGAAGGATATATTAGAATTGTTGGTTGAAGCTTATTTTGCTATTTATCCCATCACTCACAGGTGCCATAGAACCAATTTTGAGAAGTTTTGATCAATTTTATAATTTTTTGTGATTTTTGCAAAATTCTGGAAATTCCTTATTGTAGAAGGGTAACAAAATTTTGTTACGCTTATTTTTGGGGCATCCAAATGATGATTTATTTACATGTATGGATTTATTTTGATGAGAATATCATAAAACAAGAACCCCCATGGCATGAAAAGCTATAATTTTGGAGAAAAATCTCAAAAACCACTAATTTTTCATGTTTCTGCCACCTTTTTGGAGCCTCTGTTATGCTTTTGGAGTAACCTTGGGAGAATGGATTTTTGAAGGCCTTCCCATGGGTCATTTTGAAAAATTCAAGATGTTATGGAAACTAGAAAAATAGGGATATTTGAACATTCTTTCATAAGTGGATTTGGACTCCTAAAGGTGCCTCAAAAGTTCTGTTACGCTTCTACAAATTTTTGTTACCCTTCTATCAGAAATGTCCCAAATCAGCATTCGATTCCTTAGGACACTTGTCAAGCTCATAAATTATCACAAATTTTAGGTTTTTATATCCTATGAGTTGTAATTAGAGTTTTTGAGTTGGTTTTTGCCTCCTACCATGAGGGAATATGTAATTAATGTAAGGGAGAAACACTCCTAGTTCATAGCTAAAATTCAGGGAATGGTTTCTAACCTCTCTAGAATCTAGGAAATGAATCATCTTGTATATTTATGATCCATTTTGGATGGGATTTTGACCCGATGAGGTTTCATAGTACACATTTTCTATAAGTAGTCTCTATTTAGTATTTTTTTGGGGTTGTATAGTCTCATATTGCAGTGGAGCTCTTGTAATCAGCTATTTGGAATGAAATCAGAGACACATTTGTCAGAATTGTGTTGAGATACTTGTGGTATGAATTGGAGAATATATTATTCTTATGTATTTTTATCATTTAATGCTTAATACCATGTATTCTTATTTCATATGTTTATCTTGTAATTTTATGAGCAGAAATCATGTTTATTCATGCTCTGTTTTAGACAAGGTTTACATTACTATGTTTATTTGCTTCTAAACTAAATGTATTCACCTTAGTGCTCATTTAAAATCCTGTATAATTCATCCTATACTCAATGAAATTTTAAAATTATTTCAAAATACCTTTCTAGCCTCACATATTCTTTGCAAATTCACCTTATATTTTAGACCTAAAAACCTTATACACAATCTACTCACTGAATTTTCTATCCAGCACTAAAAACCTCAAAAAAATCCTATTTATTGAGCTTATATACCTAGCCTACGAACATTAGATACTTTTTCATTCATTTGATCGTAAAAGTGACAACGAGAGAGCGCTCTTTGGTCCTATCAGGGCTATCTACCTGACCTAAAGCCTGGTCTGTGGTTACCTTTCTTCAATCCTATTTTCAGCCTTGGGAAGTTGGGGAGAGTGATAAAAACTAGGTGTCATTAATAAAATATTTTTTATTTCAAATATTTTCCAATATTGGGTTATTAAATTGGATTTATTAATGCTATTTTTTCTTTTAGATTTGCATACATCTATTTTTCTGCAGGTTTTTATCACATCTTTGTTGCATATATGAAGTATAAGAAACCACTATTGTTGTTAGGGTCACTAGTCACCTGTGACTTAAGTGAGATATTTTTGGTACACCTTCCAAGAAATTTCATACTACCACTTTGGATGGGAATATGAGGTAACCTTTGTTACCAAGTTCCCACTGACTTGTGTGCATGATGAATATTCATGGATTGACCAACCGATACCCATTACTGTCGAGGTAATCCACATGATTACTATTCTTCCCATGGAGGGAGAATATCTAGGGATATTTATCAATGATAAAAATCTCACTATTTATTAGTGATACCAGACCAAGATATCAGTTTTGAAGCACAAACCATATCGTGTGAATTGTTTTGAAAGTTTCGGGTGAACTAGGTGCCTGCAGGAGTCATTGTTGTGATGGATCAATGTGCTAAAGAGGAGCAGTTTGCATGGGATCATTTTCTGTTAAAGGAATTCAAGCAAGACTGCTTGGATACTAAGGAACTAAACAAATAATTTCATTAGTCATGGCTATCAATTTTGATAGCACCGCTAGAGTGGGAAATGCCAAAATATTTCCAGTTGGTGGTGGATCTAGTGACACCCCTCATGATGATTGAGTTTCATAATTTATGTGATCCTCATGAGATCAAGCATAATAAAATTAACACCCTTATGTTTTTTCTATACAGGGATGTGATATAGATGATCAATGAGGAAATACCTTGTTTTCCTGTTGAGAGCGTGAAAGAGTATAAGGGTGTAATGTAATTTAGGGATGATCCTAAACATATTTGGGTTTTGTCATGAAAAGAACCACATAAGTGCTAGTAGATTCAATGGTATAAATTAACCACAAAATATATTGAGGGTATAGTGGATGCATGAGACTCTGCATAGAGAATACCAAAGGAAGACTCTTTTGATGTCAAGACAATCTCAAGTGGGGAGGAAACGAATGGAACTCCCTCATGCCAAGATAAATAGGAAGCTCAGTAGCTGGTCATTCCCAAGCAAGGAGAAAAATTACTGCAAAGTTCAAGGAAAAACGAAAAGATACATGCACATCAATGCAGACTGTATTGATAGAGGATGATTTTGAAGACATTGGGGGTCAAGTGGTAGATGTTGCTATTACCAGGCAAGATCAAATACAACAATTCATAAGGGATATGGATTCTCGTATGGTCTTTTATTCATAATTAGGAGGGAGGAATTATGTGGCAATTAGGTCACAACCTTAATCTCGATCATAGACCCATGTAGTCTCATCATCCCAAGAACTAAGAAGGGTACATAAAATTCCAAGTGTTGCATTAGAAATCCGGGAAGGGCCCGTGCATAAACATTTAGTTAGTTGTGCAGAGTTCAAGGCTATAATATTAAAGTTGTGTTTAGAGTTATTGAAAAAACTTCAACACAATGTAACTTAGGAATTACAAGGCATACTCATTGCTACAAAGAAAAAAATGGAACATAGTCAGAAAGTAGGGGAATAGCTGTGCCGGGAGCAACAAAAGATGAAAAATGATAATATGGAATGAAAAAATTCCTTTACCCAAGTTTATGAGGAGTGTATTGAAGGGTAAATGAATAAAATTACCCCTTCATAGGAAATGGAAACCATAGTTAAGGAAGCCATTCAAGGACTGAAGGAATTAGTGATGAAGGTCGAAGCCAAGTAGAAACCACAAGTGTTGTTGGAAGATCAACAACACAAGGAATTGGGATGAAATAATAAAGAAAAATAGAATAAGTACAAGAGGAAGTGTTAGGATGTGGTAGAGCAAGGTGATCAGTTGTGGAACACATTGTCCAAGGTTCCAATTGTAAAAGGAGTTACTAAGAAAATACTAGAAGCAGAGGAAAAAATCCACCTTCTTGATCAAACTATGGGGAAGATGAACCCCATTGATAGAATTAAATAAATGCATGATAAGGCACGAATTAGGGAATATGTGGGTAAACTCCATGAGGAACAAAATCCCCAGAAAAATCTCCAGCATCTGGTGATGTTGGTTGTTGATGAATTCAAAAAACTGATGAAATATGTGCGGACTATATATATTGAGGATGTTGACGTTGTCACTAGGGAATCAAATTCAAGAATGGATCACATAAAATACAAGATTGAAGCACATGAATAAGTGTGGGAAACCCTACAAAAAGTTGTGAAGGATAGGATTGATTTTGAAAAGGAATGAGTGGGGCCTTTTGGAGCCTAGAAAATTTTGATTTTTTTGGCATTGCAAGACCATGTAGCAATGATTTAGAGCACAAAAAAAATGAGATAGAGCATAACATAGGGCTAGCACAATATATGAAGTGAAACATGGGGTTGGCATAGTGGATAGGGCATGAAAAATATATATGCTATGTAGACGAGTGACAATGGAGCCTAAGGAAGGAGGAAGTGTGGAGGGAATATTGATTATTACAATTTTGCAGAAGATGGAGTCGACCAAGGAGATCGTGGAAAGCAGGTAGGTGGAGATATTTTGAATAAATAAGAGATGAGGCATAGTGGATATGAGCAGGGAGAGATATATTTTAGACAACTAATAGCATGCATGAGACAACTCATGAGGATAAGATAAATATCCTAATAGCCTCTCAGGACTAATGGACTAGTTGGGCAAGAAGTCGATATGATTCAAGAGGATTCCAAGAAGATATAAGACAACCCGTTGAAGATGAAGACCTTTGAAGATGAATACGGTTTTGGACGAGTTGGTTAGAGAATTCAAAATAGGAGATGATAGCTAAATGTTGAGCGGTTGGTAGATGGATGAACATAGAAGGAGCCAAGTCGTAGAGTCTGTATATACACCAGTTTCATTTAGTTGTACTATGTGGGGATGTAGTTAAGTATGTCGATGCTTCACAACATTGTTGTAAGGGTTCTAGTCTCTGGTTATAGGTTCATATGGATGGATTATAGTCTGTTTATTTTGTTGTTTGGTGCTATCATTAAAGGATGACGGGCCTATTAAATAAACATATGTAACTCTGGGTATTATGCCTCTTCCACTGATATGAATATAAACTAATGATTGGAGAATTTGTTTTGGCCTTTAATGCATACATGTGTGAATGATTATGTATTATTTTATAATATTATTCACCCTAGGTTTATGGTTTATAATTATGTCTAATAACTCAAATGTTTATATTATTAATATGTTTTGGAATGATGTTTTATGGTGATGATCTAATATGGTATGGGCACATAGTGTTGTGTGTGCTGAATCTCTTTGGATGAATGTAAAGAGTTGAATGGATGTTAGAGGGTAGAACTATTGGTCCAAGTTGTGAGTCAATAGTGAAGTTGTTAGAGTCTAGGGTCAAATTTTACTTCATTTTATGGAATCCATGTTGAGGGTCTTACGCTGTGCATAACTATTGTGGGATTGCGCTCTTGGATGGGTAGGCAAGGTTCAACACCATGCACAGTACACAATAACCATGGGATGTTGTAGCATGTGTCAGTTAGGAATACATTAGAGGAAATTTCAGCCTAAAAGTGGCCTCCTAAGGAAAAATAATAAAATAATAGTTAAAATAATAAAATAAGAGTTATGAATTTTGGAGGGAAAAGAAGAAAACTACTTTTTTTTAATTGTTTTTTTTTTTACTTACCTCCTTATAGGTTTCCTCAAATTTCAAGGATAGAAATTCATTGGATGCGAAATTAAATTCCACATCCAACAAGTACCCATTATCCATACTTTTGAGAAGCCCGACATTGATAAAAAATGAAGATACATTTAAAAATTATGTTTAACATGTTTTTTTAATGTATATTCAATTTTTATCAATGTTGGTTTTCTCAAAAGTATGGATAATGTGTACTTGTTGGATGTGGAATTTAATTCCGCATCTAAAGACTGTCTACACTTGAAATTTGAGTAAACACATAAGGAGATAAGCCAAAAATATAATTTAAAAAAGTAGTTTTCTTCTTTTCCCTCCAAATTATTTACATGTACCTCTTTTTAAATTTAAAGGATTTTGATTGGTTTACATATTATGACATGGAAATTACATGAAAATTTAATGGACACTTTTAGGATGAAATTTCCTCTAATGACATGTTGCAACCATAAGAAAATCATGTTAGACTATGGAAATCTAGTTCTGATAGTCACCCATTAGTGTCTTGGGTGAGACTTCAATCACTTCATAGGTATTTCCAAAAGGGTTGATGTTAAGCGGGTATTTGTTGGCCATTTTGTCGCAAATCCAAGGTCTGTCAGAAATATCGCACACTAAAAGATATTGATGCATGTAAATAAGGTTCAAGGCATATTAATGAATGAAGTTCTCGTGGTAAGATATGAATCTAGAAATCTTAAATACCATGAGAAAAACTATGCAACCCACGATTTGGGATTAGAAACTATGATTAATGCCTTGAAAATGTGGAGGCACTGCCCTATAGGGAGAACATTTCAACTGAAAAATGATAATATAAGTCTTAAATATCTCGTTAACCAACCAAACTTAAATTCTAGGCAAGTTCAATGGTTGAAATTCCTTAGTGAGCATGATTTCAAAATAATACACATTAAGGGAAGAGAAAATAAAATAGTAGATTCTCTTAGTAGGAAGCTAAATCAGATTTTTGTTACTTTTTTAAGTAGTCGACAAACATATTTGATTGAAAAATTTAGGATAATTATATGTTTTGATGAGAAATATGTTAAAATCAAGGGAACAATTAGAAAATAAAATCCTCATGATGAGGAAGGAAATGAATTTTCAATTAATGAAGAGACTCTTTTTGATGTACAAATACATTATTCATATACCCAATTATAAAAAATAAAACTATTTATCCTTGATTAATTACATAAAATCCTACAACTGGATATCTTGGATATCAAAAACTAATAAACATGTTAAGAAAGGATTTCTATTGACATAATATGAAGTAAATAATAATAAAATATATAGCAAAATGTTTTAATTGTCAATAATTTAAAGCTTCCCATCAACATCTGGCTAGATTATTACAACCTTTACCCATCCCAAAGTGGAAATTGGAGGTAATATCCATGGATTTTATCACTGGTTTTCCAAAACCAGAAAAAAATGACTCTATAATGGTTGTAGTCGAAAAACTTAGTGAGGAAAAATATTTCATACCTGTAAATTCTAATTTCAAAGTCATTAGTATAGAATATATACTCATGAGGAATAACTTTAAATTACATGGTGTTCCTAAGACTATAATTTTAGATCATGATGTGAAATTTACTTCTAAGTTTTGGAAATATTTATTTGAAGGCATGGGTATGAAATCAAATTTTAGCACAACTTATTATCCCAATATTGATGGTAAAATAGAAAGGAATAATCAAATCCTTGAGTAAATATTGTGCATGTATGTTAGGAATAGGCCCACTAAGTGGGAGGATTGTTTGCATTTAGCAAAATTTTCCTACAATAATGGTTATCATACTTCGCTAAAGATGAGCCCTTTCGAAATAATGTATGGGATATGTGTAAAGTTAATTTAAGTTGGGATCATAGTGAAGAAAAAATGGTTTTTGGACCATATATGTTGAAATAAATGGATGAAATAGTCAAACAGGTGAAAAAATTATATGAAAATAGCTCAAGATTGACATAAAAGATACACAGATTTAAAGAGAGTACTCAAAGAGTTCAATGTTGATTACCATGTTTATTCAAAGTGAAACCTAATAAAATTACTCTTAGACTTGGTAGTTGTGCAAATTTGTCACCTAAATTTTATGGATCCTTTGAACTTTTAGCAAGGATAGGTCCAGTTTCCTATCAACTTGCTTTGCCAATAAGCATAGAAGTTCAGGTTTTGTTTAATATGTATTTATTAAGAAGGTATGTACATGATCCATCTCATATTATTTATTAGAATGTGGTACAGGTGGAACTGGAGGGCGAGTTCTTGATATTGTGAATAGTAAGGGAAAAAACTTAGTATTAATTGTGAATATGTAATGTCGAGTGTGATAATGTTATAAATTTAAGACTTAAAGGAAACTAGTTTATTACTAACATAGATTATTTTGTTATTGATAGTTACTTTATGTAAATATGTTTTTATTAAGTTATTAATAAAAAAAATAGATCCAGAAACTAATGTTGAGGCTACAAATGGCTAAAGAGAAGATACAAACTGCAAGCTAATGGTTGTATTTTTTTACCCTTGGATGATGTAATACCTAGGCATCTAATATGAGGATTAGATTATTAATTATGGAATAGTAAATTAATAAATAACTCCCCTATATAGATTAATGAGAAAAGTGACTTCCTTCCACCTAATGGATAATGGAGGAGGTAGTTACTTATTACCAACTGAATCCAAAAAAAATAATTTCTGTCATGTAGTGCAATTAGAATCACGAAGTCTAGAGCATGAATGAGGAGGTATAGTAGAAAAAAATAAAAACAAACATAATTTTTTGGCTTGCAATCCATTGAAGCTCAGGGGTACTCATCCAAGAGGAAGATTCAAGGTTGGGGGGAGTGTTGTACCTCCAATATTATTTTCCAAAATGATATTAACAAATTGGTACATTGAATAACTTGTATTTTCAATTGTTACATGATAAGTATTTTATTGTTGAATATATGTATAGCAGTAGTGTTGTTAAAATTTGCAAGTTTTTTTTTTCTTTTTTGAATGTCGATACATGCAAATGAAAAGGAAAATAGAAATATATTGTTCAAGTATTTCAAATTTATGCAGAACAGTAAAAACCATGTTACAAATATTTGAAAGAAATATGTATTTTATTTACTCTGTAAGGATTTTATAGACTAATTGTTGAAATGACACCCCAACGGGGCTTCTGATTTAATTTCCCCTTAATTAAATTGGAAGAGAAATTGTAAGTTCATCTCATGACAAATACTATTAGTTAACTAAGTCAGAATGACTAAATTAGCTTAGGAAATTTGAATTGAGGGTCAGATAGGATGCATGTGGAGTTTTCCCATGATTTAAGGGGGACCAATTACAATTATTTTTGATTTGTAATTAGTTAACTCAATAAATTGAGTTAAAATCCGTTTAACTAGTTATAACTGAATAATGAGCTAGTGAGAGGTCTAGTGAATTAAATATGATTTAATTCACAAGTAGTGATCAATTAGTTAACTAATAATTCACTATAAATAGATGTTGCGTGTCAGTTCTAAGGAAGGCCCAGTTGAGACTGAGGTTAAAAGGATGATAACTATCAGTTGTATAATTAGAAAAATTTATAGGTCAGTTATAGAGTCATGTGGAGGCCAAGGATGCATTGCACAATAAATTAGAAAGAATTTCCTATTTAATAGGGTGAAAATTCCTCTAGGAATGCGCGAGCAAGGTAGGATGAGCAGAGGTTGAGAATTGGTTAAGTAATTGACTAATTTTTCCTAGATTAGAGTGAGACAGTTGGTAGAGTGCAAGAATTTCTCTAAGAGAGAGAATCATTGTATTTATCACGGTATTAACTTTATAAAATATAAAAATAGCGAGGTTTTAGGTAGTGTTCTTTCCCTAGTTACATCTTGTATTGTGTGATTGATTGTCTCTTTCTCCTACTTGTTATGTGATTGTGCAATCGTGTTTCGTTTTCGTAAATTGTAGAAGGATTCAATATTTTTTTTAGTACATTACAAGATCAGATTGAATCACATGGTTAGATTTTCTAAATGGTATCAGAGTGCCATGAATCACAATAAGAAGATAATAACAGAGTTTTTTTTATCAGGTTTTAATTTGCAAACTTATTCTTTAAGATCCAGCAATAGATCAAAATGTATTTCAATGGCTTGAGACTCAAATATGCACTCGAGGGAAATTCAAATTACATAGCATGGAAGGATAGGATAGAGGTAGTTCTCAAGGACAACTTACTAAATGCTTTCATAGATACTAACATCCCTTAGCCCGCAACAGAATATGCTCAACTTCTTGATGCATGGAAGAGGAATTTAACAAAGGAGAGAAGGATCTTGTTAGAGGGAGTTCAAGATCATATTTTCTCGAGTCTCCACAAGAAGGCGACTCCATATGTTATGTGGAAGGGCTTGAAATATATTTATCAAAATATCAATGACCATAGGAAGCTAGCGATGAAATACAAGCTCAAGAAGATTAAAAATGGAGAAGGGCGACACAATTCAAAAATACTTGACAAAGTTCACTGAGTGTCGAGATGAGCTTGGAAGTATTGGGATAACTATTGCCTGAGATGATTTCATAATCCTATCTCTTCTAGGCCTTCCCAGGAGTTGGTATAGCTACTAGGAATTTTTTAATGGGAGGGATAAGCTATCGAATTGGGAGCGAATATGGGCCGATCTAGCACAAGAATAAATTTGGTAGAGGACCAAAGATGGATCCTCATCAAATACTGATGAGGAGGAGAATTGTGCTTTGGCTGGAAAGGCGAAGAAAGGAAAAGGGAAGGTGTTCCATTCCAAATTGGAGTTTAGCAAGGCCTGAAAGAAGTGAGACTTTTCAAAGGTAAAATTTTTCAACTATCATGAGCATGGACACTATGCCACAAAAGAAGACCAACAAGAAGGCCTCAGGAGGAGTAGCAGGTGAAGCACTTACTTCATATTTGAAGTTTTATTTCACTCTCATCACATGCATGGTGTCATCGGTGATGGGTTATGTGTGGTACTTGGATAGTAGAGCTTCATTCCATATGACTTGAAAAAAATATTTCTTCAACAGCTTGGAGGATAAGGATCTCCATAAGCACATCGATATGGGTGACGATGGGAGGTATAGCGCTACCTTTCATAGGGAGTCAGGTAATCCAATCATATTAAAAGTTTTCATGTATGTTCATATTTTAAAAAATAATTTCATTTCTATTTCTATGTTGGAAGATCATGGCTATGATGTGATGTTCAGTGAATGAAAGGCATTCCTTCATCACAAAGCCACGTGACAGGTTAGGAAGTTCGAGTAAATAATCTCGAAAAAGGAGATGTAGATGACTGTGTAGCACTGAAAACTAAATAAGATAAGGTGGAGGGCCGAGACATCGGTGAGTTATGGAATAGGAAGTTGGGCAATCTACACCACAGGGCTTTGAAGATCATGCAACATATTTCTACATGAATTTCAGAGGGTGCACTTTGTTAGCCACATATAAAAAATTTTCCATATCAAATGATGGCTAAATATTTTTAGCCTTCAAGAAACAATTTCATGATCAAATTGTGAGTTCTTAAAGTCTTATGATGATAATTATCCTTTGTGATAGTCTTCATTGTTGTTTCCCTTTTAATCCTAAAGAACCTTGTTGTTCACCAAGAGAAAAATTTCTTATAAAACCCCATTTTTCACCATTTATCCCTTCATCTCACTTCCACAACAATTCCATTTTCATCCTTATTTCCTTCATAAAATCCCTCCTTAAGCCTTCAATATAACCTTCAAAATCATCAAAACCCCCTTAAAACCTTATATTTACCCTTTATTTGGTTTTAATTTCCCTTTTTTCATCTATCGGAACCCCCATTTTTGGCTTAAAAACTACTATTTTTGGCCTAAAAAATTCATTTTTCTTCACTATAGGGTCTTAGGCCCCTGAGGTCTTATATCCTTTAGCACCTTTTCCTCACATGACCCGAAGCCCCGCAATTGGGTGCTTAAAGGCTTAAAACCCTTTCCCAAACCCGACTTTCCCTTCTATTTTTCATTCTCGATGTACAATTTTGAAAACGAATGTGGACCGTTGATCTCTGCAGATCAATGACCATTGGGTTATCCACTCTCCGCCTGTCCATCATGCCTTTACCTCTTCCCCATTCAAACTTCGCCCCGATATTAAATCGTAACCGTCTGATCATCTAATCCGACGATCGGGACATAACGCGATAAGCCAAGACCCGTTCACTATGCGACAAAGCACTGACGTGATCATTGTGGACCCCACATACATCCTCCTCACAACTCTTCATCCATCGCATTCAACCTGGACCATTGGATCTGTTGCTCCTCATCCGATGGCCAAAACGACATATCGCGTAATTTTTGCGCCCAAGGGCTAAAATTTCAAATTTGCGCGATATGGGTAGTTTTTAAAATCCACGTGTCATGCGATGAATGGAATCGCATTTTTTTGGCCAAAACTGTAAACCGCTCGAACGCCGCGTGAAAACCATTAATTGTTTTCCAAAACCGCTGCCCTCCTCAAATGAACATTTTCGCGTTTTTAATCTTGGTCATTGTTGTGGAGGTAAATCCCCTCTGCAGACAGAGGCGATCCCTATTAGCCCAGACTGGGTCTAGCAACAATCGTTCACGCTATAGTGCAGGTTCCTAATTGAAAATAAACCAACTAGCGATGAAGGCTTACCTGGAATCCAACGCTGTCGCTTGTAGAGAAAGTAGTGCTCTCATTCCTTAGCTTCGGCAGATCACAATCCTCACAATCTCCATGATGAGACACCTGCACACACCAGAAACAAACAAACGCAAGCGTAAAATCAAGTATATGCAACTATATGTCAGTCAGAGAAGCATAACTCAACATCATAATCAACAACAAGAGTGGAACCATAACCAATAGTCGCTTATCATTAATCAATCAAAGAAGAATACAACCATAGCTTTGACGTTGAATTCTCCTTCGGAGGGTCGCCAGCGGAACACGTCTCGAAAAAGCTTTTCGGGGATGAGACAAACCTCTCTCTTTGGATGTCTCAACAATGATCTCCTTGCTTGGATTTGGCCTTAAGGAAATGAATCAAGGCTCTTGCAGCATAAGGCTCTGATGGCTCTTGGGAACTTGGAGACTAGATTGCAAAGGAGATGAGCAAGCTTTTATAGATGGAGGAAGGGGAGTTGGGATCCCTATAATTGTGGGATTGGCCCTATCCTCAAGGAAGCTTCCATGAGAGGTGGCAAACCACTTCCTCTACATGGAGATCCGGAGCCAAACCTCCCAACTCAAATTAGATACCAGTTCCTGGATCAGTTAGGACGAAACTTCCGCCATTTATTTTTAAAAAACACTCCTTAAAATAGCTGGCACGGGTGCGACTCTGGGACAGAGCGCCAATTGGCATGCCCTCTTTGAAGGATTTCCCCCATTGGCGCGGGTATTGAACTGGCTACCCGCGCCAATGCAAAAAAGGGCGTTTTTAGGGTTTTTCACAAGGAGTTGTCTTCAGGGAAATGAAAGTACATGTTTAGGGGAATGCCATGAAAGTGTTTTCAAGTTATGTCACTGCTCACAGGTCACAGAATGAGCCCTCCAATTGTGCGGGATGGGGAATTGCAGGGATGGTGACAAATTGCTGTGTAACAGATGCCCCCTAAAGCATGAGGCCCGAGAGAGAGAGAGGGGTGAAATGATTTACGAGAACGTTTCCAACTGAAAACACCGCCGTCGGAAAACCTGTGTAGAGAAGTACAACTGATATCTCAAATACATGATAGATACATGGTATGGGCGCAGTCATCCATAACAGAGTATACAATAATCCAGATCCAAGGTATGGATGCAGCCATCTAGTGAGGATCGATAAATAGACTCAGGTATGGTCATAGCCATCCAATCAGTGAGTCATGTAACTAATCATAAGAATCCACAAAATCGTAGCCTAGATTATAAGAGACAGGAATCCAGGGTCTTGCGCTCCATCTCGACCCGAACAAAGTACAAGTTCAAGCATGCGAATATGTGGGCTGAAGTTGAACATGCAAGAACATCGCCTGATTACTAGCCAATGATGAAAGCTGTTAACAGACGCGAGAGGTACCACCAATAATGACAATGGTCCTCAAGGTACTATAGGTTCAATCCATGGTGTGTGAATCAATGAGATGGCATCGAACACCCGTAGAATCACTCGATCGGAGGCCAATGATTAAAACCTCACGTCGAATGCGAAGAACCTTCCATTGAGGCATGCAGGCTCCAAGGTACCATAAGGGAGTCTCTGGATCAGCTTCCTGGATAATGAGCTGAAGTTGACAGGAAGTGACCTTGATCGAAGGTGGGCCATAGTGTTTCCCACATTATCGACATGAGACAGAGGAACATAATGTCTTTGTGAATTAAGATCAGATGAGAATCAAAGGAAGTTTGAAATCTACAGAGGTCAACTTCCCTTTAACATATCGGTGGCACGACAGTGGATTTGGCAGTATTTGACATCAAAATATCAAGGGTCATGATGACAAGGCAAAGAGAAGATGAGAGGTCAAAAAGGGATCACCCAAACCCACGGAGGCAAGTGGAAAACGAGATGAGATATCCCCAACCCGACACGAATGCAGACAAGTGCCATGTTCAAGAGTGACATACTGCCGACACGATAATGATTATGGTTTCATTTTCCCCCACCATTTCTGGCGAGTACCCCAATTATTTTGATAACGAGCTTGAAGGGGATAACATATGCTTGTAATATAAGTTTTTCCTTCGGACGAATCCATCCTATTAAATTTAACGAGCCCTAGGAAGGAGCGACTCGAATAACGTCATTACGACTGAATCCAATGTCATCAGGGTTTAGCAAGTCTGACAAAGGAAGAACTCAGCGTCTTTTCATGTTTAGAGAGTCAGAAAAGAGCTGAAAGATGACTCCACCTAGAGGAATGAGCGGTATAAAGTGTAGCAACTGGTTCCGATAATGGTGGAACTGCTCAAAACAAGTAAAGGTTAAGAGGTTGGCTAACAAGACCACTCATCGCAGCGGTTCCTTAGGAACGGGTAAAACATCCAAGTGAAGGCATATGATCGGCCAAGCATATAGTGACGATGGAGTGAGAAAACCAAGGCTCATCTGGAAAAACAGGCTGATAAAATGGCAATCACAAGAGGTAAATGGGAATGGTTTCATTTTTACACAAGCTTGAAATCAGGAAACTCTGCTTGAAGTTGGTTTCATTTTTACACAAGCTTGAAACAAAGATAAACTATGCTTGAAACTGGTTTCATTTTTACACAAGCTTGAAACAAAAATAAAATATGCTTGAAAAAGTAAGCATGCCCCCAGCATGGTGACTCAATTCGAGGTACATGCCCCCCAAGCTTCAATCCATATGAAGGCAGATGGAGTGAAGGTTCAAATTACGAGACCAAGAGAAAGACTCGACTGGGATTTTATGAGATCTTATCAAAGACTCGAATTGAACAAGAACGTGTTTCATTATTTTAATGAGGTTGACACATTAAAAGAACTCTCCTCAGACAACCTTGTTTCATTTTTTAAGGAGCTTGACACAAGACAACGAACTATGCTCTGCAACCTTGTTTCATTTTTTAAGGAGCTTGACACAGGAAAAGAACCATGCTCCGACCGACCTCATCATAATGAACAAGAATTCATCGCTTCCAAGAGTTCCACTCCCGATGGAAGGAAAACATCCTGGAAGTCAGGACCCAATGCCCCCAGCACCTGATGCGCAACGACACTATCACTGGGTACAGGCATGGGGTAGGTAGCCACATAGTTGACCTGTGGTGGGGCAAATACAACGGGTTGATAGAAACCAGGAAGGGATGATGGCGGGCCAGCTGCCACATCAGGACCAACGAACGAAAGCTGATCAATGGTCACGATCTGTCCTTCATGTGGAAAACATACCGCACGAAAAAGAGAGGAGACAAGTGCTCCCATGGCATAGGTGTAATCGCGCCCCAAAAGCAGATTGAAATCCAAAGGGCATGGAACAACCATCATGTCCATATGGAAATTTTTACCTCCCAAAGTAATAGGTAACCTCGGAAGGATCCTTAACGGTTGACTAGTTCTTCTGTTAAATGCCAACAGATTCTGCGTAACAGGTGCAAGCGGTGATGAACCGAACGCTTGCCAAGTAGTTGAGGATAAAATACTAACAGATGCGCCTTCGTCTATAATGGTGCTGGGTACGACCAGACCAAAAGCCTGTAATGTGATATCGAAAGGCACATCAGATGGAAGGCGGTATCCTACAAATCGATTCCAATCAAAGGAAGAAACCAAACTACTTGGAGGGGCTACCATCGAACCAAGATAGTCTTCCCCTGGTGTTACGGAAGAAGGAGCATCCTCCACGACCTCCATCATGGAGTCGGGAAAGGTATCCTCTGAGACTTCCATTATGGGAGCCAGAGGAGGAACTTCTTGGGATACAGGGACAGGAGAATCTTTCTCCAAGTCCGAAGAATCTGAAGAAACCAGAAGAATATGAGGGGTGTGACGTCCACTCTCAACAGAAAATACCTGGTGCACCATAGACGGGGCCAGCTCAATTGATCCCATCACTAATGGTTGGTCGGGGATGGATCCCTGAATTTGAATTTCTGAGGGAGCGGGATCGACCAAGGATGACTCTTGACCAATCGTAGGATCAGCTGGTGGAGGACTCAAAGAAAGTCGATTATAACCAGCTGGAAGGCATGGTGTAGAACCGGTTAAGTTGTCCAAAACTCTCTTGGCTTCATCCATATATGGACAAAGGTGAATGGCATGGTGCCCTTCACACAACTTACAGTGATTGGTGAGCTTACCCTGCTTCTTAGGAGCCTTACCAGCACCAGTTGAAGACGTGCCCCCAACCTGAATCCCAGAAGTCAAAGGCAATGGTGGGAGACTGTTGGACCATGCTTCAAGCACCTTGGGAATGCCAGGGTAGTCTCAAAGAAGATGGAATCCTGTGCACAACATGCAAGGGAACTTGACTTTCCGTGGAGGTTTGGGAGGTTTATCAGTGGAAGGCTTCTTATGCGCAATAGCCGCAGAGCTAGCATCTCCTTTATCTAACTTCTTCTTCTTTGTCTTCTTCTTCTTCTTCTTAGCCACCTGGTTACTCAAATCCAAATTTTCACCACGCGAAGTAGAAGAGGAGAGGAGGACGTAGAAATAGGCAAAGAAGGGGAGAGGTCCACCTTGGAATCAACATGATGTTGTTCAGGTAGAGGAACTGATTGAACAGTAGCCGAGACATTTGGGACCACAGAGGTTGAAAACAACCAAACAGGCAACCCAACAGTTAACCTAGGAAGGGACAACATTGCCATATAAGGATCACCAACATTCCCAAAAGGAGGAAAAGGACCTGGATTCCCATCAGAGGGGATTCCTTGGTTGGTGAACTCCAGAAAAGTTGCCATCAGAAACGATCTTCAAAACAACACCCTAAGGAAACTAACTTTAACCAGGAATATTTCGTGGGCAGTTAACTTTTAAAACATTGAAAAAAAACTCTACCGTTTCATATTTTAAGAGTCGAGAAACAGGAAAAATGTGACTCTATCACTTTCAAATTGGAAACAAGCATGAAAGGACAAGTACTTGATGATATTTTCAAATTTAAAGAGTCAGAAAAGATCAAAATGACTACTCTGGAATTCTAGGCAAAGGGTGTACCAAATAACCGTGAACTGCAATATACACCTTGGTTTCAAAATGAAAGAGAAATCAACCAAGGACTTGATGTACGTGCAGGCAATCTCCCCGAATGCTGTGTCCGGTGTATCATGGGTATAGGGCGGTAGACTCGGCTTCCTATGGATAAAGGATAGAAACCTAGTGGGGTATCCCTTTATATACTCGACGGTACGGGGAGCACAAGTCCGTACTAGTGCTGTCTAAAGCCAAGAGGCGAACGACAGCTACTAGGTTTAAAGATGCCAGAACACGTCTCTAGCCTAGATCACTAAATGTTGCGTTAATGTTTCAATGCTACCTTAGTGTAAATTGAGTAAATTTTAATGTTTATCTTCAATTACATTTCATTTTTCAGGCCCTAGCAAGTGTGATGTCACAAAATCTCCTAAATGCACACTATATGCCACAATATATCATTTCATTCGATGAAAGCTAATTATGAGAGAGTTGAGAGATTTTCACACAAACAAAATGATCAAAAAACAACCAACAAAGTCTCTAATGTAGCTAATGTAAACCAAAAACTTTTCTCAAAGTCACTAATCACTAATAACACCGAAAAGATTTTAATTTGCACTAACTACTCAAAAGCAAAAGAGATTTTTTTTATATTTTCAATGTTTAATAGCAATGTGCACTAAAAAAAATGAAAACTAATGAAGAGAAATTTGAGATGCGATAGTAAAAGAGCAAAGATAAGAAAATCCACTCAATGACAACACACAATCAGACCTCAAATCGACAAAACAGTCCCTCAAAACCAAAAGAATCCCAAAGACTCAAATGGACCATGTAATCTAGGCCCAAAGTGAGACAAAGCGAAATTCGAATGAAGAAGAGAACCAACACTCAAATGACGCAATAAAATGATAAACAACTGCCAAACGAATATAAAGAATCAATCACAAGGTCGACTGAACAAATAGAGACCAAAAACTCCCAAGGGAGGCTCGACACACAAGAGCACCTAGATGCCCTAGGGCTAGAATGTGAAATCGATGGAAAACAGAAAACAACCAAAGGACGAAGGTCGCAGCCAATCAAACAAGGCTCCAGAACACTCAAGCAGTTGAAAAAACAAAACCAAACACACTAATCAAGCTCATGAAGGTCAAAACAGGGCAAACCCTAGTACCTCACAGGATTGGCGCAACTGTGAGGCTGAAACTAGCGCCAGAAAGGAATTGGCGCGGGTAATACACAAGCAACCTGCGCCAATGGGCGCGACTGTCAAGATGTAAAGTGCACCAGTCGAGTTTTCTAAGGAAAAAATAAAAATAGACAATCCAACAAGTAGACCAGTGATGAGCAAGCTAACCAAAAGCCAAAATCGCAAAAGAGCCAGCCAAAAGAGCCGACCAAGCAAGCAGAATCAAGAAACAACCGAAAAGACAAGACAATACTCCAAGTGTTCAGTTTACAAACTAAACCGGAGATTGACTGAAGCAGCTTTGATCTACTTTGCTAATGCAAAGCAATAGCATTTTGAAGGTTATCTGGCTAACATCAGGCTCCGTCTGTAGCTTATAAAACAAACAACAACAAGCTAGACGTCCCCAGCGGAGTCGCCAATTTGTTGTGGAGGTAAATCCCCTCTGCAGACAGAGGTGATCCCTACTAGCCCAGACCGGGTCTAGCAACAATCGTTCACGCTATAGTGCAAGTTCCTAATTGCAAATAAACCAACCAGTGATGAAGGCTTACCTGGAATCCAACGTTGTCACTTGTAGAGAAAGTAGCGCTCTCGTTCCTTAGCTCCGGCAGATCACAATCCTCACGACCTCCATGATCGAACACCTGCACATGCCAGAAACAAAAAAACGCAAGCGTAAAATCCAGTATATGCAACTATATGTCAAACAGAGAAGACATAACTCAACATCATAATCAACAACAAGAGTGGAACCATAACCAATAGTCGCTTATCATTAATCAATCAAAGAAAAATACAACCATAGCTCTGACGCTGAATTCTCCTTCGGAGGGTCGCCAGCAGAACACATCTCGAAAAAGCTTGTCGGGGATAAGACAAACCTCTCTCTTCGGATGTCTCGACAATGATCTCCTTGCTTGGATTTGGCCTTAAGGGAATGAATCAAGGATCTTGCAGCATAAGGCTCTGATGGCTCTTGGGAACTTGGAGACTAGCTTGCAAAGGAGATGAGAAAACTTTTATAGATGGAGGAAGGGGAGTTGGGATCCCTATGGGATTGGCCCTATCCTCAAGGAAGATTCCATGAGAGGTGGCAAACCACTTCCTCTACATGGAGATCCCGAGCCAAACCTCCCAACTCAAATTAGATACCAGTTCTTGGATCAGTTAGGACGAAACTTGTGCCATTTATTTTTTAAAAACACTCCTTAAAATGGCTGGCGCGGGTGCGAATATGGGACAGAGTGCCAATTGGCGCGCCCTCTTTGAAGGATTTCCCCCATTGGCGCGGGTATTGAACTGGCTACCTGCGCCAATGCAAAAAGGGGTGTTTTCAGGGTTTTTCACAAGGAGTCGTCTTCAGGGCAATGAAAGTACATGTTTAGGGGAATGCCATGAAAGTGTTTTCAAGTTATGTCACTGCTCACAGGTCATGGAATGAGCCCTCCAATTGTGCGGGATGGGGAATTGTAGGGACGGTGACAAATTGTTGTGTAACAGTCGTCGATCTCTGAGATCGAACGACTCTCATTATATCGTGACCCTAATTCATTTGCCTCCATCTATTCTCTAAGTGATTCCATCGAGTGATCTCCACCGTTTATTATCCTAATCTAACGGTTCATGTTCGCTATCATTCCCAAACTCCATTTTCACCTGGTTAGTTGTTCTGCCAGAGTTTTCCTCCCTTTTCCCGCTACGCCCACGTTCTTCCTCACTTCGCCTCCACGCTCACGAGCCTCTGAAGTAGTTTTAACCAAATTCTGCAGGATTTTATAATGAGTTTGTGTGTTTTGCAGGGTTTTTATGGTGCTTGATCTGTGTTTTGCCAAAGTCACATACAAGTGACAAAGGGGCTCGGAGTGACGATTCTGTGCCTTAATCCAATGAAGAAAAGTATCTGCAGGGTATGAAATCCAAGTTTAAAACATCACCTATGTAAACAAGCCAAACAAAGTGTATCAGTGAAGAAATTAACAGTAAAGGGATTAATGCCTAAGCCTGAAAATCAGAGTTTTAATCCTCAGGTTTAAAAGAAACAAAGACAATATCAGAGAATGAAGACCAGAAGCAAATATTATGGCTTAATCAAGCCTAAACACAACTCAAAAGAAAATTAAAAGTGTTTTAAGATAAAACAAAAAGAATTATCAGTGAAGAGGCCTCCACTGCCACATCAAAGGACACAATATCCTCTTCAGCTACCAAACTGCCACCCACAGCCTCAATAAATCAAAAGAAGGCATGGTTATTTCCCAGTCAGTGATATTTTTTCCTAAAGACAGCCAGAGTTATTTCCAACCCGCCTAAAGAGTTTTTGAAGTCAAAAAAAACTGTCAAGTAGCTAAATACTTAATGAAAACCAATTAATATAGAGAAATATCAGAAAAATTCTCTATTGAACCCCTTAAAGATAGAGAAGCATTAAAACTTGTATTAATTGAACCAGAAATATTATTTTTCATCCCACCTCCTATTTCTTCTATAAATACTTCTGAAGAAGATGAGATGTTGTTGGTTGTTGGATTTCTGATGTAATAGTTGCTGTATCAAATCATTGTTGAATGTAAATAAACTTTGAAGCTCTGAAGCTTTGTTAAGTTATTAAAGAATTTAGGCTGAGAAGAGAAGTTGTTGCTGTGATGAAATATTGGAATTGAAGTATGTAACTAGATTGACAATCAATATACAAGCTGATTTTTGGGATCCTGGTCTATATCATTAGTGAAGTACCTCTTACTGTTATTGTTTTCCTTTCATGTATGCCATTTTGTTCACTTTTCTCTGATAAAGAACAACACATATAGAGATAGGATTTATTGTTAAAAGTACCCTACTCTCACTGATAAGCTTTACCTATATGTTTTTTGCTATTTGTGTATTGAAGAATGACTTAGTTAAGTGTAAACATTATCAAGGAATGTTGGTTAGTCCATGTCTTAATGTGAAAAACTTGAAAGGAAGTTCTTGAATGATATTTTCATACATGCTAAGTAGATTTAAACTAGAAAAGTTTACAGTTTTCCCTGTCTTCTAGTTCTTTCTCCAAAGGTTGTTTGAAAGTTTCCCTAAGAGTATGTTGAAAGCAAGTGTAGATTTTAATGATATTTGACCTGATCTTAAGCTACACTTTGTTTTCTTATCTGTTTTCATCCCTTCTGAAAGTAGTCATGTGGATTACTAGATTTTGTCTGATAAGTTATCTTTAATACAAGCTTGTACAAAGAAGTTTATGGTTAGCCCTGTCCTTTGGTTGGTTTCAAACAGTTGCTTATAAAGGTTTTTCTTGTATGGAAAGTTGATAAATATTTGTTGAAATTATTGGCTTTTTCCACCTTCTCAACACTTTTAATGTTCCACTCCATCATTAATCTAAAGAATATTTTGATATAGATGACTTGCCCCTTGGACCACTCTTGAAATTGTTGTACAATTAAACCCTTTTGTGACTCCATTGCCCAATGGTTTAAAGTTGTTTTCATACTAATCCTATTTGCTGAAAACTTCTTAATACACTTGCATCTTCACCTTTTGAAATCTTTCATTTTGTGATATTCTATCCAATTAAAGATCATACCTGACCAACCAAATAAACAAAAAACCCTTGTTCTTAATAACTAGCTTAATATCATACTAAAACCTTAAAAGATAAATCAATCTTTGCACTTATAGAGAGATCCCTCTTTGGTTTCTGAAGAGCTAGATCCTAAAATCCCAAAGTGGTTTTTGATGTAGTCTCTGCAGCATTTAGTCTTGCCACTCTACTAAATTATAGAGGCCTAACATTTCTGGCGACCATACTGGGGAAATTTATGAAGTAATAGATAACTTCACAACTCAGATAATTCCATTTTTTTTAAATGAATCAAATGTTTGCCTAGGGTGGTTTTGATTGTTGATGGTAAACAACTTTCAAGGCCTGGGATCAAGTAAAAATCCTTCACCTAGTGACTCCACTGAACATCAGTAGGCTTGCTGATTTTCCTTAGTTTTCTAAGAGACTCTGTTGGGGACATTCTGAGTAAAATCCTTATAGCAAAACACTCAGCATTCAGTGCAGTATAAGTAGCTCTCTTCAAGAACTACCAAAGAAAATGGTAATCATGATAGGACTTATTTGAATCAGTGACAAACTAAGTAACCCTTAGGATTCTCATATAAGCCTTATCAAATCTTGAAGGAATCAGCTATCTAAGCCATAATAGTAAACTCTCTTTGTCTCATCACCATAGCTAAGTGTTGAAGCAGATTTAGGACACTCTCATAACCCATAGGACTATAAACACTCGGAAAATCCAAAAATATTTCATATTGTCTTCATAATAAACATGGTGGTGGAACCATAAAACATTTTACCTTCATAAAAAGATAAAAATTTTCCACCTAATGACTCCACAATCCTAAATAGACCTAAAGACTCCACTAGGAAACCCTTTATCATAACATAATTTAAACTCAGTAAAGAAACTTTGAATATTAAGTTGTCTTTGTCAATAGACTAGTTTGCCTCTTAAAGAATGTCATATCAGGCTAAAATTTTCTAAATAGTGAGTCTCAAACACAACACTGTGGCTTCAAAAATAACTCATACTAGGAGCCATCCTGACCCAAATCCACCTGAGATAGTTGATAATCATGAAAGCATACTTAGGAAGTTTCCTAAGACTCAAGCTTCAACTGTTGTCAGATCAGTCCAAAGAGCTAATTCTTGTTGGGTATGTGTTATATTCTTTCCACGATTAGCCCCACGCGCTGTATGTTGCGTCGGGCGTAGCTGGGGGGGTCACGAGGGGCGAAGCAGTCCCCACCGTTGGGGTCCAGGGCAGCGCCCCGGCCAAAATTTCTTTTTTGTGCGGACCCACTCATAGGTGGATCCGCCCATGGTTTTGTGCATGGTTTTGCACATGGTTTTGGGGTTCGATGGTTTTCGGCCCCTGGTATTTTTGTAGATCCGGTCAAGGGAACTACGGTTATGTTCTAATCCAGGGTTAATGGATTGGGGTTTATGTATGCTCCGCCATGTATATATATGTGTTGTAACACTAAAAGGAATATAATGAAAAATCAAGCTGGTCGTCCCGATTTGGGATCCAGGGGAAAATCTCTGTGTTTATCTGTTTTATGTTTTATGCTCTTGCTATTGTTTATTTTCTGATATAAGAATCGTGTGTAGATATTTCTGTTCAGGGTTAAAACCTACATTTCGTATCGGAGCTGTATGTGTTTCCTGCCTCTCCAAGGGGACGCCTTTGTTGTTGGAAATTCCGGTTGTGGGCCTGTAGACCCTGTTCAATGGGAGATCTGTGGGATCGATTCTTGCGGTGAAAGAAGATGGCGAGTGGTGGAAAGATAGAGATCGAGAAATTTAATTGTCAGAGTTTTGAGTTGTGGAAGCTCAAGATGGAGGATCTGCTGGTGGATAAAGATCGTTGGATCGCGGTAGATCCAGGTACTAAACCAATGGCAATGTCAGATGAAGACTGGAAGAAACTGGATCAGAAGGCTAAGAGCACAATACAGTTGTGTGTCTCAGATTCAGTATTGTTGAATGTATCTGGGGAAGCTACGGCGAAGACCTTGTGGGAAAATCTAGGGACTTTGTACCAATCTAAGTCTCTGGTGAATAAGTTGTTCCTGCGGAGAAAGCTGTATAACCTGAGGATGAAGGATGGAGACTCGGTGACAGAGCATCTGAACGCCTTCAATACTGTGGTAAGTCAGCTGTCATCTGTTGATATTAAAATCTCAGATGAAGATAAGTGCATCAACTTGTTGTGTTCTCTACCAGATTCATGGGACAGTCTGGTTATTGCAATAGGTAGCAATACAACTACCTTGAATTTTGATGACATTGTCTCAGCCTTGCTGTCGGAGGAAATGAGACGGAGAAATATGGAGGGTCAAAATGGAGATGCCTTATCCGTACGAGGAAGGTCCCAGAATAGAAACAAGAATAAGGTTTCGAGTGGGAGATCTAAATCTAGAGGGAGATCTAAATCTCCTGGAAAGTTTGTAAAGGTGTGCTGGAAATGCGGAAAGGAAGGGCACTACAAAAAGGAATGCAGATCTAAAGCTCCTGAGAAAGGAAAGGGATCCGATGAAGGTCCTTCTGCAGAGGCAAAAACCACCTCGGATGAAGGTGGGGATGTGTATTTGGCTTCTTCTTCAAATACACATGTAGATCATGAGTCATGGTTGATTGACTCGGGTGCATCCTTTCACTTCACTCCCCATAGGGAGTGGTTCCGTGAGTATGAGAAATATGATGGTGGTGATGTCTTCTTAGGTGATGATAGGAAGGCTAGAATCGTTGGGACGTGGAAAGGTCAAGGAAGCCGTGCTGTGGAGTGACGGTGAACACTGCGGCCCCATTGTTCCCGCGATTGGCTGAAATCGTGATTTCGAAAGGCAGTGGAGCGATGCAAAATAAAGTGTCTGTTATACCCGCAAGATGGTTTGTGGGAGTGTAACTCGGTGACACGGCAAAGTGGAGTCTCGGACTGAACTCTCGTACAAGCTACAAGGTAGCACTGTTATTGATGGATGTAATAGTTCTGTGGTCCCTGAAAGTGGGACGGAAAGCCTAGCTGTGTCTGGAGAAAAGACCATGCTATGGCATCAAAGGCTTGGACATATTGGAGAGAAGGGCCTGGGCCTTCGGATACTGCATAGAGATGGTATGGTAGAAGGTATGTCTAATTTTTCTCTGGATTTCTATTTCTGTGAACATTGTGTATATGGGAAGCAGAATCAGGTGAGTTTTCCTTCTGGTGCTAAGAGGGCAAACAAGATATTAGAACTTGTGCACAGTGATGTGTTTGGGCCTGTGTCAGTTCCATCACTGGGAAAGTCTGTGTACTATGTTTCATTCATAGATGACTTCTCAAAGAATACATGGATATATTTCTTGAGGAAGAAATCTGAAGTCTTTGACAAATTTAAAGAATTTAAGGCTCTGGTGGAAAACCAGACAGAGAAGAAGATAAAGGCATTGAGGACAGATAATGGTGGGGAGTTCTGCAAGAAGGAATTTGAAGAGTTCTGTAAGAAGTGTGGTATAGCACGGCAGAAGACTACTCCATACACACCTCAGCAAAATGGAGTTACAGAAAGAATGAATAGAACACTGATGGAAAAGGCAAGAAGCATGCTCAGTGGTACCGGGTTAGGACAAGAATTCTGGGCAGAGGCAGTGGAGACTGCATGTTACTTAGTTAACAGATCACCTTCATCAGCGTTGGAGGATAAGACCCCACATGAGTTATGGACTGGTAAGAAACCCTCTCTTTCACATCTAAGGGTATTTGGATGTGATGCATATGTACATGTTCCAAAGGAGAAAAGGACCAAGTTGGATAATAAATCTGAAAGGTGCATCTTTATTGGGTATAAGGATGGTTTAAAGGGTTAAAAGCTTTGGAACCCAGAAACAAGGAAGGTTGTGTACAGCCGAGATGTGGTGTTTAGAGAAGTGAAAGATGTTGTTAAACATGAAGTCCTACCAAAGGAACCTGAGAAGATAAAGTTTGAGCTAAAGGAGGATGAATCAGACTCTACAACAGAAGAAGACTCAGAAGATGAAGAGCCACAAACTCCAACTTTGAGAAGATCAGTTCGGGAAAGAAGGCAACCAGAAAGGTATAGTCCATCTGCTTTATGTTCAGGTTTTGCCTTAACTATAACTGATGATGAACCCAGAACTGTCAGGGAGGCAGTAGATTCAGAGGATGGAAAACTCTGGAAGGAAGCCATGGTTGATGAAATGGCATCCTTGCACAAAAATGAGGCATGGGATCTGGTGGAGTTGCCGGCTGGAAGGAAGCCCATCGGGAGAAAATGGGTGTTTAAAAAGAAGATGAATGTAGAAGGCAAGGTGGAGAAATACAAAGCTCGATTGGTAGCAAAAGGTTATTCCCAGGTGCCGGGAATTGATTTTGGTGATATTTTTTCTCCTGTTGCCAAGGTTACTTCTATTAGATTACTTTTATCTGTTGCTGCTGCATTTGATTTTGAGATAGAGAAGATGGATGTGAAGACAACATTTCTTCACGGGGATCTAGAAGAGGAGATCTACATGAAGCAACCTGAAGGCTTTATGGTGAAGGGTAAGAAAGAACTAGTATGCAGGTTGAAGAAGTCTTTGTATGGGTTAAAATAGTCACCAAGGATGTGGTATCAGAAATTTGATACCTATATACGGGGACTTGGCTTCACCAGAAGCAAGGAAGATCATTGTGTTTATTTTAAATTAATTGGTGATCGTGTTATATATCTGGTCTTGTATGTGGATGATATGTTGTTGATTGGAAATGACAAGGAAATTATCCAAGATTTGAAGACCCAACTGTTCTCCAAATTCGACATGAAGGATCTGGGTGCTGCAAACTATATTTTGGGCATGGAAATTAAGAGAGATCGGGGAAAGAGGAAGCTCTGGTTAAACCAGAGGAAGTATGTCGAGACTATATTGCAGAGGTTCAATATGCAGGATAGTAAACCGGTGAATGTTCCTATTCCTGTAGGTGTAAAGCTTTCTGCTGAATAGTGTCCCAAGACATAAGAAGAAGAGGAGGATATGTCCCGTGTTCCATATGCAAGTGCAGTGGGTAGCCTGATGTATGCAATGGTTTGTACTAGACCAGACATTGCATATGAAGTGGGAGTATTGAGCAGGTTTATGTCAAACCCAAGGAAGGAGCATTGGACAGCAGTGAAGCGGGTTTTCAGATATTTACGTGGCACTAGTGATTATGGCTTGTGCTACCAGGGAAGACCAGGATTGGAAAGAATGTTGGACATTCGTGGTTTTGATGATGCAGACTGGGCTGGAGATCTGGACCAAAGAAGATCTACAAGTGGGTATGTGTTTAGCCTATTTGGAGGCGCAGTCAGTTGGATGAGTAAAAGACAGTGTGTAGTGGCTCTTTCAACTACAGAGGCAGAATACATAGCAGCCACTCATGCAAGCAAGGAAGCAGTTTGGTTGCAGAGATTGTGTTCAAGTATGGGGTTGGTACAGCAAGCTATAAGGATAGACTGTGATAGCCAAAGTGCAATTTTCTTGGCTAAGAACCCTGCTTATCATTTAAAGACAAAGCACATTGATGTTCAATATCACTTTGTTAGAGATATGGTTGAGGCTAAAAGGGTGTTGCTGGTAAAGGTGGACACTATGAAGAATGTTGCAGATGCATTGACAAAGTCTGTGAGCACTCAGAAGTTCTCTTGGTGTAGAGAAACAATGGGTGTTGAAGAATTGGCCCAATGACTAAGCTCTCCTGTGGCCCCCTGTGGAAAGAAAACAACAAGTGGGAGAATGTTGGGTATGTGTTATATTCTTTCCACGATTGGCCCCACGCGCTGTATGTTGCGTCGGGCGTAGCTGGGGGGTCACGAGGGGCGAAGCAGTCCCCACCGTTGGGGTCCGGGGATCCACCCATAAATTTGTTTTTTGTGCGGACCCACTCATAGGCGGATCCGCCCATGGTTTTGTGCATGGTTTTGCACATGGTTTTTGGGTTCGATGGTTTTCAGCCCCTGGTATTTTGTAGATCCGGTCAAGGGAACTACGGTTATGTTCTAATCCAGGGTTAATGGATTGGGGTTTATGTATGCTTCGGCATGTATATATATGTGTTGTAACACTAAAAGGAATATAATGAAAAATCAAGTTTGTCGTCCCAATTTGGGATCCAGGGGAAAATCTCTGTGTTTATCTGTTTTATGTTTTATGCTCTTGCTATTGTTTATTTTCTGTTATAAGAATCGTGTGTAGATATTTCTGTTCAGGGTTAAAACCTACAATTCTGTTCTTGAAAACCTTTCAGCTCTACAATATTCACAAGCTGACTTGAGAAACCCATTCAGAACTAGGTCACTTGATGATATAGATCTGATAGATTTTGAGTCTCCACCTTCATCCCCAAATAGAGGTGAACATCTTGGTAGCAGAGAAACTACCCCACCTGATTTACATTTCCTGCATAATTTTGGTTTCTCTCATCCTAGATATTCCCAACAACCTCTTGTTGGTCCATCCACTTCTGTACACCCACTGTTCAAGCCACCCCATTCCATCAACCCCCTCCACCTATAAACCCCCCATTTTTCCCACAAAATCTTATCATGGAAACATGGTATGCTCCCTTAGTCCTTCCTTTACCTTTAATCAATATGCCACAGGACTATCAGTCCAAGATACCATTATATGATGCTAGGGGTGCTATTACTGCTACACAACATGTGGACAAGATGAATGACTGCTTCAATAGGAATGAGATTGATGATGAAACTGTCAAACTTAGGTTATTTTCTCAAAGCTTAGGGGGAGAAGCAAGAAAATGGTTCAAAATTTTAACCCATAATAGTATTAATGACCTCCAAGCCTTTCATCATTTATTTTTAAACAAATGGGAAGTTAGGAAAAACCCTCTCCAAATACTTTTAGACTACAATAATCTCAAAATAAACACTGGGGAAATGTCCAAAATTATTGCACTAGGTTCAATACTGTTTATAATGCACTGCCCCCAGACTTGAAACCTCCACAAGGCTCAGCCTTAAACAAATTTCCTAAAGGATTTGATCCTGAAATGGCCTGTCAGCTGAGAGAGAGAGATCCTTTGACTTTAGAAGATATGTAGAAAGGAGCTCTTACTGTGGAAGAAAATTTGATGGAGAAAAGAGCCAGGATGAGGAATGAAAAGAAAGTATCATTTAGGGAAGAATCTGCACCCTCTACATCTAGCTCAAAAATGGAAAGGATGATGGAGGAAATGATGAAAAAGATGAGTATACTTGAGAGAGCACAATTTAGAGAAAACCAATCAGCTCCCCAAAACAGAAATCAATCTCAAAATCAAAATCAAAATTTCAGGAGAAACCAACCTCAAAATAGACCAAGAGACCTTGATCAGGAGATTATACCTCCTTTTCATTAAAACTATGTAAGTGAGGTTGAAGAAACAATTGAACAAACAGAGGAAGATGACATAAAAATGTTGGGAGTAGACAATGATACTTTTGATGTTCCTCACAATAGAAAACAAGGTTTATACACACCCTATGATGACGGAAGAATGGAGGATCAACGTTATTATCAAGAGCTAGAAAATGTTATCATAGAAACTCCAAAAGAATATGACCTTAGGAGTAAGAAGAACCAGGAAACTCCCAAAACTAAAACCTATGAAAATTATGCAAAAAACAGCCCTGTGAACAAACCCAAAGTTACAAAACAAAAAGACAAAACAATGGATGTAAATTCTAATCAAAACAAAGAGAAAGGCGCTCAAATTAATGAAAAACATATTGCAGACCTTAGCAGCGTTAGTACTTCAACTAATGCTCCTATGAAAACAATTTTGACCAATGTAAATAGAGGAAATCAACAAGCTTATTTTGCTGATAAAGTAGTGATTAACAAGGCTGAAACAAACATTGTAAAAAGTCAACTACCTTTTAGTTTGGAACAGAAAATTGCCAAGATTAAAATCTTTGTTCCCCTCACTGAATTAGTCACCCAAGATGTATATATATCACAAATTTTGAAAGCTTTCAACATAGTAAAAAATAATGACACTTTCAACATCAATGATGACCAACCAGAGCTCTTATTTGGTCGAAATATTGAAGGAAGATATCAAGAAGGGCCAGTTCCTCCTTTTTATGTTAGTTTGAAAATTCATGACAAAATTTTACACAATGCCATGCATGATTCAGGGGCTTCTCATAACTTAATGGCCAAAGCAGTAATGGAGATTCTAGGCCTTGAAATTACCAGACCATACAAAGATCTATATTCCTTTGACTCCAACAAAGTGAAATGTTTAGGTTTGATCAAAGACCTTTGTGTAAACTTATCTCAAATTCCAGCCAAGTGTTTAGTGATGGATATTGTAGTGATTGATGTACCCCCCAAATATGGTATGCTGTTATCAAGTTCATGGGGAGCTAAGTTACAAGGAACAATGCAAATGGATATGATATATGCTACCATCCCTGTTTTTAATCAAACCAGAAGAATTTATAGGGAATCTCACATGCAATACATGGTTAATAGCCAAGAGAGACTGGAAAACTCTCATCTTTATTCTGTGCATACAGGCCTGGACTCATTTATTCTCTTCAATCATGAAACTTTTAATGAGCAGCAAACCTTAACTGAATTAGTGGCCACACCTCACTATAACATAGTGGCAGACACATAAAAGGAGGAAGACAAGACAGAAGCATCAAAACAGTTTGCCAAATCAGAAAATCACAGCAAACAAATCACAGGTCTAGAGCTACAAAACATTCATCCATGGTTTGTTAACTTTGAGAGTCAAGAGAAGAGTCCTCAATATGATGAAGAACATGAGGAACTAAAACAATTTCAACATAGTGTTGACTTACAAAAGAAATCTAAAATCACACAAGATAAAGAGGATAGTAGCCAAACTAGTAAATCTGAAACTAGTCCTCTATGGAGTATGAATTTTGATGGGTCTTGCACTAAGAATAATGCTGGAGCAGGAATATGGATACATAACATTGAAAAAAATCATGCTGAAGGGCATTCCTACAAGTTAAGTTTTCAATGTTCAAATAACATAGCTGAGTATGAAGCCCTCCTTTTAGGCCTACACTTATTGAAAAAATTAGGGGCCAAAAGGATAAAAGTTCATAGGGATTTAGAGTTGATTATCAAGAAAGTGAATGGGGAATATAGTGTCAAACACCCCAAAATTAGAGCCTATAGAAATGATGTCATGGATTTATTAAAAACGTTTGATGAATTCCAACTTATCTTTGTCGCAAGAAACCAAAATGTCCTTCCCAATGGTTTAGCCTTTGCTACTAGAACTTGTTTAAGACCTTATGAAACCAAGCAATGTACCACCCAAATCAAATTCAGACCAGCTGTCCCAGACAATGAAAAATACTGGCAAGTGTTTGATGGAGATAAACAAATCGAAGACTTCCTACAGTCCAGAAATGAATTTGAGCCACCAAGTTCAGAGTCAGATTATGAAAATGACTGTCCTATTGAAGAAAACCCACTTGATGAAGAATTAAAGTCTCCAAAGATTGCTGATATAAATATGTTATCTAATAAACTTGAACATACCACAGAAATTAGTGCAGATTTAGAAAAATAAGACTTAGAAATGCTGCAATCTAACACTCAAAGTTTGCCAAAAGGACTAGTCCCATTAGAAGAGTTTTTTGATTTCAATGATGTTGCCAAAAAACCAAAATTGGAACCTGTTGAAACTGAAGTAGAAGAGTGTACCATAGGCAGTGAAAAAAAAATGAAAATGATTAAACTGTCTAAAACCTTGCCAGCTCACATTAAACTGAAATACATTGATCTGTTTAGAGAATTTTCTGATGTGTTTGCATGGATTTATGAAGATCTAAAGTCGTATGACACAGAGATAATTCAGCACAAGATACCCCTCAAAAGAAAACCAGAAGCCCTATAAACAAAAATTGTGCAGAATAAACCCTATTCAATTACCCCTGGTTGAGAAGGAAATCAAGAAAATGTATGAAGCTAGAATTATAGTCCCTGTTAGATATTCAGATTGGATATCTAATCTTGTGTCAGTGAGGAAGAAAACAGGAGAAATAAGGCTTTGTATTGATTTTAGGAACTTAAACAAAGCCTCATTAAAGGAAAACTACCCTTTACCCAAGATGGATCATATTTTACAAAAGGTAGTTGGTTCCAGAAGAATTTCTTTGCTAGATGGCTTTTCAGGTTACAATCAAATATTAGTACATCCTGATGATCAACTCAAAACAACCTTTACTACACCTTGGGGAACTTTCATGTATGTGAAAATGCCCTTTAGTTTAATGAATGCTGGTGCTACTTTTTAGAGAGCCATGGATATTGCATTCTCAAAAGAATTAGGATACTTCATCATTATTTACCTTGATGACATCACTGTTTTTTTCCAAAACAGATGAAGAACACCTACAACACTTGAGAAAAGTCTTTGAGAAATGCAGAAAATATGGGTTATCCTTAAATCCTAAGAAAACAATGTTTGGTCTCCAAGAAGGCATAAAGATAGACCCAAAGAGGATTGATGGTATATTGCAAATCAACCATCCTAGAAACATCAAGGAACTGTTCTTTCATTGGGAAGATTAATTTCTTGAGAAGGTTCATACCCAATCTAGCTAAACTCTTTAGAAACATGACCAATATGCTTAGAAAATAAGAAGGAGTTAAATGGACCTTAGAAGCAAAGAAATCATTTGAGTTGGTTAAACAAGCATTAACCAAAACACTAGTTATCATTAGTCTTGATTTTACAATGGATTTCTTCATTTTTCATTTTCATCAGAACACACTATAGCTGCTATCCTATTACAAAAAAACTTGAAGGGACAAGAGTAGCCAATTGCATTCTTTAGTAAGGCATTAAGAGATGCACCCCTGAAGTACAATATCATGGAAAAGCAAGCCTTTGCCTTAGTCAAAGCCTTAAAAGACTTCAGAGTTTACATTTTACATTCCCACATAATTGCATTTGTTCCAAATTCAGTTGTAAAAGACATTTTAACCCAAGATCCAGATGGCAAAAGAAGAAAGTGGATTGCTGTGATACTTGAATATGATTTAGAAATCAAGCCCACTAAGCTCATAAAAGGCCAAGGACTAGCAATATTAATGGCTGAGTCTAATTTTGAAGCTCTTGATATAAACATGTTAGAGGCATTACATGAACAGGAGGAGTTGTCAACTCACATTATTGAAGATCATTTTCTATTTTCATCTTGGTATGCTGATATTTTATATGTTTTTCTCAATTTGAATACACCTCCTAGTTTGTCTAAAACAAAGGCAAGATTTTTAAAGTTGAAAGCTGTTAACTACTGCATTTTGGATAAATTTCTATATTGGAAAAATGCTAGTGGATTATTGCTTAAATGTTTTCCTGAGAATGATGCAGATAAGATCAAGCACGAATTACATGAAGGAGAATGTGGAGACCACCTCTACTGGAAGAAAACTGCCAATAAAATCCTTAGATTGGGTTACTATTGGCCCACCCTCTTTCAAGATGTCCATAAAATGATTATTGCCTGTCATAAATGCCAACTCTTTGAAGGCAAAAGAAAAATGCTTCCCTTACCCTTGCATCCAATCACTATTGAAGCCCCTTTTCAATAGTGGGGTATAGAATTCATTGGGGAAATCCATCCAGCCTCATTTTCGCAACATAGATGGATCCTCACTGCAATAGACTACTTTACCAAATGGATAGAAGCCATCCCTTATAGGCAAGCCACTAAGTCTGTCATCATAAAATTATGTGAAAATCACATCCTATCTAGATTTGGCTGTCCTAGGAAGATTATCACTGATAGTGTTGCTGCATTTGATCCAAAAATATGGTTGAATTCTGTCACAAGTATCAGATTACATTGGGTCATTCTACTGCTTATTACCCTCAAGGTAATGGGTTGGCAGAATCCTCAAATAAAATTTTGGTAAATATAATCAATAAGTTGCTAGAAGACAATAAGAAATCATGGCACACAGAGCTAGTACATGCATTATGGGCTGACAGATTAACACTTAATAAATCAATTGGAATGTCACCCTACCAGCTAGTTTATGGAGCAGATGCAATTTTTCCAACCATTCTAGGAGTGCCAGTCATGAAGCTGATCCAAGAAGTATAGGTTGAGGATAATGATATGACAAGAAGAATTAATCATACCATACATATTCAACAAACCAGAGAGGAAGTCAACAGCAGAGCACTGCATAAGCAATAAAACATCAAGAAGTTGTTTGATAAAAGAACAAAGGCCAGTGATTTCAGCGTTGGTGACAAAGTTTTGAAGTGGGATTCCAGGAGAGAAGATAAGGGAAAACATGGGAAATTGATAACTTATGGATGGGCCCTTATCTCAATCATTCTACTGTTGGTAACAATGCTTATTTCTTGTAGGAAGTGAATGGAACTGAACTTTATGGAGGTCCTGTCAATGGCAGGATGCTCAAACATTATTTTTCTTAATTGTACTAGTTTGAAACTTTTTATTTTTTCCTCATTGTAAATATCATTTCCATCATTGCATTCAAATTTAGAAAAAGAAAAAATACAAAAACAGTAAAAATAGAAAGAGGGCAGAATGAAAATAAGAAAGGTACAACCCCATACGAAAAAAGAGAAATAAAATCTGAAAGTGTGCAAGCTCAAATGCCACTCCTAAAAATAAACTTCTATTTATTCATACAGCCTAATCATGACTAATTAGCTTTTTAATTTACTGCCGATAGGTCAGTGAATTAGATTTTCCAAACAGCTCAATCTTGGCTTATCAGTAAGGTAGATTAGGATAGAAAAATGAAGGTTCAAACAATCTCAAAATCTGAACCTATGAATCTCAAAAGAAGAATGGCTATAATTAGATCAAATATTGAGCCAAAGATAGAAAATGAACTGGTTCTAATATGCCCAAAACTTGAACCAGGAAAGAAAGAAAGACAGCTCAAACAAATTCAAAACAAAGCTGTAGAAATAATGAAGGATGTTTTTTATTTTCAGACCTCAAGCCTTCACCGTTTTGTTTTTAATTTTCTAAAAATTTTAGTCTATGTGCAGCTTGTTTTATGCCATAGATCAACAACAAGTTAGACTGTTTAATACTGGCTTGGATGTTTTTAAATTTCTATTTTAGAATTTAGAGAATAAAATTCTATCAGACAATCTAATCCTGGCAGATAATAGTTAGGTAGAGAAACTTATGAACTCAACTACTTAATCTGAGTTCATGGAGAAATAAGGGTAGACTTATATTAGTTTCATGTTTTCAATAAAAGAATAAAATGATTGATGAAAAGGCTTTCAAGTCCAAATGCACCTGCTGAAGAAAAAAATGTTAAGAAGTAGGTTGTGTAGGTAGTTGTTTGGGAAATACTTTTGCTGATGTAACAAGTTCTAATCATTTTTGTTAGCAGCTGATAAAAATATTATCAAAGTGCAAGGCACTGATCAGCTTCTAAAGAAGGATTGTCTAAAGTTCTTGACACCTTTAACAAGATGCCATCCCCATATGGAGCCACTGTTAGCCACCTATAAAAATTTTGTCATATCAAATGGTGGCTAAATATTTTTAGCCTTCAAGAAACAGTTTCATGACCAAATTGTGAGTTCTTAAAGTCGTTATGATGATAATTATCCTTTTTGATAATCTTAAGTGTTGTTTCCCTTTTAATCCTAAAGAACCTTGCTATTCACCAAGAGAAAAATTGCTTATAAAACCCCATTTTTCACCATTTATCCCTTCATCTCACCCCCACAAAAATTCCATTTTCATCCTTATTTCCTTCATAAAATCCCTCCTTAAGCCTTCAATATAACCTTCAAAATCATCAAAACCCCCTTAAAACCTTATATTTCCCCTTTACTTGGTTTTAATTTCCCTTCTTTCATCTATCAGAACCCCCATTTTTGGCTTAAAAACTACTGTTTTTGGCCTAAAAAATTCATTTTTCTACACTATAAGGTCTTAGGCCCCTTAGGGCTTATATCCTTTAGCACATTTTCCTCACATGATTTGACGCCCCGCAATCGGGCACTTAAAGGCTTAAAACCATTTCCCAAACCCAACTTTCCCTTCTATTTTTCATTCCCGACATACAATTTTGAAAACGAATGTGGACCGTTGATCTCTGCAGATCAACGACCATCAGGTTATCCACTCTCTGCCCATCCATCATGCCTTTACCTTTTCCCCATTCAAACTCCGCCCCGATATTAAATCGTAACCGTCCGATCATCTAATCCGACGATCGAGACATAACGTAATGAGCTGAGACCCGTTCACTACGCGACAAGGCGTTGACGCAATCATCGTGGACCCTGCATACATTCTCTGCACAACTCTTCATCCATCGCATTCAACCTGGACCATTGGATATGTTTCCCCTCATCCGATGGCCAGAACTACATATCGTGTAAATTTTACACCCAAGGGTTAACATTTCAAAATTGCATGATATGGGCGGTTTTTAAAATCCATGTGTCGCACGATGATTGGAATCACATTTTTTTGACCAAAATCGTAAACCACCTGAACGCCACGCAGCAACCATTAATGGTTTTCCAAAACCACTGCCCTCCTCAAACGAACATTTTTGAATTTTTAATCTTGGTTGTCGATCTCTGAGATCGAACGGCTCTCATTATATCGCGACCCCAAGTCATTTGCCTCCATATATTCTCTAAGTGATTCCATCGAGCAATCTCCGTTGTTGATTATCCTAATCTAATGGTTCCTGTACGCTGTCGTGCCCAAACTCCATTTTCACCTAGTTAGCTGATCTTCCAGGTTTTTCCTCCCTTTTCCCGCTGCACCCACATTCTTCCTCACTGCTCCTCCACCCTCACGAGCCTCTGAAGCAGTTTTAACCAAATTTCGCGGGATTTTATAATGATTTTGTGTGTTTTTCAAGGTTTTTATGGTGGTTGATCTGTGTTTTTCCACAGTCACATAAAATTGAAAAAGGGGCTCAGAGTGATGATTCTATTCCTTAATCCAATGAAGAAAAGGATTTGCAGGGTATGAAATCCAAGTTTAAAACATCTGGATCACGATCCAGGGTTTAAAAGAAACCCTCCAATAGCATAAAGCCACCTATTTAAACAAGCCAAACAAAGTGTATCAGTGAAGAAATTAACAGTAAAGGGATTAATGCCTAAGCCTGAAAATCAAAGTTTTAATCCTCAGGTTTAAAAGAAACAAAGACAATATTAGAGAATGAAGACCAAAAGCAAAGATTATGGCTTAATCAAGCCTAAACACAACTCAAAAGAAAATTAAAAGTGTTTTAATATAAAACAGAAAGAATTATCAGTAAAGGGGCCTCCACTGCCACATCAGAGGCCAAAATATCCTCTTCAGCTACCAAAGTGCCACCTACAACCTCAATAAATCAAAATAAGGCATAGTTATTGCCGAGTCAGTGATATTTTTACCTAAAGACAGCCAAAGTTATTGCCAACTTGCCTAAAGAGTTTTTAAAGTAAAAAAAAACTACCAAGTAGCTAAATACTTAATGAAAACCAATTAATACAGAGAAATATCAGAAAACTTCTCTATTGAACCCCTAAAATATAGAGAAGCATTAAAACTTGTATTAATTTAACCAGAGATCTTATTTTTCATCCCACCTCCTCTTTCTTCTATAAATACTTCTGAAGAAGATGAGATGTTGTTGGTTGTTGGATTTCTGATGTAATAGTTGATGTATCAAATCATTTTTGAATGTAAATAAACTCTAAAGATCTGAAGCTCTGTTAAGTTATTGAAGAAGTTAGGCTGAGAAGAGAAGTTGTTGCTGTGATGAAATATTGGACTTGAAGTATGTAACTGGATTGAAAATCAATATACAAGCTAATTTTTGGGATCCTGGTCTATATCATTGGTGAAGTACCTCTTACTGTTATTGTTTTCCTTTCATGTATGCCATTTTGTTCACTTTTATATGATAAAGAACAACAAATATATAGCTAGGATTTATTATTAAAAGTACCCTACTCCCACTGATAAGCTTTACCTATATGTTTTCTGCTATTTGTGTATTTAAGAATGACTTAATTTAAGTGTAAACATTATCAAGGAATGTTGGTTAGTCCATGTCTTGATGTGAAAAACTTGAAAGGAAGTTCTTAAATGATATTTTCATTACATGCTAAGTAGAGTTAAACTAGAAAAGTTTATGGTTTGCCCTGTCTTCTAGTTATTTCTCCAAAGGTTGTTTGAATGTTTCCCTAAGAGTATGTTGAAAGCAAGTCTATATTTTAATGATATCTGACCTGATCTTAAGCTGCACTTTATTTTCTTATCTGTTTTCATCCCTTCTGAAAGTAGTCATGTGGATTTTTGGATTGTTTTTTCTGACAAGTTAGCTTTAATACAAGCTTGTACAAAGAAGTTTATGGTTAGCACTATCCTTTGGTTGGTTTCAAACATTTGCTTAAAAAGGATTTTCTTGTCTGGAAAGTTGATAAATATTTGTTGAAATTATTGGCTTTTCCCACCTTCTCAACACTTTTAATGTTCCACTCCATCATTAATCTAAAGAATATTTTGATATAGATGACTTGCCCCTTGGACCACTCTTGAAATTGTTGTACAATTAAACCCTTTTGTGACTCCATTGCCTAATGGTTTAAAGTAGTTTTCATACTAATCCTATCTGCTGAACACTTCTCAATACCCTTGCATCTTCACCTTTTTAACTCTTTCATTTTGTGATATTCCATCCAATTAAAGATCATACCTGACCAACCAAACAAACAAAAAACCCTTTTTCTTAATAACTATCCTAATATCATACTAAAACCTTAAAAGATAAATCAATATTTACACTTATAGAGAGATCCCTCTCTGGATTCTAGAGGGCTAGATCCTAGAATCCCAAAGTGGTTTTTGATGTAATCTCTGTAGCATTTAGTCTTGCCACTCTACTTAATTACAGAGGCCTAACACACTTGTGCATAGAGATACATGAAAAGGGTGCAAATTATAGAAGTATACCAAAGCCACCTTTCACGATAAGGAAATCCAATCCAAGATGATCCTTGAGAGAGTTCACTCAGAAGTGTGTGGACCATTCTTGACAACTTCAACAAAAAATCACATGTATTATGTGATTTTTGTTGATGATTTTCCAAGAAAGTGTTGGATTTTCTTCAAAGTATAAGAAAGATCATATGTTCTCCAAGTTTTGTGAGTTCAAGGTTATTTTCAAGAAAGATACAAGGAAGAAGGTGAAGGCTATGAGGAGCGAAAATGGTGGATAATACATCTATAATGAATTCAAGAAATTTTGTTCCTCGGAAGGAATTAAAAGAGAATTTATTGCACCTAATAACCCACAGCAAAATGATTTTTCAGAAATGAAGAACAAAACAATTATGGGAGAAGCATGAGCTATGTTGCATGACCAGGGCCTATTGTTGCATCTGTGGGAGGAAGTATGAAATACAAAAATATATTTGTAGAAAAAAATTCCTCATCAGATACTTGGGACGAGTACACCAGAGGAGGATTTTTCATGTAAGAGACCGAATGCATCATATTTTAAAATTTTTGGTTCATATTTTTATTGCCATGTGACCAAAGATGCTAGGAAGAATCCAGAGCCAAAAAAGATTTGGGGATATTTTTTGGGTACACTAATACACCTCACAACTATCAGGTGTACTTGACAGCACACAAGATTACAATGGTAAGAAGATATGTGAAATTTGATGAAGACAAAGCCATACAATTATCCCTTGAGAGGGAGCTCGAGTTGCATGCAGTTTAGGAGCTCTTGGATCCAAAGAACAAACCTCGGGATGTGTAGAAGCCATAAGAAGAGGAACAAAGAGTGGTAGAAACCACTCATGCATACCCATCCATGAGAGATGGAAGGAAGTGCACCAGAGAGGCTAAAAATTTATTGCTAGATGTGAGAGAGGATGTGGGAGCACCCACATTGCAGTGCGAGCAGAGAGGTTCCCTAGGGTGGTACACTTGATACATGGCTATGATGAGAGAAGGTATTGAAATATAACCATCCTATTTTTAGGAATCAGTGCAACATATAGTGTGGTTTGATGCCATGGTTGAGGAGTATGACTCCATTATCAGAAGCAGTGCATGGGAAGTTGTCCCAAGACTAGTGGGGAAGTCAATTGTAGGATCCAGGTGGCTCTACAAGGTGAATAAGGAAGAGAATGGGAGTGTGGAGAAGCACAAGGCTAGATTTGTGGCCAGAGAGTTCTCTTAGGTGGAGGGGATTGACTATTATGAGACGTTTTCACTAGTCGCAAGGTACTCATCCATTAGATCCATCCTTGCACTCTCAGTGCAGATGGGATGGAAGATACATTAGATGGATGTAAAGAAAACCTTTATCAATGGATTTATTGAGGAAAATGTGTACATTGAGAAGCCGAAAGTTTTTTATACCTTATACATGGATTCACATGTGTGTAGACTCAAGAGAGCATTGTATGGGATGAATCAAGCACCTCGTGCTTGGTACACCAAGATCTACATCTATTTCACCAAGTTGGGCTTCGCCAAGAGTGAAAAAAATGCCAACCTATATCATATTGTAGTCGATGGTAAGATTTTTATTATTTTACTTTATGTCGATGATCTGATACTGACAGGTGATGAGCAACTCATCAAGTCTTGAAAAGAGGATCTTGCAAGAGAATTTGAGATGAAGGACATGAGGCTCTTGCACTACTTCCTTGGATTGGAAATATGGACAAGAGATGGGGAGCTATTTGTATCTCAGGGAAAGTATGCCAAGGATATTGTGAGGAAGTTCCACATGGAGGGAAGCAAACCAATGGAGACTCATCTAGCAGGAAACTAGAGGAAGGAGGATGCTACATTGGGAAAAGTAGTGAATGCTACTGTTTATATGAAGCTTGTGCGTTCACTCATGTATTTGGTGAATACACAAATCGACATATGCTATGCAGTAAACCATCTGAGCCAAAATATGGTTAAGCCCACCAAGCTCTTTTGGAAGGCATGGAAGCATGTGTTGAGATATCTCAGAGGGACTACAGAGTATGGATTATGGTATAGACAGACAGAGGGTGTGAAGCTTCAAGGATTCACTAATGCAGATTGGGCAGGGAGTTCATCCAACAGGAAGAGAAAATCATGAGGCATATTCAACATAGGATCAACAACAGTTTCTTGGTATAACAGGAAACAAAGATCAGTTGCACCCAGTTCAGCAAAATCAGATTACATGGAAACTAGTTAGGAAACATGTGAGGCCATCTAGATGATGAAGATAATTATTTGTTTATTTGGTCAATGGATGGATCCGACAGTGATACATTTTGATAACAAAAGTTGCATAAAACTCTCAGTTAATCCAATATTCCATGACAGGTCCAATCATATTGATATTTGGTATCACCATCTCATAGGTTTTGTTCAGAGGCGGATTATGTCATTAGAGTACATTCCCACGAAGGAACAAGATGCAGACATCTTGACGAAGGCACTAGCAAGAAGAAAATTTGAATTCCACAGAGACAGGATTAGGGTAGTGTTGAGGCCTCGAAATTTCACTGCTGAAACATGGGGGAAAACCACCCGGTCTGGACCTTAAAGCAACCTTTTCTATTTCGTGAAGCGGCTCCAACTGGGGATGATGGGACTAGTTTCCCAATAAGGATGAATTTGAGGGTGTTTTGATTATATAGCATGCAAATGGAAAATGATTTTATTCTATCATATGCATCTATCTAAAATATTTACTCTACTATATACCTGGGTTGTTTCTCTATGCGATCTAAAGAGATATCCTTCAACTATTAGTAATATAGATCATTTAACAGTTGAAAGAGATGAAAATTATGTAAGATGATTCTTCTAACAAATAGTTTCACTAGAAGAATTGTGAAAAATATATCGCATTCATATGTGTGATTAAAGATTAAAATAGTGCAACATCAGTTAAACAACTTTAATTTTCAAAAGATAATAGATGTGTTCCATTAATTCATAAAAGCATTCACAAACTTACAATAGTGCATTCTTTGCAAATGTTTTTGAAAAAATTATGGACCCTTCTCTAAATGCATGAGAGGGGTTTAAATACTAAACTAACTATGTTCTAAAATAGATCATTACAAAAATATAGAGGAGGTTTCAAACAAAAATTCTCGTAAGACTAAGTTAAACTACAATCTAGGGAAATAAAGTAACAATATTGATTTATGAATTCCACCCTTTATTTTGGATTCGGTCACGAAGTTGAAAAATATCAAGCATGGGCTTGAGCTGAGCTAGCTACGAAATCCTCGATCTGACCTGTCCCTTGAATATTACATTTGAAAGTATTGGTTGTGATATTCTTGTTGAATCTGTTAAAGACTACAGGATCTAATATTGTTGATAAGGTTTGATCAGAAAATTCCAATAATTTTCTTGATCAAACTTATTTACCTTTTTAATTATTTCATCCTGTGTGTCTACCTTTTTCTTCCACTATGATTCTAGCTGTTTTACTTATGAGAACACTTCATACGTGTGCTCTTTTATAAGATTTTCTTTCACCATCTGTTCACATACATATTCAATATTTTCTTTTGATAATCTGGAGGCTTTCGCCGCTAATTTCTCTACCTGCTTCATTTGTGCTTCCCAATCCTTGAATGGGATCTCCTTATGAAACTTATCTACCTGGGGTAGATTAACTTCCTTTCCTGAGTCTGATGCTTACCATTGAATGTGTTCATTGATTTTCTTCTCGAGCTTCTCACATTCAAGTTTTTGGGTAGATACTTGTTGGATCAGTATTTATTTTGAGTCACAATAAGAGTCAATAATAGAAGCTTGTTGCAAAAATACTTTCTGTTGTTGCTTTAACTTAACATTTACATCCAATGCTTCTTTGATGAATTGCTCTAATTGTGTTTGGCTTTGTAATATGGTCGTTGCTGCTTCAAATTGTGCTTCTTTCTCAGTGATCTCTTCTTGATGCTATAATTTAAGCTTTTCAAAATCCTTTTTGAAATTGGGCCATCTTTGATTTCATTTGCTCTCTGGAATTAGATATTTCTTGATCTAACATTCTCTCTAGTTCTTGTATCATGTCTTTCTTCTGCTTCAACAACATTTTAACCTTAATAGCTTTATCAACAGTGGTAGTAGCATATGCTCCTACATACTGTGATAATATAGTTAAATGTTCAGTATGATCAGACAAGGAATCCTTCCATAAAAAAATAACAGATTCATCTATGAGGTTTGAGACTGTTTCATCAGTTCTTCTCCTTTTATTCCTCTTGACTACAGCCTTATAACTAGAACTGTAGAAGATATCCAACTATAGAATTTATTAAATTTGTAAAACTATTTGTTATGTTGGGTAGGCCAGTGTGATCTCTCGATCATGAGTCTCTGGAACTTTTTGTAGTGGATTAACAGTTTCTACCATCTTCTGGGAATGTTTAGGTGCCTGAAAAATAGTAAGTTGATCAGCATTAGGATTGGCTTTAGGAGTTTTAATTGCTTCATAAAAATCATCCCATTCACTACTAAAATTATTCATTTGGGACTTTTCTGACTGATCAAGTGTGTCATGACTGTGTTGAACTTCTTGAGAGGTTGAATTTTTTCCATTAACTTCTCTTTTTGCCTGCATTTCTATCTCTTGGATTAATTGATCAATTATCTTCTTTGGGCTATCCTTTCTAGATTTGGGATCATTTTTAGAATGATCTGAATTGTGAGATTGATGCTCTGATTGACCCGATTCATCCTCAGACATGTATTTTGTTTCATTATCCAAGCAGATACTTGGAGTAGGTCTGTTGACATCTTCAATAGTTAACAAATTGAGAGGAACTCTCTCCAGTATCTTATTTCTATATATTTGGAAGGCTTCCAAATCATCTTGGCTAAGTTGACTAGATGCAAACTTAATTATATCTGAAAACTTTTTAGTGCCTTAGAAGAGATCATCAAATCCATCTATTTCATTTACAAAAGGCTTCATTTCGAGCTCTGTGATGTAATTTTTAATTACATCATTTGGATCATACAACCTTTTTTGTATTACTACCAAATTCAATAGATTAATCTTCGAAACCTCTTTGTAGATGGCCAATATCAAAAAGTGAAAAAGTATCACACTGTAAAGGGAAATTAGGCCAAATGGAATTCTTAGCATCTTTCAGTTGTTTAGTAATACCATTAACAAGCTCGTAGGCTATCTCTCTTGCAAGAAAAATTTTATGGGCTATGGGGTCAATCAGGTCAAGGAAGCTAATGAGGCGATGATGTAAAGCTGCTGTAGGGCCGATTTGATTCACAATAGAAGGGATCTCTGGGCAAAATGGATTAAATGAACAATAAGTTGGTGAAAAACAAGGGATTTCAAGTGCAAACTAGTTAATAGCAGACATAAACATGTAATAGCAAGCCATTAATCATGCTAGGAATAACTATAAGCTAATCAATACATAGAAATCGAGCATTCCAGCCATACATAGAGGTATAAGACCCTCTAACTTCGGGAAAAGGCTATCAGACTTTGGGGAAAACACATGAGACAAACTAACAACTCATAAACTATGCCGGAACGCCTAAACATAGTCTCTAAGTCAGTGGGCACTTGGACAAATAAGTTTTCATAGTTTTAGGCAAAGGGCTAGATCGGGACTAGGCCTCCTTGGTTCAACAAAATGATCAACAAATCAGTCAAAGAGAAAGTTTTATGGACAGAACTATGGGCAGCTGATAGGTAGGTAGGGCAAACCATACATCCTACTCAACATACATGGAGCTGATGAATAAAACTTAGCAACAATACCTTAGGTTACTAAAGAGCAGCTAAGAATTCTTTAGCATAACTAAGGGAGAAGAAAACATCAAGCTATGAAGATTCAGGGATTTTGAGGTGCCTCCATAGGCATGTCTCAAAATCAATCTTTACTGATCTATAGCAGCAAGAAAAATGAAATATGAGTGAAAACTAGAAGACAAAACAACATTAAGAAGCACTATACCATTCTACCATGTCAAGGAATCCATCAACAAGCCTTCAACATTCCTCAAAAGCATCCAAGAGGCAGTCCAAAAATCATAACTCAAGTGTATTCTTCAAAGCTCATATGACCAATGCATTAATTCTTCTCTCAAGTTCAGCCTCCGATTTACAATGAGAACCATGGGATAAATAGGCTTGAGGGAGGAAAACCTCATGGAGCAACTAGCTATCCCATTGGCCAAGTCAAAATATCTAAACTTGTCCTTGAGGCTTTGCAAAGCCCAAGGCACAAAATATCCCATAAAATATCTAAAAAACTGCTAAAAACGGAAAGTATATTGACTTTACATGATTTTCCCATGATAAAAATAGCTTAACGCACATTTGGGAAAAGCAGATTTTTGGAGTTCAAAAATTACAAAAATACTTCATATTTATGCCTGAAAAAGGTCCCCTAACTTGCTGGATGCAAATGGAAGCCTTCCCGATGTCGAAATGAGGCTCATGATGGCTCGTTGGAAAGCTCTCTGTGTCTGCTTTCCGGCGCAAGTGGAATCACCTCAATATGATCTCTGAAAGTCCCTCAAAACTGTACCTTTGCGCAAAAACCCAGAAAATAGCAGGCTGCTGATATGGCGGGCAGAATGTGCAAAATGAGGCTGTTTTTCGCCAATTTGGAGGGGCGAATGATCTTCAAATGCCCTGAAAATCACTGGAGATCTGCTCATGAAATTATGGAATCCATTGGTATCACCCTCCTCCCTTGACGACTCATCAAACTGAAATGGCGCATTTATGAGTTTTTGGCGAAAACCCCAAAAAATGCCAAAAAACAAAAAGTTTTCGAAACAGGCCCAAAATTGGCATGCATGACCCTCAAGGGTCCATAGAAACATGCTCCGAATCTGAAGCCAAAATATCGAGGGCTGATGTGCTTTTTGCTTCTTTCCGTGCTAGGCACCTCTCCTTCAACTTCTTCAATTTTTCTTGTGCCACCTTCAATTTGCGCCTGGCAAATTGATTTAACTTCTGAAAGTGAAGAGTTCTCTTTCTCTGTAGCTCAAGGTCCCTGTTTGCCTTTTCAAGCTTTGTCTCCAAATGCTGGTTAGCCCTCTCAAGCCAAGCTTCCTTGTTTTCCTCAATTTCCCGCTCAAAGAGGGTAGTGAGAGGAAAAGCTTCGAATTGAGCTTGTTCTTCAGCTTTCTGTTTCTCCAAGGCTCTGCTAAGCCCGTTCTAGGCCTCTTTTGCCTAGGCTGGTCCTCCTCCTCTTCATCATCAAATTCGCCAATAAGCTCTTCAATTCTTACTTGTGCCTTTTCTGCCTCTTTCTTGTACTTGATCGCCCTTGTTTCATGGATAACTACATGAAACTTCATTTGTTTGTTTTCAACCTCCAAGAAATGATTGAAATTTCTTGCCCTTTGAAGATCTTCTTGTAATACTTCAATTTGCCCTTCTTTGTGAATGAGGAGATTTTCAAGGAGGCGGGCCTCATTGTCACTGTCATCGCTTGGTATAGGGATGACAGCTGATTTCCCTCTATGCTTGGCACTTTCTCCAACTGCACTTTTGCCTTTGAAGGCCAATCTAGCGCTTTTTCTCCTTGGTAAGCTAGAAGTTGTCTTTTTGGGCAATTTCTTCTTCTTAGGAATAGTTTTGGTCATTGTCAAGGAGGCAGCTTCAGCTTGCTGTCCTTCCTCAACATTCTGTCCAGCTTGTGGCTCAAAAGATGCTTCAATTGTTTGCTCAACCTGCTGCTCATCAACCTCTGTCTGCTGCTGTTCCTCTTCCTGTACTTGCTGCTGTTCATCAACCTCTAGCTGCTGTCCCTCTTCCTGAATTTGATGTTGTTCATCAACCTCTAGCTGCTGTCCAATGATATCCAACTGCTGTTGTCCCTCAAAATCTGGCTGCTGCTCATCATCCTCCTTTTCTCCCTGTGGCTCACTGCCCTCTCCTTCTCCTTGTGTACTTGGCTGCCCAGTGGTCATCTTGAGTTTTTTAGGGGTAGGCCTACTAGATAAAGGCACTGGGCGATGGACAGGCTGAGTAGGAGACACATGAAAAGGAGGGACAGTGGCGAAATCGGCATGGCTAATGAATGACTCCCATGAAACCCCTTTCTTCTCCAACTGGTGCAAGAAAATGATTTTGACCAAGGAATGGTGAAAGAGAGAAGGGATTTGCTGAGGTGGAGCTTTCTTTTGGACAGTAGCTGCCATTTTCTCTATGCTTTTGGACAAAAAGTATGGGAGGTTTAATTGTCTGCTCCTGGTAAAATGCATCAATAAGCGAACATGATAGGAAAAAATTTGGCTAAACCTCCCTTCACAAGTGAAATATCTCATTATGGCCTTCATTAGTGGAGCATAACTGTCAAGAAGATAGGAGAAAGGGAAAATAGCAGTGATGGTTTCTCTATGTTCCGGTTTGATGAAAGGTTTATAATCCTCCAAATCAAGATGTGCTTGCTTAAACCACTTTTCACCATGATACGGGATCTTAGTAGCCTTGGATACATACCTTGGGGAGATTTTGAAGTCAAGACCTGCAAGCTGGAAGTGTTTGTCCTTGAACCTCAAAGCGCACAAATGTGTAAGTGGCGAAAAACTCTTGACTTCCTCTATCCTCTGACAGAAATCAAGACAGCCTACTTCATGGAAATTAAAAAGCACTGAGGGATGAGCATTGATTTCTTCTATGGAGATAGGTTCATATCTCTTATGTTGTCCGCCTTTGTGATCTCATTTTGGAGGCATCCTGACTTTGAAACAAGCTTTGGAAGAGGAAAATTGCCTTCACTATATGAGAAATGCTCTGCTGGTTTGAAACAGGCCACCAGACTGTTTTGACAGATATGGTCACTGTGGTTTGGATGAAATGCAACAACGCTTCCTTGAATAAGCTCCTCTGCACTTATTAACCACAGTCCTTCAAATCTGGATACACTTCAGCTATGTAACCTTCTTAACAATGGTACTATGTGTGAGAAACTGCTTTGTAGATCTTCTGTGCACAGTCTTGAACAATCACCCCCCTTATGACTTTGCTAGAGGCCTGCTTACATTTGTATTTGTGTCTTTGAAACCAAACTTCAAAAATAATAACCCTGCTCTTTAGGTCATTTATCTTGAAAAACACCTCTGTTAGCAGATTCCTGTAGAGACCATACAGTGGAAAGAAAGAATACTCTCTAGTTATGTGAAAAATTAGCCCACAGTGTTAAGGAAAACACATTTCACTTGTGACTTTTGAGAAGTCAATCGCCACCTTTATACATATGGCCTCAATGTAAACTTGATCATCAACAAATGCCCAATCATCAACAACCCTGCCTTCTAGAAAATAGCCCTGTTTCACCTTCAGAAAACTCTGTCCAACAATCTTCAGAATGATATAATGTAGTGTAATGAAAAAGCAGGTTTAGTTTAGGTGTAAAATCAGTGCAACATTGGTTTTTAGGAAATATACTCTCTGTTTGTGAGCTTAAGAGATCAACATAATACCTACACCTCTGTTTTAATATTAAATGCAAACCCCAAGCACTCTGCCCTTTAGACAGTGGCCATTTTCACTTGTGAAGTTTTGAGAAATTCAACACCACTTTGGTACTTCTTCCCTTAATGTCAAAATCTAGCCATCAACAATCTCTGCTCCTCAGTGTACTGTGTATTTCTGGCTTCAAAAGTTAAAATTGATCATCAACAACCGAGCCTCATAGAAAATGGCCTTATTTTACCTTCAGAATACCTCTGTTCAACAATCTTTCAACATGATACAATATGGTTTCTAGGAAAAGCAGACTCAAGTTGGATGTATAACCAATGCACAGTGGTTTTCAGAAAACACCCTCTTTTGCTTGTGAGTTTAAGAGAGCCACCCAAATACCTGTACCCCTACTTTAATATCAAATTTCAAACACTAACAAACTGTTCTTCAGAAAAAGGCTCCTTTCTTTGTGAAGTTTTAAGAGAACAAAAACTGCTTTTATACTTCTGCTTCCAGAGCTAGAAAAACATCAATTAAATCTGCCCTTCAATGTAACATTTACCCTTAGAGCCTCTTTGTCAATAATTTTCCACAATGATGTAATACAGTGCAAGGGAAAAGCAGACTTAGCTTTGGTGAAAGAATCAGTGTAACAGTAATTTAGACCATACACTCTTGGCTTGTGAGTTTTGAGATATGCACCAATACACTCTATAACCCTGCCTTCAAGGTTTAAACTCTCATTAACAACCTCGGCCCTCTTAAATTACCTCATCTCACTGTGTAGGGAAACTGCTTTTGTTTTTAGCAAAGATGGCAAGATCCGGGGTTTTCAAACATGTTTGTCACTTATCAAAACTTTGCAATTGATGGGATTTCATAAAAATACCTCGACCTTGATGGACGCCCGTTTGAAAAGGTGTAGAAATCCTGGATAGCTTGAAAAAGTGGCGCGGCAATCTTTGGAGCAAACCCGTCGCACAGGAAAAAATGCTGTCGGGTGGACCTGTCGTGCGGTCGGGCGGCCACCTACAGGCACGTCGCGCCGACGTTAAAAGCCTGTGTAAAATGACGCCCAGGCACGTCGCGCCAAATTCCAGGCCCGTCGCGCCGCCTTAAAACAGTGCAGAAAACCTCAATTCGCTTGAAAACACGTTGTGATGCTTGGGAGCTGCGGCAATTGGTTTTTTATTATTATTTCAAAGTGACTTACTACTCCTTTATTTCATTCCTTCGACACTCCTTCAACAGCTATATTCAAAAAATAAAGACCCTATGGCTATTTTGAACATAGTGAAGCTTTTCGTTCAAACAGTGGCAATTCTTTAAATGATACAAAAATGTGTTTGCATCAAGTTGTTTTTTAAACAGTGATAGTTCATCACATTTGCCTTGCCTATTCATGAAGTCACATACCTGTTCTCATAAGAGAGACATTTCAAAACCTCGACTTTGTCCCTCTTTTTGGCATTTTAGGTGACAATGTTAACAAAGAAAAGGTCATTCAAAAACTGTCAAAGGTGTTTGAAAGCTGCCTTACCACTTACAGGAGACCACTGGTGCCCTTGCAATCAGTTTAACAATCTTGGTCCTTAGGTGATTTACAGGTTTCCTTCTGGACTGTAAGTGTCTTCTACTAGCTGTTTCTTTTTATAACATGATTCTCTGCTTCACAACTCACTGTGCCACATCCCTGTCATTGCTTTTGCTATACTGTATCTTTGTGCTGAAACTGTCCTTTAGGATGATGACCATTGTGTCTGTTTTAGGGAATATAAACAGTGACAATTCATCAAAAACAAATTCCTTCTGCCTAATCATAAGATCATATACCCATTCACCTCCTCATTTGAAAAGACAAACTTGTAAAATATGAAAACAGGGCTTTTGGGCACACAGTCTTTATTCTGTTCTGATCAGTATATTAAACCCCTTTTTGTCAATAGCACCATTTCATGACTGGACTATGTTCACTGCCTCCCTCTCTTGGTGATTGCTAGCAAAGAAGGGCTATTTCATAATGCACCAAAAATATTTGAAAATTTGTAAACACCCCTTCTTGGAAGGCGCCTCTTTGGACTTTTGATATATGATATTGTTTTGCTGCTTGACCCTTTCCTCAAGGAGAAAATCTTCTTTTTGATATCAGTGGCACACACATGTTCAAAGTTGTCTCTTTGTCTATTCATAGCATTGCATACCTGTCATCATGCATTTTATGACTCAACCTTGGTCACTGTTTACTTCCCTAGTGATAAATTGTTGCTTCTAGGTGTTTCACAAGTTTTTCTCTGGATTGTAAATACACTTTTTAGGTTGCATCCTTTCACCCTAGACTTCTTTGTTTGCTCAGAAGGATTTCCTTTGATTTCTGGATAGGTGATCATGGAATGTCTTTAACCCTTTTTAAGTCAACTGCTTCTTTGGCATTCATAGCATATAATATGTTCAATACCTTCTCCTTCCCACTAGATGTACTGTCTGACAGGTAGTTCTTGAAATAGGAGTATCAGTATCTTTACATTATCAGAACTGTCATTCATCTGTGAAATGACTTTTATTTCTTTTTGGTAACCTTCCACTGCTCTTTCTTGTATCAATCAGTTTCAGCACTAGTAGTAGCTTTGGCCCTCTACTCATGCATGGAGGAGGCTCTTCATTAGATAAGGTGTTTGAAGGTTTTTTAACAATTCTTTTTCGAGACAGCCTTTCTCTGAAGGTGATGTTAAGTAGACCATTTGGAAAACATCAGTCTAAGCATGTTCACTTGCAAGTATCATTGTGTGTCAGCAGAAACCCTAGCCAGAGTAATACTGTCTCCCTGGATTGTCCTAAGGGTGAATTAGACATTTGGCTTGTTCATCTCATGATTGATTATTTTGACAAATAGCCTTTGTGACTATGAAGGTCAGTGTTTTCCTGAAAAAACCAAGACCTTTCTCCTGCTTGTGTAATGGCATTGGTTACCTTCTGTTCTATTTGATTTTGAAAAAAAAAACAGGCCTCTTATGATTTGGATGTTTACTGATGACAGGTCCTTCTAGAGTTCAACAATCCATATGGTTTGCAAGTTTGAAATGAGCTCTTTTATCAGGCCAAACTCCCCTTTCCTTTGAGCTTATCATATTTCCACTATATTCCTGTTATGGTCAGCAATTACATTCATGAAACCTGAAGATATTGTTTCATTGTTTCAGTAAAGGCAAACCTGGACTTCTGCAACCTTCTGAGTCAATACTGGCCTGCGCCCTCTGCTTATGTATGAAAGAGGCGCCCTAACCCTCTGCTTGTAATTGAAGGAGGTTGTGGGCCTTGACAATTTACAATTTTGCTGAGACAGTGGCGACCCTTTCTTACCGTGATTTTCATGCTGGAAAGAGCTGTAAGGTCCTGATGAGTGACTTTTGTTTTGCAGCTTCATCTCAGGCTCATAATACACTTAGAAGCAGCTGTTCTTCTAACTGTAAACTCAAACATTTACTCCATGAGATGAAATATATTTCCTGTCATTTGTAGAACCATAGAACACAGTGAACAACCTACTAGTCAGCTTGAGATTGGATTTTATGCAGTGCTGAGATCTAGGGGGTGTGAGTGGCGCGACTTAAGGCTGTTTGTCAATTTCATTTGCAAAGTAAGGGATCAGTCATGGTAGGTCTGCTGCAGATGGGGGATTTTTTGGCTTTTTTGATGATTGCCAAAGGTGAAATGTCCTAAACGCCACTTCCTAACATAGGGTAGACTTCTGAAACATATGTGGATTTGCTTTTTAAGGCTGATGGGAAAGTCAATAAGGCTGAAGCTAGATAGGATTGTGATATGGGGCTTTTTTGATGTTGCCAGGGGTGGACTGAATAGGTAGAAAGGCGAAAAAGTTTTGGGAGGGTTTTCTGGATGACATATTGACATAAGGAAATCAGTTTCTAGAAAACTCAGCTGAAGATATAGTCATCACTAACATGCAAAAAATACTGATGGCTAACAGTATGTGCAGAGGACCCCTATTGTTGTTCACTCCCTAGGTAATGACCATGTTCTGAATTAAAATGTTTAATGGAACGACTGGATTATGGACAGTAATGGAACAGACTGGCATAATGGAACGAACAACAGATTCCACAAATAATGCGGCTGGTATCACGACTCCCACAATCCATCCATTGAAAGAGATCATTTTTTTTTTGTCAACATATTCATTCTATGGAGGACACCTATTTCTGTTTGTGCAAAGGACCCCTGTTGATGTTCATTCTCTAGGTAATGAACCCTGTTCCGAATTCAAAGGTTTAATGGAACGACTGGGTTATGGACAGTAATGGAACGAACTGGCATAATGGAATGAACAATAGATTCCACAAATAATGCGGCTGGTATCACGACTCCCACGATCCAGCCATTGAAATTTCTCTCCCACCTACAGTGGCACACCACATCCTTCTGCTCGACAGACATCACAACCTTCTTCTCGACAGGCACCATAGCCTTCTGTGTTCTCTCATCAAACGATAGGTATGTCTTGGTTTTTCTTTTTTATGTACTATGAAATTCCACGCGGAAGATAATGTAGGTTCCATATATTGCAATGGCAGATGATAGGATTTTATAGCAATAGGGTTCCATATATTCTCTTCCACCTAGGGTTTATCTTCCATTCCTGACTCACCCTGCCTCTTCTTTTTCTTTCTCTTATGACGTTTTTCCCATTCTTCTTCGCCCTTGAAAGATTCTAAGGTTTTCTCTGCACTTCAAACTCCATGAAATCACTCGTATTTATGGCTACCTGCAAGCAAATTATTCTGCAACATTATAGGCACATAATATCCAGAAAGAGATTAGGAAATAAATTGAAAAATATTCAAAATAGACATCCACATACAACACTTTCCCTCTCACTTTTTTAGGAAAGTAAACAATAGCAGTTTGATGGAATTAGACTACACATATTTTCCCTTCCCATTTAAGCAATCAGATAATACAAAAATATTAGTAGACTGTTATGGGCCCAAAAACATGAAACGGTTAACAGAATGGTAAATTGAAATGGAACTAGAGGGTTTCAGGGGATAAAAAAACCTAATCCCTACCCCACTCCTAGCATATAAAATCTATTATTAATGTAAAAGTTGAGATTGAATGAGAAATGGAGCTAAAGGGTTTTAGGGGATAACAATACTTGATTCCCACCCTCGCTCCCATCATATATTATGCATATAAAATTGATTAGTAATGTAGTCATGTAATATGAAGTTGCTAGTTCTGGAAAACCTTTTCGAAAGTCATATAGGCACATGATTTATGGAAGACTAATGTTCCCTTCTTGCACAAGTTGAATAACATGGCATATTAAGCCTTCCCCTGCAGCCATTAGATTTCCAAGTAAGAGGTGCTGGAACTTTCTTTTAAGGTTCCCAAATTCTTCTTAGCACAAGAGCTCATCAATTTTGAAGTCCTGCAGAACACCAAAGACATCATTGAATAGGAAATGGCCATTAGAAATTTGAACACATGCCTTTTGTTTTTCGCTTACAAAGGCATTAGGATCTTCATTCTCTTATGTTGTTTGAATATTCGGATCAACCTTTTCATCTATAATTTTACTACCAGTGGAAAAAGGCCCTTCCTCCTTAGAGCCAGAATCTGAAAACACAACTCCTTAGATGCTCAAACCATTATTTTTTTCTCCTTTAATCATTTATACTTTCTGCGTTGCAATGGAATTAGGATCACAGACCTAACGTTTTAGTTATTGAGAGAACTAAGGTATTATTCACATAAAAAAGGTTATTTGGTAGCATTTGAGGGATTGCGTCTTTTACGATTTGAACTGTATTGTCTTGAACTGAGAACCCATTTCTTTGGAAATGAAACCCCAGTTCAAAACTTACTTCTTATACTATTGACTATATTGAAGAGAGTCTTCAACGTGTCCATTGTCGTTTTACTGTTTATTCATTTAAAAATCTCCATTCGTGCAGGTGTTGCTCTTGAATTTTAGTTATGTGGAAACCAATTGTAACAAATGAAGGAAAATTTGGCCTAGCTGTCCCTCAGGAGACACATAAGAAAAACTAAGTATGAGCCCATAAAATGCAACATCCTAAAGCACATTGGAACTTGTCCAAACTGCAAACTTTTTAGTAAAACCGCAAAAAGTATCATTTGGAAAAATAAATGTTTAGTTTCAATTTGGAGTTGCCATTACTTTTAGATTTTCATTCAAACAGTTGCAGAATTTCATGAAAATTAACATAAAATATATGTCTATATGCTTGTCATCAAACTAATTGACAAAACAATTCAGTGATTTTCTTGAATTTTTTCATATCTGTATCCCAACTTTGTAATTTTGTAGGTATGTCTTAGAGCCTGAATTATGAGCGTAAATTTCTGGTTTTTTGTTCTCAATTGCAAATTCCTTTGTATTGTATTCCAAGAAATATTTGTAACTCTGCTTGCTCCAACAAATGCTTCAAAAAATCGCAAATTTAGTGATCATATCTAAGGGAGTCATCTGTTTTAGTACCACGTTTCCCATGTGCAGAACATGGATTTCTAAGGACACATGGATTTATTGTGCCCTCCTCTTTATTATTGCATGCAATTACAAATCTAAGTGTTCATTATGAACTAATATATTAGATAAAAATTATAGAAATGTTAATTCATGCTTTACTTACAATTTATTTAATGCATTAATATCTCTTCCAATGCATTAAAATGAATTACATGTATTACCATTGGAAATTAAAAATTTGCACTTTGCTACCATGATGGAGCCGATTTTGACTAAGAATGTCATCCCAAAATTGCTAGATGGTTCAACTGAGATTCAACCTCTACTGCAAATAGTCAACATCGGATCTGTATATTCATCAAAAACCAGCTCTTCCCGCTATCACATCACTCTCTATGATAGGACATGTCAACACAGGACTTTGCTACCATTTTCTTATGGCGCACAATTTGTATCTGAAGACATCCAAATCGGTTCAATAATTTCACTTACAAAATCAACTTGCACAGTGTCCCAAAATTCCTCTTAATATTAGGCTTTGTTTTGAACTTTTCCCTTTATTCTCTTTGCATTATTCCTGAATAAAAATGATTTTGACATTCATTTTAATTTTATATAATTTCTTCATCCATTTCAGATCCATTCGAATCCTAGAATTTGAGGTTGTACGCCATAACATACCTTTGGTTAAGGACTCATCAAAACTATTACATGCAAAGGCAAGCGAATCTCATTCAAGCTCTTCATCAGCACAAAATATTCTTCCAAATACTTTAACTCCAACAAGTACATCTACAACATCACTTGTATCATTTAAATCACTCAATCCGTACTGAAAGTATTAGTCAATTCAAGATAGAGTATTATCAAATGCACCCTTGAAGAACTACAACACTGCATGTGGGTCAGGGAAATTTTTTGGCTTTGACCTCATTGGTCGTGACAAAGATGAAATCCACCTTTCTGCATTCAATGATTTAGCTGAATCCCTTTAAAATCTCATTGAAGTTGGGAAACTATGTATTGTCTCCAATGGAACAATTAAGAAAACAAACCCAAACTATAACCATTTAAACAACAAATGGGATATTTACTTATTTGTTGCATCAACTGTGACACCATGCTTAGAAGATGATCCAAGCTTTCCTTACCAAAGCTTTCATTTTAGAACTATTTCTGAAATCAAATCCACAAACCCAAATATGCTTGTCGATGTTATTGGTGTCGTTAGCTCCACCTCTCCTGCTTCTACAATAAGAAGAAGAGATGGAACTAAAATATTAAAAAAAAAACTGAAATTGAAGGACAAGTCAGGTTTCAGCATTGATTTAACAATATGGAGAGATCAATGTGTCTCTATAGGAAAGAACCTTGCTGAAATTCACTGTTCTGACAACCCACCAATCCTTTGTGTAAAAGGAGGTCGGGTAACTGAATTTAATGGAATCACTATTGGGACAATTTCCACTACCAAACATTGAATAAACTCAACAACTCCATACTTGGTTCTGCGATACAGGCTAAAACTCTTTGTCTCCTTCTTTGAGCAGAAATTATACTTTGTCTTCCAAGCGAGCTTTACCAAAAAAGACAATTTAGGAAATATCTAGCATGGAAGTCTCTGAGAAAGCAGTATGAGTTTCAGTTCATGCCACAATAACTACTCTACACATGGACAATTTCTATTTCCTTGCTTTTCTATTAGATTTCAATGGGAAACAATGCATGAAAAAAGTAAGCCACCATTCTAACAAGCAACGGTGAATTTCCAGAATGCGACTACCGTTACAAACTTAAAATCGAATTACATGACCACACTGGACACCTTCAAAATGTCATTGTCTTCAATGATGCGGGAAATGAGCTCATGGGTATCGCAGCTAAAGAATTTTTCCTCCTTTATATTGAACCAGTTGATCTTCAGAAAATATGTATTTTTATATTAGGCTGGAACTTCTTGCTGTCACTTTCCATAAAAAAGGAATATTACAATGGTGTTGAACATTTGCAACCTATTCTTCTAAGTTCAGAAGAAATTCAATATGATGCTACATGCATAGAGATCCTAAAAGACATTGCCACACTTACCATTTCACAATGCTCCGTTGCTCGTCGCCTTTGAACTCTCTTCTTATATGTACAACTTTTTATTTCTCTATATAGAAAAGAACATCTCTGTATAGTTCCTTGCTCCATATCATTGTAAAATACAACCATGTTGTTGTACTGCACAGTTACTTTTACAATACCATTTTTGAATAATTACAAATATGTATATTTACCCTTTCACATTTCAATAATATAGATACCTATGTTTGGCACTACAAAAAAGGTTTTTACCAACATCTATTTCAAAGTCATTTGAAACTCTTTCTAGTGCTTATTAATAGTTATTTAGAAATTTGAGCTTTTAACACAATGTCATACATTTCATATGCATTCATAACTCAATTTGTAATTTTTAATTCTCACATCTCATCCCTAACATAGAATTATTTGTAATTTTTTAGATATGTCATCAAATGATGAAGATGCGGAGAAAAAAGCATGACATCACCTTCTTTATGCTCAAAATAAAGAAGCAATAAATGTGTGACAATGACTTCTTTATAAAAAATGAAAAAACACTCCCTCTTTCATTACACACCTTCCCTCTTCAAGTGCTCTCCCAAATATGCATGCCATTTCATCCAATCTTTATCAAAACCTATATAACACCCTCTTAATGAAGAACACCATTGCTTTAGGCAAAGAATAGATAACCTTTCTCCATTGCATGTTTGCACACTATGCAAAGAATCATATCCAGGCATGAAAACAAAACGTTCACATGGTACCCTCTCTTGCTCTTGATGTGCAACATCAAAATATACAAACTGTTTCACTCATGTCAACAACATGGACCCTGGCGAAAAACCATATGTCATTCAAAATTTAACACAGATTGAAGAAATGTTGATCGCACGTGTAAATCCCATTCTGCAAGTAACACATGCTCGTGGTGGTCAATACAAATATATCAGCCATACAATCAGCCTCCCTCAAGACATTACTACTATTGCAAAATACCTACCTCGCCTTGTTTCTAAATTAGACGTCCTCATTGTTAGAAGGCAAAACCCTTCTAAAACATCTTATGAATTCATCGTTTGTAAATCACGTGTTCTAGCAGCACTAGAATACAAAATCACTCATGATCCCTACTACAAAGATGTTGAACTCAACCCATCTGCAATTTTCACTCTACCAGATCAACCTACTGATATTTCTAATCTTCTTCATGATGTAACCACGTCTTCATTTATACCCCAGGAAAAAATAATCGATTCTAATCATGATCTTGATGCAATTCTACCTTCATTAGATATCCAAACTTCTTCATTTGTTCTAGTTCTTCCAAACTCCTGTAGTGAACTTGATCGCATTCATGCTAACTTGCACTCCACCAATCCAAAATAAAAAAATTCAATTGATTGGCCTACAATATCTCTATCGCCTATGAACGAATACACTATTGAGGGCCTCTTTTCTATGGCATTTCCCACACTTTTCCCAACAGGCATTGCCATGATTGCACAACCAAGAATTACAAAAGTCAAGCTGCACGAATTTCCTGTCACCTGTTACGCTACCATGTTAATCACATCGGCCGACATCCAATATTCTGTTACTACATATATAACATGCTAATGCACCACCATAGCCAATCAACTGCCAATGTTTTTGTTAAAAAAAACATTGAAAACAATTTGACAACAAATGTTTCAGATTTGTAGCAATGTCTTCATGACTTCCCAAATTCAAAAATTCCAGAAAAGGTCATGCACTTTGGCTCATCCCTACGAGGTACACACTCTTTTTGGAACAAGCATCTTAATGAGCTAACTGACATGATCTCACAACTTGGGAGCCCAACATTTTTCTTCACTCTAAGTGCTGTTGATACCAAATGGCCTGACCTGCACAATATTATGCCTACTGAGATGCCCTCCAATTCAAATACTCATTACAGGTGGAGAATTCAAAATATAATTAACAATCCACATTTAACATCCCAATACATGCATTGCAGATTTACAATTTTCCTTGAGGAAGTTTTACAAAAATGCCTCCATGCAATCAACTATTGATGCAAGTACTTTTAATTACCATTCCTTTTTAAAAAAATATTGAACTTCACTAGAATTAAATCAATAACATTTTTCGATATTGCATGCAGATACGAATGGAAACATTGAGGATATACACACATACATGGATTCCTTTGGTTGAAAGATGCACCAAATATGGATTCCCTCAATTGGAACAATGAGACAGAAGTTCTCAATGCTCAAAAATATTTTGGCCATTATGTAACTGCTTGGAACCTACGACAAATCCAACGTTGCACAAATTTACTCCACCAATTAGCAGAGCAGAACCCATGTCTTCTCAACACATCATCAATTTTTGCGTCAACCCAGACAGACGACTATGAAGAGCTTGTGAAATGTGTCCAATGCCATACAAAGTTTCATGCAGCTTCTTGTCTTCACAAAAAAAGCAAAGTTCTCAAATGTTGCTATGGAGTACCATGGGAGTTGAATCCCACATCTTCACTCCTAATGGACAACAAAGGTCAGAAAATCTACAAGCCTGCACGTAACGATGATAGACTGAAAATACATAATGCCGATCTACTTTCCATCTGGAGAGAAAATGTTGATTTTCAACGAGTACTTTCACACCATGTCGTGTTAGCTTATATTTCTAAATATGCAGCTGAAGCAGAAATAAAATCAGAAAGATATAGCCAATGTTATTTTGCCTCTCGAACAACATCGCTCCAGAAGCACCTACTATCACTGTTGTGTGAAAACTCCTTACAGAAAGCATAGTAGAAAGAGACATTGGAGAGCAGGAAATATGCCATATGTTGCAAAAGTTACCTCTCATACTCTGTAGTCGTACATTTGTTTCTATAAATGTTAATAGAACTGTATTTAGATGTGTTCTAGATTCTTCTGAAAATCCGCCCTCAACACCACCATTTATTATCTCATACATGAATAGGACTTCTTCATTAGAGCCATTTCCCCTCATTGAAGCTGCACGCTCTTGGTCATTTTCTCCTAGTCATAAAAAAACCAGTGGAAACAGATTTCCCCTCCCATGGTTGTCCATATCTTGCCACGATACACCACAATCCCTTCCCCTACTAATCCAAGCTATGCCAACTTCTGTTGAGTTGAATTAATATTGTATTTCCCTTTTCGTATCCTCCCCAATGACATTGGATTTAGCAATGAGGAAATCATTGCACATTGGGAAAAAAAAAGGAACATATATAGCATGGCATGTTCACCGTGAAAATTAAGGCCCAAAATCTCCACAATTTGAAGATGAATCTACTCCTATATCTACCCCTCCTTACATCCCCCTTGACCCCGTCCAAATGAATGAATGGGAAATCGTCTCTCACCTTCACCCAGGCAAGAACATCGAAATTGATGCCCTTGAAATCATTGGCAATCGTGACTTTGACCTTAACCATAATTGGTCTCATACTTCCCTACCTCTCCACTTGCAAGAAACTACCATCAATTTCATTGAATATAATCGCTCAAATAGTCAAAATCAACATCATCCCTTTTCAAACCTTCCCGTAAATCACATATTATCTCCTACCCAAAAAAAAGCTTTCACACATATTATTTCTCATTTCAAAAACCCTCTTCCAAAACCCCCAACTAGAACCATTATACAAGGGACAGCCAGAATGGGAAAATTTGCTTTAATAAAATCTCTGCAGCGTGCATTCATCGAAATCTCCTCACCAAATATAAGCCCATTGTTGGTATTTGCACCTACTGGTGTTGCAGATTTCAACATAAATGCACTTACAATTCACTCTTCCCTTCACATCCCTATCCAAAAAATGTATCCTCTTGAAGGAAAACCACTCGTCCACCTTCAAGAACAGCTCTGCCATATTCAGTACAAACTCATTGATGAAATGAGTTTTATCGGGCCTAAAATGCTTTCTCGTATTGATGATCGCTTACGAGAGGCATTTCCCCTCCATCGAAATACACCATTTGGAAATCGATCCATTATCCTTGTTGGGGATTTAGGCCAATTGCCACTTGTGAAAGACATTCCTCTATATGCTGGCACATCACGTGGCACTGCACTTTGGCACAGCTTTGATACATTCATTACACTCACAACTATTTTTCGCCAGCAAGGTGCTGACCCTTCCCAAATTGCCTTCCACAATGTTCTCACAAATCTCAGGGATGGAACATCTACAATCGAAGATTGGAAGCTTCTAATGTCAATAATAGATTCCTCTATTATGCATGAAGATAAAAAAAACATTTGAGGACTCCATGCATTTATATGCAACAAACAATTTAGTTGCCTTGCATAACAAATCAATGTTGAAAAAATTACACAAACCAGTAGCTGTGTGCTCAGCGAAGAAACATCTGGAACAAACATTCACTACATATGAATAATAACAACTAGACAGAACAATTTTGTTATGCAATGGACAAAAAATTATGCTGGCCTTCAATTTATGGGTACATGCAGGGCTTGTAAATGGTGCATTTGGCACAGTCATTTCAATATGCTATGCACCTGACTCAAAGCCTCCAAAATTTCCATCCTTCATGGTCATCAATTTTAAACAATACAAAGGAACACCATGGGAAATTTCATGCCCCACATATGTGCCCATTTCCCCTATCACAAGGGGTACACATCGACAAATACCACTTCGGATGGCATGGGCTTTAACAATACACAAGTCATAGGGAATGAAATTAGATAAAGCAACAGTTGACATCGGCCCCAAAGAACGCCAAGGTCTAACATTCACCGCCATTTCAAGAGTTAGATCTCTATCAGACCTTTGAATCCATCCAGCATTTCTATTTTCACGCATTTCACGCATGAAAGAAAATCTGCATCTACAATGCAGAAAGAAAGAAGAGTCGTTGCTCACATCGAAATCTATATAGACAAGTACAATCTATCCAAAAATACAATCTTCATTACATCTTCACCAAAAGGTAAACAAACCTTCACCGTTTCCAAATTGAATATACAATTACTTATTTTTATGTTTGTTCTATTACTCATTATGTTCCTAATGTTCAAAATAATTTTATGATTACTTTAGGTATTTTTAAACTTTATAATTAGCACACTTTTATCATCCGTTAACACTAACACTAACTATTTTCCTTTTTTCATGCCCAACAGATATGGATTAAAAATATTTAAACATGCTCTATGAATGAAGCTAGGAGATTGAACAGCATGAAATTACTTTACATGATATACATCTCAGATTCCTTTCATCCCAGTCATTGCCTCTGTACCGTTTGCGTGCAACTATTGCACTATTATAGAAGATCCGAAGAATTATAAGAAAAACAATCCACATATATGAAAGAGATACACAACAAAAAATTCGAGCTGAATGGCAAGAACTCCTTTATGAACGTGGAGTCACAATAGACATCAATTGGTGTTGCCGATGCCATGCATCATCATGTATTTATGATTAGATATTTACTTTCATTTGCATTTACATGACATCACAAACTTTTCTTCTACATATGTATATATCTCTTCACCTTCAAATTTGTATATCTATCTGAATATAAATCGTAATCTATTCCGTTTCAAGGTTTTCACATTTTACTCATGATATTATGTTCTATTCTATGTTGAAACCTCTATATCTATCAACATATTTCCTCTCTGCTTTATTCCCTTGACCACATATTCATATACCAGTCCTCTACATTTGGTAACTGACATTGGTATAATTTATTCAAAAATAGCACTAGCAAAAAAATTTATAGTCATACAAGACTTCGAAGCATCTACTCATTTTCTCTCTATAAGTATGTTGTATCTTCATTCTTGAATTTGGTAGCAGAATACCAGTTCTATAATTCCATAGGGTTCATTTTATCTGCATACAAAATTTAGAATTCAACATCTGCAAATCTGTGTTATCTATAGCATGTTCTCGTCTATGGGCTTGCAATATTTTTTTGTCATTGTTTATTGTTTGAATAAAATATGAGACTGTATGAACTAGGAAAAAAGACATCCCTATCATGCCCAAAAGGTGTTGTTGTGAATGAGTCTTTACAGAATGGTCACTATATGATATTTGTGTGAGTCCATTCTTCACAATGTTGCTCCAATACCAATGGTGGACTGTGCCATGTTGCAACAAACCAATCTTGTAGATACCTAAAGAGCTTGACTTTCAAATCTCATGTTTTATGTCACTTATCTAGAATCCTCATGAGTGATAGTTTCTCAATCTGTGGATTTACAACCAGTATTGAATCTAGAAGGGTTAGCAGGCAACCTTTGCTATTTGGCAGTTGTGAAAAAATATTTACAGAACGACAAGAATGTTGTCATTTTTTATGTGATCTGTCTTGATTTCATCTGTGATACCTCTCAATGCTTAAAAGGTCCTTCTTAACATGGATCTACATCTCTCTCTTTGTAAATATTTTCTAATTTTTGGTATTATTTTCTTAAATGTTCTTTATTGCATTGAGCATTTTTTTCCTCCCAAGAAAACCTTGTAGGGAAAGCCAACGGATGCTTCCCTTCATTTTTTAAGGGCATCCCAACCCAATGGTGTAGACCGTGCACATCGCTAAGGGGGATTCAAAGTAGGCACTTGCTGGCATGGAATTAGACAAATGCCCGACAACATTATTGGCCACTGTTTAAGCTAACCCCCTTGGGCTTTTCATGTTTTAAACTTTTTTCCCATATAAATAAGTACCTCACCCTTCAACTTGTACTCAAGGGTAGCATATTATTTATGGCTCAAGGCCATTCAACAACTAGGCTTCAAACCATTACAAAAAAATACTCAATAAACATGTCACTAGCGGGAATTGAACCTGGTTAGACAGGATAAAAATCATTCTTCCCATTCACCTGAGATAAATCCACTTAACTTATGTTTTAATTTATAAGTTTGAATGTTACATATCTCATCCATACTGGGTTGTTGTTTTCTATATGAATATTATATTGAGTGGAGAGATGTTACTTGTCACCTCAGCTCTAAAAATGGAGCATTTCAGATTTGTCTTATACTTAGGTTATTGAATGCACCTTGTTTCTCTCTGGATTGTACAATAGATTTGAATTATTTACTTCATTCTCTCTAGATTGTACAATGGATTTCACTTATTTTTTGTGTCATTTAATTTTCTTTTTTCCGTCCACAAAAGCTAGATGTGCTAATGGGTTATTTCTAACACATTTGTAACCTCTGTTTCAAGAAAAAAATGGCAGTGCATTTCTTTTTTCCCATGTGATACAGATAAACATAAGTACAAGGAAGGGAAGTACATCATTGAAAATTAAAAAATAATGGCTTCTATACAAAGCAACAACCAAAAAGTAAAAGCTACGTTAAATCTACAGTCCTGTAATTTTGTCTTTCATAACCAATGTCCTGTTTTAACCTTACCACATATTCATATACCAGTCCTCTCCATTTGGTAACTGGCATTGGTATAAGTTATTCAAAAATAGCACTAGCAAAAAAATTTATAGTCATACAAGACTTCCAAGCATCTACTCATTTTCTCTCTATGAGTATGATGTATCTTCATTCTTGAATTTGGTAGCAGAATAACAGTTCTATAATTCCATAGGGTTCATTATTATCTGCATAGAAAATTTAGAATTCAACATCTGCAAAACTGTGTTATCTATAGGATGTTTTCATCTGTGGGCTTGCAATATTTTTTTGTCATTTTTTATTGTTTGAATAAAATATGAGACTGTATGAACTAGGAAAAAAGACATCCCTATCATAGGCTAATTTTTCTAAAAGGGTTAGCAAGTGACCTTTACCATTTGGCAGTTGTGAATGAGACTTTACAGAATGGTCACTATATCATATTTGTGTGAGTCCATTCTTCACAATGTTGCTCCAATACCAATGTTGAGTTGTGTCATGTTGCAAGGAACCAATCTTGTAGATACCTAAAGAGCTTGACTTCCAAATCTCATGTTTCATGTCACTTATCTAGACTCCTCATGAGTGATAGTTTCTCAATCTGTGGATGTACAACCAGTATTAGTTGATTTATGACTATGTAGAAAATGATTCTTTGAATAACTGGCTTCATTATCCAAAATCTATTCAGGACATGAGTTTCTTTGGTTGGAGCTCTTCCTCACTTCCATGGAAGATGAGACTAAAAATTTCTCTATATGTAGCTAACGATCTTCATTATATTCATAACCACACATCCCCTACTGTTGTGCACAACGATATCAAGAGTAGACATATTTTCTTGGATGGCAAGTTCAGGGCTAAAATTGCAAATTTCGGCATGGCTAAATCTGGGATTAATTCTCTTACAAAGCACACCATCGGCACACAAGGATACATGGTTTCAAAATACCTAGCCGATGGATTTGTTTCCCCGATTCTTGATGTGTTTGCATTTGGAGTTGTGCTTCTAGAACTGATTTCTGGCAAAGAAGCCATAGTGTCACCTAGCTATCAACTGGAGTAATTGAGCTGCAAGAATATCAAGGTGAAGTGACCTGGTGAATGATATATTCAGGAATCCAACAATTTACTGAAGGAAAATAGTAGCAAAATTGGTAGATGGTAGAAATCAACTAATCTGTGGAAACAGTGACCGTCCCTGTACTCATTCTAGATAGTAAAGTGTGCTTTTGTTGTCCAAAATGGGAAAGAAATTATAGTGAGTGAAACTAAATCAAAGAGAAAAATGATGTTGTGGTGTTGAGAAATGAGATTTGGAGAACTGAGATCTTCAAATCGATATTGTGGCTTCTGTTTTTAGAATTTGACCTAAATCATGGTATTATATTGGAACTATGGTCTCATTAAAGCCTATGGGATAATTTTGAATTAACATAGAGCTTTAGGCCATAGGCTAATTGTGAATTAACATAGAGCTTTAGACCCTAAGCATATTCAAGAGTATAGTGGCAGTCTCACTTATTGGATCCATGTCTACTGATAAGTGGTAGGTCAACCAATGCAGGCCCACAATCAAGCAAAGGAAGGCAAATCATTGTGAATTAACGTACAACTCTAGGCCCTAAGCACATTCAAATATAGTGTTTAGTTATTTTTAGTAGGTAGTCCTGTATGGTATCTGCCTTACTGGAATCGCAGATTACGTTAGATAAATTGTCTGCCTCTTTATGTTTCAGCTCATAACCCGTAAAACGATGTTTTTTTCATAGTATAGTGCTCTACACTGCAAATTTATTCATCTTTCATGCCATCAAATTGGTCCTCTAAATCAGAAAATATGTTTCATGAGTTAAATTCTATTTTCTTTTTTTCCTTCATGTAAAAAAACTATAATTACTTCAAATTAATAATTCACAAACAATACTCCTATCGGCCTCTCTTTGCACCTTCCAGGGCAACAACTAGTAATTTTATTACAAAGTTTTAGTCAATCCCGACCTCGCCTCTTGTGCACGTCACCCTACCTCATCCTCTCCTCCTTATCACACCACCTCACCAACATTACCTCTTCCCTCCATTAACTCTCATATCACATAACCTTATTTTAGTTTTGAGCTTGGTTTGGAATATTAAGTTTGGTTTTAAATTTCAATTTCATATGATTTGGTTATAAGTTTTAAAATATATTATATTAAAATATAATATATTTATTATTATTATTATTATTTAATTATTATAATTTTAATATAATTAAATTATAATATTAATATAATACAATTATATTTTAATTAAATATTAAATTAATTAATTTAAGTTTTTAATTACAATAAAATTAGTATTAATTAAAAGATAATTCTAACTTAAGTTAATATTAGATTTTAATTAAAAAATTCTTATTTTTGACCTATGCAATGAATTTTTTAGAATTTTCGCAGTTTTTATTTTTCAACTTTGAGAGCCTATAAGTTGAGTTTTACTTGGCCAAATGAGGCTCAAGATGGCTCGTTGGATAGATAAAATCATGGATAATATTTATGAAGTGGTTTCACCATATTTGATCATTTAATGGTCCTAAATTCAACAAAAAATCAAGCTCTGAATTTTTCAACAAAACTAATTTTTTGAGTTTAATTTTCTACGTTTTCATTTGCTCACAACTTCTACTAAATGCAGATCCATTCGTTTATGTTCTCCTTCACTAATTATATCTTCACATACATAAATATAAAGCTCATATTTATTTACATTTAATTCTTTAATTAAGTGTGATTGGATATATTTTAATTCAATATTTGGTATTTTGATTTTATTTTTGCATTTTAATTTAATTTGGATTTGTTTTTTGTAGGGAAATAATTGAAGAGATGAAGAGAAAAAAAATTCAATCACTAAGATTACTCCAATAAGAGAAGAATGATATTTGTTCCATTGAAAATTGATGGAGAAGAACTACTCTTCAACAAATTTCCTATTGAGAATTATTTTGTAAAATTATAAATAGTGGATTACAAAATGTATTAAGGGTCTCTCTTCTCTGCAATTTTGGAATTCAAAAAAGCACTATTGTAATAAGGAATTAGATTTGTAGGTGAGAGGAGAGTAAATCTTAGATCTGGGGGATTATTGAGGAATTTTATTTTGCAATTATGAATTATATATGAGGGCAAAGCTTGCACTATTGCAGCTATTGTTTTAACAGCAAAAGTTCAAAGCATTGTAAAGGATTGTTTGAGACCAGAGCCAGAGAAACAGATTCAATAAATTGGTATTTATAATACCATTGTTTTAAATATTGGCTTCATTTTATGATGGCATAAATGTGTCATTTTATTCACATTTGTGCACTATTTTCAATATGAGTAATTTTCCTCAATAATATGTCATTATTTATCTCTACTCTTGTGGGATGAACTCTGATTTTTGAGTAAATATTTGTTCAAAAATCGGTCTTTTAATTCTAATTTAATAAAGAGTAATATTATGTGAACTATTTCCTTATATTATTGTTTAATCATTCAAATTATTGATTTAACAATCAATATCAGTTTTTGAATGATTTCATGTATGTGTTTGAATGCTTATCTCAGTTAAGAAGTCTCTAAACAAAATGTGTTTTGGCATTCATAATGTCAGTTAATTGAACTACTTCATCAGTTTTATATTCATTATAAGACAAACATATTTAAATCCTCAATCATTTAAATCTTTTTTCTCTCGGTTGGGTTAGATCTATATTTGCCTAATTGAGATAGGATTAGGATACCTTTCCTTTTTCTTTAATTTTAGGATAATTAGTAGTTATATTTTATTCTGTATTTCTATAATTCCTCTTATCAAAGATGAAAAACTTAGTTGTGGCTTGGGTGAGCCCCAGATCAGCTTAAGGATCAATTTCTTACCTGATCAACAAGAGGGATGATCTGATGTCTCTTCTCTATTGGTAGCTAAAAGATATATTTTAAGCTGGTAGAGATAGAGAGAAGGTAACTGGACCTATTTTAACCAATCAGAACCACCATTCCAAATGGAAAAGGAGATTCTTTAAGGTTCGGATTGGGTGATCTCCCTTATAATGTTGTAGGCAGTTATTTTTAAGCCTTCAACAGATTTGTGTCGAGTTTTCTTATTTTGTGAGATCATAGGATTGGGGTTGTGATATTAATTGTATGTGGGACAAGAGGGAAATGAGTCCAATTGATTGGTGGAACTACTATGGTGGGGAACTTTCACATATCCAAAACTTTTCCATCAGGATCTTGTCATAGGTTGTTAGTTTTTCTTCAGCAGAAAGGAACTAGAGTACATACGGCTTCATCCATTTAGTGAAGAGAAACATATTGGACTCTAAGAAGGTTGAGGAATTAGGGTATGTTCATTCAAACCTTCGCCTTTTGTCACACAAGAGAGACGAATACAAATTTTGGGCCGCCAAATTATGGGATGTGGAACTAGAGTTGCATGAATTAGATTTGTTGTTGAATGCCAAGTCTCATATGAATTTTTTTGATGCAGAATCACCAATAGGTAGATCTTGAAGTGGACATGGAAGCAATGCTCCCACTTCTAGAGATGGTGTGGAACTTCTCAGTGACAGGAAAGAGGACATATTTGATGATATGTAAATGTAATTTATGAAGGTGTTTTTAATTTTAAACTTTTGAAAAACCATATGAATTATGAATAATGATAGTAGATTGTCAATCATAGTTCATTTGTACTTTATTCTTTGTAATATGTAGTGTGCATTATTAATTTTGGTGATGATGTTGTAACTTTTCATGTATATGAAAATCTTATTTTGTTATATGTGCGTGTGTCGTTTCTTTCCATATCGTATCCATATTTTTTGAAAATTTGTCGTATTTGTTTCAAACCTTGTATCCATATATATCCCCGTATCCATTTTAGTGCAACTTATCTCTGAAGATATTTATCTATTCAACATTCTATTGTGAGATTTGATTCATATTTTTGAATATTTTGTTTGAAAAGGTATTGATACAGAAGTTATCAATGAACAAATGTTAGATCTACATATATTTATATAAGAACTAGGGAACTTACCAAATATTTAGTCCTCTATCATCATAAAAGAAGAACAAAAATTTAGTCATTTGAAACCCCTTTCAACTATAGCTTGAATTTTAACCATATCATGAGACCTGAAGCTTATTTAATCCAAGTGGAAATATGATCTTACAACATTTTGCGACCATTTCAATTGAACTTTTGACAATAACTCTATAATTTTACTATTTGATTTATTTTTGTGTTGGCAAGGAACAAAGTTTGAATATTTAATCATTATGGTTGCTTAGTCCACAATATTGTATATTTACTTATTGTGTGAATTTATTTCCAAAGATTCAAGATCTAATTATTTAAAATAGTGATATGTATTCATACAACATATGCACTTGTAACTTTTATGAACATTGAATGTTAAGAAGGATTTTGTGTGAAATAAATATAATATTCTAAATCCATATATCTACAATTATATTGCAATGATTGTTTGTAGGTTGATTTTTCCTTGTATTATAGTACACTTGTAACTTCTTCAAGTGTTTTTTGCAAAGTATTGGTGTGTTATACTCCTGTGGCATTTTTAGATATTTATTTACAGAGTGATGGGTTTGTATTTCCTACATTACATGCCTGTATATTTTCAACACACTTGGTGTAGAGTATTGGCTTATACTTTTATAGTTTGATTTATTTAGTGTCCTTCTTGTACTAATAGAGTGTTTCCAATTCCAATCTCAATGGGGAAAGACAGACATTTTTTGAATGTGTGATGAATCTTTAGATCTGTTGTGGCTCATTTGCATTTGCCTTTGAAATATTTTTCAAAACACCAAAAAAGAATTTATGATAGAAAATGTAAAAAATTTCATCTCATAGAAGAATTTTGATTTATATATTGGTATATTAACTTTACGTTATGAGATGTGAAGGTGGGTCAAGTCAGGCTCATTCATGTGTAGAACAGTTCAAGAGTCAGACCAATGGGCACGCTTAGAAAATTGCACACCGAACAGGGTCGAGTTGGGCTCATTCGCAAGCTCAGGAGGGACCAATGCTGCAAAACACCAGATAAGCTTAGGGTGGTTACACCGTGGAGCAAACAAAATAATTTCCCAAAGGTAGAGAAAGGGTGCATTTCCCTTGAACACTTAAGAGTTTTGGAGGAGGTGCAAAGCGCAAAACAGATGGTTGGGATCAAAGCATAGAACAGGAGAGAAGAGATAGACGACAGAGATTAAATCACAAACTGAAAATCACAAGTTTCAAAGGATAGGCACGGGAGGTAAGTGATAAAGTCATCGAAGTGTGACGTGCGATGCCAGGTGGGACCCGACTGCAAAGCACACATCACATGTTTTAAAAGATAAGTGTTAATGAAAAGGTTAAAGTCAGTGAAATGCAAAGTACGACATGGAAAGCTGGAATGGAAAATGACATGGCCCTGGCCCGCATACCGCACAGTTCAGGTTTTAAATGTTAAGGGCGAAGGGTAACTGTTATAATCGCCAAAGTGTGATGTGCGATGTGGTGGGGCCCGATCGCAAATCGTGAATTGCAAGTTTTAAAGGATCACCGTGGGAGGCAAGTGATAAGGTCACCGAAGTGCAATGTGTGATGCCAGGTGGGACCCAATCACATAGCGCACATCGCAATTTTTAAAAGATAAAATCTAAGGAAAATTTAAAGGCAATGAAATGAGAAGTGTGATGTTGGCACGGACGCGATGTGGTTCCAAGATGAAATCTAAAGGATTTCAAGTCTGGGCTTATGCTGTAGAAATTTGAATAAATGATATATCATTCACCGAGATTCTCCTGATCACACACTATTTTAGCTTCATGCATAATACAGAATCTCTTCTAACATTGATCATCACATGCGGAAATAAAATCAATTGCATGCACACATTAAAACCACAAACAATCACACATATGAACATAGTATTTAATGGGAAAGCTTAAAGTTGAAAACCCCAACTATCTGTATATTATATGTCATGAAGATCATGTAACAATAATAGTACAAAATCTCCTCACAAGCTCTCATGCACACCCTCAATTGCTACACACTATCAAGCTAGATCTAGCAAAACACATGCTCCAATCTTTTGCCACTTGATAGCCAGCCTCTATTGCATTTTCAATGCTATGGGATGGATTCATTAAATAGATAAACCACCTGGCTTGTACTGCGCAATCCTCATGGGCTTCTCCACCTATCTGTGTGTTGCAAATAGCAATTGTATAGTCACAACTGATAGTTAACCTGCTCTTTCACCTATCTCTGCACTGGTCTCCACTGAAACTGTCCATGCACTGAAGTTAACTGATGTATTCTTTAGTTGATTAATGAGTTTATAATTAGTGAATTAATTAATAATTAATTCACACCACTCCCACTAATTGTATCAATCAGTTAAACTAGATACAAATAGCTCAACTATGTTTAGATTAGTTAAACTGAATACAACTCCACTAACTTCCTCAATCAACTCCACCAAACTCTGTCACATGAGTTCTAACTGAAGTATCCATGTAATAGCTCCACTTAACCCTCAGGAATAGCGTAATTCCTTCTGTCAGCTCCTGTGCCACATCTGTGCACTTAACTGAAGTGCTCCAAGAGAATAAGATAATGTTTATAGTCCAAATATTATTAAGAGCTAATAATATTCGACATATCTATTTTTAGACTGGCAATCAAAAAATAGATTCTGCCCAATATGTCTAAAAATAGAAGTCCATCTATTTTTTCCAACTTGACCAACCATCCACAAATAGCATCCTGCAACTCATAGAACATGATCCATATGTCTAAAAATAGACATAGTCTAAAAATAGACTTTGCGCCAAAAATAGCCTATGGGCCCACTTAGTGAAGGCGACTCCTTTCCACTAAGCTCATCATCTTGTTGCAATCTCAACACTCCCTCTCAACAAGATAAGGATTATCTGCAACCCCTATCCTGCCCCTGTGGTATTCGAATTTGCTCCTGGTGAGCGCCTTCGTCAAGATATCAGCATCATGATCCTCCGTAGGAATGTATGAAAGTAACATGATCTTCCGCTGCACACAATCTCTTATATTATGATACCAAATTTCAATGTGTTTAGATCTATGATGAAATACTAGATTAACCCAGATTTTGATGCAACTCTGATTATCACAATAAATCATAGTAGGATCTAAGTGTGAACCGAACAACCCGACCAGGATCTTCCTCATCCATATAGCCTCGCATGCAGCCAAACTTGCTGCCATATACTCGGCCTCTGTTGAATTGAGTGCCATGGATCTCTGCTTCCTGCTGTACCAAGAAACTGATGTCGACTCGATACTGAAAATCCCTCCAGATGTGCTCTTTCTGTCTGTTGGGCTCCCTGCCCAATCTGCATCCTGAAGCCACACAGCTTCACCTCATCCGACTGTCTGTACCATAATCCATATCTCGATGTGCCTCTGAGATATCTCAATACATGCTTGCCTGCCTTCCAGAAGAGCTTGGTTGGCTTAACCATAGCTTGTGAAAGTTGGTTAACAGCATAACATATGTCGGGTCGTGTATTGACCAGATACATAAGCGACCCCACCAAGTGTCGATAAACAGTGGCATCCACTACCTCCGCTGAAGTAGCATCCTCCTTCCTCCATCCACTAGGAAGAGGAGTATCAACAGGCTTGCAGCCATGCATGTTGAACTTCTCCAATATCTCCAGGGCATACTTGCCTTGAGAAACAAATAGTCCATCACTGTGCTGCCAAATTTCCAATCCCAGGAAATAATGAAGGAGACCCAAGTCCTTCATCTCAAACTCCTTTGAAAGATCATCCTTGCATGAGTGTATCAACAGTTCATCACCTGTCAAAATCAAATCATCTACACAAAGTACAATGATTAGCAACTTACCCTCCACCACAATCTGGTATAGGTTAGGATCCACCTCACTCTTGCAGAATCTAAGTCCGGTAAAATAACTGTCTATCCGTGTGTACCAAGCACGAGGTGCTTGTTTCAACCCATACAACGCTCTCTTGAGCCTGCACACATGAAACTCACTGTTGAAGATCTCAAAACCTTCAGGCTGCTCTATGTACACCTCTTCCTCAATGACTCTGTTGAGGAACGCAGTCTTCACATCCATCTGATGAATCTGCCACCCCATCTGCGCTAAGAGAGAAAGAATCATCCGTATGGAAGAATACCTTGCGACATGTGCAAAGGTCTCCTCATACTCGATCCCCTTAATCTGTGAAAAGCCTCGGGCAAAAAATCTTGCCTTGTACTTCTCCACACTCCCGTCAGCTGTCTGCTTCACTTTGTAGATCCATCTCGAACCCACCACTAATTTCCCCTACGGTCTCAGGACAATCTCCCATGCACTATTTTTGACAATCAAATCATACTCTTCCACCATGGCATCTACCCATGCGGGGTCATCCACAGCTTCCTTGAAAGAGGATGGCTATGTCACGATACACTTGCTCATAAGAGCCATGTATCCAGTATACTAGTCAGGTGACTGTCTCTATCTGCGTTGTGATGTAGGTGCTCCTATAACCTTCTCTGCATCTTGAGCCATTCGCTCAGCTTCTGTAGTGCGCTTCCGCCCTCTAATGGTTGGCGCTTCTTGATTGATCTCTTCCACTCCATGAGCCTCATCTTGTGGTTGATCCACATCCTGAGACTCATCCTTAGGAACTAATAGCTCCTCGTCTGCATGCAACTGTGGCTCCCTCTCAAGCGAACACTTCATGGCTTTCTCCTCCTGAAATTTGATATCCCGTCGCAAACAGTCTTGCGACTGTCTGGAAAATACACACGATAGTTATGGGGTGTATCATTGTACCCCAAAAATATCCCAACCTCTGTGGTCAGCTCCAACTTCTTCCTGGCATCCTTCATCACATGAATGTAAACAGGTGAACCAAAAATCCTAAAATGGGAAATATCAGGCCTCTTACCAGAAAACGCCTCCTCGGGTGTACTCATGCCAAGTATCCTATGAGGAAAACGGTTCTGCACATATACTGTAGTATTGCATGCCTCCACCCACAAGTGAATGGGTAGGCCCCAATCATGCAACATCGCCTGTGCAACACCCACGATTGTTCTGTTCTTTCGCTCAGCAACCCCATTCTGCTGTGGGTTATGAGGTGCTATGAGCTCTCTTCGAATTCCTTCTGCGCTGCAAAATTCCTTGAATTTCGCCAAAGATGAATTCACCACCATTTTTGCTCCTAAGAGCCTTCACCTGCTTCCCCTATTCTTTCTCAACCAGTGCCTTGAACTCACAAAAATTTGAGTATGTCTCACTCTTCTTCTGCATGAAGAAGATCCAACACTTACGAGAAAAATCATCAACAAATATCACATAATACTTGTGATTTGCTGTTGAAGCTGCTGAGAAAGGTCCACACACATCTGTGTGAATTCTCTCAAGTATCATCGTGGCACAACTATCCTTCTCGTGAAAGGTGGCTTTCACAAATTTTCCCAAGGTACATCCCTTGCACTGATCTGACTACGCAAGAGTGCCTTTAGGAATCCTAGTAGAAATCTGTTGTAGTATCTTCAAAGCTCCATGGTGAAGGTGGCCCAATCTCCGGTGCCACAACTCGCCATCATCCCGGCTCACCACTCCTTCTACCTTGCCTGCCATTGTTGCACATCCATCTACCTACAATTGATAAATATTCTTAACTCAAAACCCTATCCTCCGGGTCTCACCAATTTCCTTACTGCATAGGAAAGCCTTTCCCTTGCTAAAGACAGCATAATATCCCTTGTCTTCTAACATCACCACAGAGATAAGATTCTTCTTCAATCCTGGAACATGCATCACTTCCTTCAATACGAAGGGTTTACCAGACTCCCTCTCAAAGGAAATGGCACCGATATCAGTCGCACTGTATCTACCATCATTGCCCATCTTGATGTGCACTCCAAGATCTTTCTCATCCAGATCAATAAACAAATATCGATCTCCTGTCATGTGAAAAGATGCACCACTATCAAGAAACCACACTGATCCCATCATAGTTGAGATCAAGCATGCGATCAGGGAAAAATATAGCTCAAATAGTGAGGCTAAGGCCTCTCCAGCTGCAGTCCCAGCAGCCTGCTTATTTTTCTTCTTCTATGGACAATTAGTGGCGTAATGTCCATGTTGGTGACAGTGAAAGCACTTCACCTTAGACATGTCCTGCCTCTTGCCTTTCACACTGGATTGAGAAGCTTGCTTCTTTCTCTTCCCTTTCTTTGCTTTTGCAGCCAAAGCGCAATTCTCTTCATCAGAGTTCTTTGGTGAAGATCCAGCCCTGGTACTTCGCCTTATCTCCTCTTGCACAAGATCTGACCAAAGTCACTCCCACCCTGGCAATTTCTCCCGACCATTGACAGAGTCCTGATAGGAATGCCAACTCTTTGGAATCCCAAGGAGAGCCAAGCTCACCAAGTCTTCATCATCAAAAGTCATCCCACACTTCCCAACTCATCCCTACATTGGATGAACTTCATGAGGTACTTGGGCATACTGTCGCCTTTCTCCATCTTTATGTTCCTGAGTTTATCCTTGAGCACCAACTTCCTCTGGTTGCTCTTTCTTTGCAATAAATCTGTCAAATCTTTCCACATCAAGAATGGAGAAGCCTTACCGTGAAGGTTGGATACTATGTGATCCTTCACACCTTCCAAAAGAATCCTTCGACACTTTGTTGTCCTCTTTTTCCATGCGTCAAGTACAACAACATCACTAGAAGTAGGTTTTGGAACTTCTGCATCTATGAACTCCTTCAACCCATTGTCATCCAACACTGCCTCCATCCTGTCCTTCCATGCAATATAATTCGAGCTGCCCTCAAGGGAATGCTCCAATCGCAATCTGTTGAAAGACATCTCAACTTCGACACTAAGAAAACACTACTGCAAATTCAAATTCCACCAGCACAAAACTCAACTGCTTCAATGTTTTGCAATTGCTCCAATGATCAATATCACTCTGATACCATGTAGAAATTTGAATAATTGATATATTATTCACCGAGATTCTCCTGATCACACACTATTTTAGCTTCATGCATAATACAAAATCTCTTCTACCATTGATCATCACATGCGGAAATAAAATCAGTGCATGCACATTAAAGCCACAAACAATCCCACATATGAACAGCATTTAATGGGAAAGCCAAAGCTGAAAACCCCAACTATTTGTATATTATATGTCATGGAGATAATGTAACAATCATATCCCAAAGCTCCTCCACAAAGCTCTCCTTCACATCCTGATTACACCTTCTGAATGGAATCAGCAAAACACATGCTCCAATCTTTTGCCACTTGATAGCCTGACTCTAATAGTTTTCAATGCTGCGGATTAGCTTCATTAATCAAATAAACCACACGGCATATAGCAATCCTCTGTGGGCTTCTACCTATCTGTGTTTTGCAAATATGGCTGTTTAGTCTGGCGATAGTTAACCTACTCTTTCACCTATTTTTTTGTGGTCTCCTTTGGGAAACTATCCATGCAGAGTTAGCTTTCATGCATTCTTTTAGTTGATTAATGAGTTTTTATATTAGTGATTAATTAATAATTAATTCTACACTCTACTATTATACATCAATTATTTAATTTGGATACAAATAGCTCAACTATGTTAGATTAGTTAAATGAATACAACTCCACTAACCAGTCAATCAACTCCCACCTAAACTGTCACATGAGTTCTAGCAAAATCTTCGTGTAATCCATAGCCTTAGGAATGACGTGCGTTACTTGTGCTCCACATGCCACATTTGTGCACTTAACTGAAGTGCTCCAAGAGAATAAGATAATGTTTAGAGTCTAAATATTATTAAGAGCTAATAATATTTGACATATCTATTTTTAGACTGGCAATCTAAAAATAGATTTCACCCAATATGTCTAAAAATATAAGTCCATATATTTTTTCCAACTGGACCAACCATCCACAAATAGCATCTACAACTCATAGAACATGATCCATATGTCTAAAAATAGACATAGTCTAAAAATAGACTTTGCGCCAAAAATAGCCTACGGGCCCACTTAGTGAAGGCGACTCTTTTCACTAAGCTCATCATCTTGTTGCAATCTCAACATATGCAGTTATGCACCATTTTATGAAGAAATAGGCAGAACGTGGCAGAAAAACTCGGGTATGTGACTTGACACAAATCAAAGGAGAAGAGGCAAAGTCGGGTAGCAGGTGATATGATTGATAGCATTTGAAGCACGGGGGCATAGGCAGAGTCAGGCAGAAGAGCATATAGCGGCCCTATTGGGAGCATGAAAACTGTGTCAAGTTGGGAACTGAGGCGTTGTTACAGAGCTTTGTAGCCACTGCATCATAACCAGAAAGGACACCTCAGCACTTTGAGAGGACGCATCAGCAACACCAAATTCAGCAAAATGAACAATATTTCCAGTTTTAATTTGTTTTCTCAAGTATGATTGCAGAAGTAATCTTAACAGTTTAGGTAGACAAATAGTTTCAAGAATTTCAAGAGTTACGAACTACTGTGATGTATTTAAGTAGATAGAAATAAAGAAAAGGGATCTGAGTTTTGGACCTCTGGTGGATTTTTAATTTGGTACTGAATTTTTTGAGAAGTAAATGAAATAATATCAAGTTTCATGCAGTTGTTGATGTTGATATGTATTTCTAGTTTCACTATGTGTTTATTCCTCTTTGAATGAAGTGAATTCATGTAGTAGTCAGTCTCTTAATTACATCTGTGAGTAAGAGTTAAACAAACTTACTTTGCGCTCCTTCACCTCATCTATTCTTTCTTCAAAAAATCCCGATGAAACTTTAAAGTAATAGATTCTATGTTTGCATCATATTATTTCAAGTTTCCTCTCTCTCCATGAATTCCATCAGAAACTGAAAAGTGATAGATTATGTTTCTTAGCATATCACTTCAAGTTTCCTTTACAGTTCTTCTTTTCATTTCTTTCGAATATCAGCAGTTTATGGCGTTGTGAAGGCTTTCATTATATCATATTATTGAGTGTATTAAATAATTAGATTCCAAAGGTGTTAAGCAGAGGCCATTTGATATTATAATTGTGACATACATTTACAAAATTTCTTGAGCACTGATTCCTTACCACAACCAAGGGATTGTTTCTTGAGATACAACATTTTCTAGCATCGTTGACAGGGAGAGTTATTTTTTACTTATCCATGCAGTGTCTATAGTTAATACATTGTGTTGTTTCGATAACAACATAAGAAAGTTTTAATCCATTCATTTATTTCTTTATTGAACATAGGGTTGAGTAAAAATGGAACAAGAGTGCATGATTATAATGAACTTGGTTATTTATTTTGGATTTCAATTTCCTTGCCCTTTGTATTTACATTTGCTTAAGTAAATGCCCAAGGTTCCATTAAGCTAGTAGTTAGGGTTTGCATTTCAATAATTAGGGTTTGATATTTATTTGCCACTAGTTAGGGTTTGCTTTCAATTGTTGGTATTTGAAATATTGATGTTTGTAGAAAATAGGTTTCCATTTATAATGAATATTTTTGAGTGTGGGATTGGAACATGATATTGACTAGTGCAGGAACTCAAGGTCTGAACAATTTTTGGGAAAATTGGGGTTTTGTTTTGTAGGTTGCTGAAGTCTCTCTCTAGCATTTCTAGTGCTTTTTTTCTCAAATTCCATGGACCTTGGATTGAAATTAAGTGTTAGTCCATTAGTAAAAAATATAATACACCCAATAGGCACCCAAACCTGGTTACTACCTCGTCAAACAGGAATCGCGTAGTAGTCTCCCCACTATAGTCTTTCACCATAGCAGCTTCACCTATCCTATTTAAATATTTTTTAGTGGCAATAATGTACCGTACACCAATCCTTCTCGTCTGTGGATTAACTGTCCCAATAAAGTCAATGACCCACTTGTAAAATAGTTGCAAAGTGAGTTGGTAGTTTAGGAGCATCTCATCTCATCGAGACATCCTCCCTATCTTTTGACATATGTCAAGGTCCTGCAATACTCTTTATCATCCATATGTATAGTAGGCCACCATATTCTTACATACAAAAATTTTGCAATATAGCTCGACCTACGAAGTGACACCATGTGATCCCTACATGTGCTTCCGACAAGATCATAGGTTACTTGTGTTCCATGATACATCTCTGCAAGACTCCATTGACTCCTATTCTATATAGCACTCCTGCAATTAATTAATAGTATGTTACTTTGATTGCAAGTTTCTTCTTCTGTTCTATTGTATACCCTTTTGGTACCTCTTGGTATTCAAAAACTATGAAATCTCTACAAAATAATCATCTACCATAGTTAATGTGAATAGTTGTGCATCTGGAAATTTATCTTCCAGCTTTGCCTGAAGTCATACGTGATAGGTGTTCAAGCCCCAGATTCAATATCCTTGGCTTAACTACCACTTGGAATTTGTACTCTTGAAAGTACAACAACCATATACAAATCCTTCCCCCCAACAGAGGCTTGTTAACCAGGTACTTCAAGGTAGAATGGTCTGTGTATATCTTGAATTTATCTCCCATTAATTAATGTCCAAACTTTTGAAGGGAATACACCATCTCTAGCCCTTCTCTCTCTATCACAGTGTAATTCTTCTCCATGATTGATAGCTTGTGTCTAACGAATACAATGGGGTGATCAACTTCTCCGTCTCCCAGCTGAGCCAAGATCACTCCTAAGGCGATTAATGAGGTATCAACGTGTATGTGGAAATCCTTGCTTCAGTCCAGGAACACTATAATAAGGGATGAAACCTCTTCTCTTTCAAGACATCAAAATATTTTTGGCACTCCTCGACCCACTAAAATTCCACTCCCTTTTTCAATAGTCGCTCCATGGGCGCAGTGATCTTGGAATACCCCTATATGAAAATTTGATAATACCCCATATGGCCCAAAATAGATCTCAGTTGTATGACTATAGTATGTGGTGGAAAATCCATAATGATGGTAATATTGGATGGATTTACCAACAACCCATGTTTACGTACAATGTGTCCTAGCAAGATACCAAAAGGAGCATAGAATATACACTTCTTTAGATTTATATAAATTTGTAGTTGTCTACACATATCTAGCATTAACCACAATACATCAATATGTTTCTTCAATAAACTAAAAATCATCCAATCATGGAAATAAAAGTCTAATAATTGATGAATAAACTCCTTAAACACTGCCACCACTATTTGGGAAAATATAGTTGGCACATTCTTCATGCCAAATAGCATCACTGCACTATTCGGGAAAATATCATTGGTACATTATTCAAGCCAAATAGCATCATTGTATACTAAAAAAACCCACCTCTATATCAAAAGTGGTTTAATGTCATTCCTCTTTGTAAATTTTCACTTGGTGGTACCTCGAGAACCCATTAATAAAATAATACTCTTCTTGTCACCCCATGTTTTCTAGAATCTCATTAGTGAATAGGTTAGGGAAGAAGTCATGGGCACAACTGTCATTTAGATTTTACATATCCACACATATCTTGATCTTGCATGTTTTCTTATTTGAACCACATTGTTTTTATCCATTCTAATACCTCCACTGGCTCAATGTTCCCTTCCTGCAACATCTTTTCCAATTCCTACTTGATCTTTTCCTTCTAAATGGGGTTCAGTCGATATGGCCTCTGCTTCACTAGATTTGTGTATACTTTAAGGGGATCCTCATTTCTCTTAGCTCCCCCAAAATCCATTTAATTTCTTCAAATTTATTAGGAAACAAACCTTGGTATTCACGCAGCAAGTCCGTGACCTTGTCAAAAATTTCATCATCCCAGTAATCTCCAATAGTTGTTATCTTGGGACTTTATTTTGTCCTGATATTTACCTTTCGAGTCTTTATCATTTGCACAAACTCCTTGAATTTCAATGGTGTTTCATCCACCTCACATTCACATTCAACCTCCTAGATTTGAATATTCCATAGATCCTCATCATCCTCTCCCTTTTCCACAATGTTGTACAATTCTAGGAACTCTTGTACCCATTGTAGGTGTTGATGTGAGTCACATAGTAGTCTATATCTAATTAAGGCTAGATCATCAACAAAAAATATTTTTTTTCACAACACTTTTAGAGCTTCCTCGACCGTTATCTTATCTACATCAAAGCTAAATGTTTCCCTAAAATTTTACGCCACCTAGTCCCAATCCTTTGTTCCTTTGTGAAATTCTGGTTCAATATACTATTTAGTTGGAATAATCTAGCATGTGGATAAACCGATGTACCCATTATTTATGTGGTACTTTCCCTCTCTTCCATGTTGTGATGCACCACTTCAGGTGAGTCCTGTGACATTCCATACTCAAGTATTCCTCTCTAGGGACCCTAGATTTGGTGCCAAACCTAACCTTAAAAATGCATTTACATTGTCACCATCCCAGGACTTTCTCCTTGTGTGCATCCCACCACTTGGCTGGTGTAGTGCGCAACCCAACATCCAATGCAAGAATCCTATGACTCACTAGCATATCCTCTTCATATTACCAAACAAAAATATCTACTTTTGAAATCCCATTGAAGCAAGATGGATTATACACCTCAGTCCTTATCCAACGTGCCATTCACGTAACATGTGTGCACCTCTTGGTGTTTCATTCATGCAACTAATTCTACCAAATATCCAAGCCTTTTTCTGAGTCATAGGAATAGGACACAATATTTTTCTAGCTCGGCACTCCATCAACTATCATATTTACATAATCATCTCATCGAGTCGTAACATTATAGATATTATCTAGGTCCTCTCGACTAAGATCACCTTCATAGGCTTGACGTATTGATCCACTTCACGTGGGTCCAGTGTTGCAATTACTCTGATGTATATGCCCTTGAAGATGTTCTAAATTTTCTTTAAATTGATAATTACCTTGTTATAAAAGTCCTAATAAATCCCCAAAAGCGCTGGATAGGGATCGGTATCATCCATGATTTCGATTACTTCAAAACTGATGGTGTTAGACACCCCATCAATATCCATAGGCACTCCTCACAGTCGTGTGATAGGAAAAATCTGATGTTGACTGGAAAATATAAGTTTTCTTTGGGACCAATTTAGCTTGGGTTTCCCCATAATTTCCCATGTTTTTTTTGATAGAATGTTTACATCTAATCCCAGGTCCAGAATAATGTGGTCCATCTCATACTCACCAATTTGGGTGTGAAACTAGAATTAATTTTTGTTCCTATTTTTGTGAGAAACTTGATTTTCAACTCTTGGTGAAGCTCACATGGTAGTCTCCTCAATTCCGTTGGCACGTTTCTCTACCATCCAAAACTTATCCAAGGCCTACATGTCCTTCTAGAAAACTTTAAAATAGACTCTGGACTAGATATATTATATTCCTTTTCTCCCTACCTATCATAGCATCAAATATCTCTAGCATGGTCACTTTGCACGTGGATTCTGACTTATCCCATTCTTCCACAACTATTTTCCCTATGTGATATTTTCTTTGATCAGGTCAAACATTTGAGGGGGTTTAAGAGCTCTCCTAACCCACTGGGGCTACAAAAACTATCATCTCACAGCATTAGCTCATGTTATGGCACCTCCTTGTATTATCACACTTGTTATCATTCTCTCCAACTTCCCAAGGTTGTGAACGGAGCTGAAGGAAGGTACCCACAGAATAGGGTTTAGGTCAAGTAGTTAGCCCTACCAAGACTAGAGAGGGCTCTCTTTTTGTAACTTTCCAACCAATGGATTGATTGAATATCTATTGATATTTTGCTAGGTATGCAATCTCGGTAAATATTATTTGTTTTATGTTTTAAGTCCTGGATAGAAAGGTCAGTGAGAAGGTTGTGTGTAGGGTTTTTGGCTTTGAATTCCAAGTTCAATTTGCAAAGAATGAGTGAGGCTAGATAGGTATTTTGAAAGAATTTTTAATATTTCATTGAGTATAGGATGAAGTGATATAGATTCTGAATGAGAATTGAGGGGAATTCATTCATTTATAAGAACATATACATAACAAGTAAACCTTGTTTAAAATAGAGCATGAACAAACATGATTTTTGCCCATAAACTTACAAGATAACATATGGAAAGATGTATCTGAAAGAAGAAGATATATCATTTAGCATGAATAGATAAAGATACATAAGAATAATAAATGCTCCAATTCATACCACAATATTCTCAACACAAGTTCTGCAAATTTGTCTCTGATTTCATTCCAAAGTGTTGATTATAAAATCTCCACTGAAAAATGAGACTATCCAACCCCACAAAAGACTGAAGAGAGTCTACTTATAGAAAATATGGACTATGACACCTCATCATGTCGAAATCCCATCCAAAATTGATCATAAATACACAAGATGAGTCATTTCCAAGTTTCTAGGGAGGTTATAAACCATTCCATGAATTTTATCTATGACCTAGGAGTGTTTGTCCCTTATATTAAATTACATATTCCCTCATGATAGGAGGAAACAATAAACTCAATAACTCTAATTCCAACTCATAGGACAAAAAAAATCTTGAATTTTTGACATTTTATGAGCTTGACAAGTGTCCTGAAGAATCCAATGTTGATTTGTAACATTTCTGACAGAAGGGTAAAAGAATTTTATAGAAGCGTTACAAACTTTTTAAGTCACTTTTGAGGCACTTTTAAGTGTCCAAATCGACTTCTGAAAGAATGGTCAACTAGCCCTATGTGTCTAGTTTCCAAAACATCTTGAAATTTGTAAAATTACCCATGAGAAGGCCTCTAAAAATCTATTCTCCCAAGGTTACTCCAAAATCGTAACAGAGGCTCCAAAAAGGTGGCAGAAACATTAAAAATGAGAGGTTTTGGGGTTTTTTCTCCAAAAATAAAGCTTTTCATGCCAAGGGGGTTCCTGATCTGTAATGTACTCATCAAAATGCATCCATCCATGTAAATTTCATGGGATGGTTATATGTAGTGAAACCTAGAAAAAACAGAGTGTAGGGATAGCGTAGATTTAGAGGGTGAGATGGAGGGTTATGGAGCTACGAAAAATTCTACAAAAAAATCGATAGACAGGGTGGAATGCTAGCTCCATATTGTGGGTGTAATGAAGGGAAATGGATGTGAGGAGGGTGATGAAATCAAGAAAACACAAGAAACTCCCAATTTTTAACTGTGAAAATTAACAATAATTTAGGTTTTGATGAAAATGACATGTTAAGGATGATATGGATGGTGGGAGATGTGAGGATGAGGGATATGAGAGGTGTAGGATAGTGTTTAGGTACTAGGGTTAGGGTTTATTTTTATGGAGTAGGTTAGGGTTTATAAAATGAAGTCTTTCTATGTCATGGAGAAGTGATGATATGTAGAAATATAGAGTAAGCATGAAAATGATTTGAAAACTCAATAACTTGACCAAGGGAGGGTATGAGAGTAGTGACTTAATGTTTGTGAGAGGTCCAAGGAGTAGTGGTCACAAGCCTTGAGCTTATTTGAAGAGATTTGAAGCCAAAAACCTAATTCTGGACCCTTTCTGGAGGTGTAATCCCAAATTACAGATGTGTAACAACACTTCCCAGAAGCGTAACAACTAATTCTATAAGCGTAACAAAGGAATTGCCAAAAATATTCAAAAATAGGGCTGAAATATGGATCAATATCTCTCAACCATAAATTTTTTGCAAACTTGAGAGAGGTTTTTGTTCTTTGGCATGTTATGAACAAAACACTCCTTCCTTTTGCAAAAATAATTTCCCATTTTCTCATAATCCAAGTTTTATGTTGATCACTCAAAATTTGCAGAAGCGTAGTGCACTCTGAGAAGAATCGTAGCACATAATTTGAGAGGGATTTTGGAGGCATTCCCAGACGAATTTGTGGCTGCAAGTGGTATGGGTGGAAATATTAGGATGTCTGCCACATAATGGATTCATCAAGAACTACAAGCTGCTACTCCAAATCCCTGAACATTGATTTGAAGACAACCTTCCAAAAGTGCAGAAAATGACCTAAAGCAACTGTATTTTGAGTATTTCTCTCAAACTATAACACTTGTGCATAAAATTGAGGATGTTTTTGTTCTTTGGCATATTATTGAGAAAAACCTCTTTCACTTTTGTAAAATTCATCTCCATTACTTCATAAATGGATTTTGAATCCAAGTTGTCCCTGTGTGCAATGTAAACCTTGGCTTGATCACGAAGCTCTAAAAATGATGCCATGGGACTGATTTGGCTCAAAATTTGAATGGTGATGTACCTTATGGACATTCTTCTCACCCTCCATGAATTTTTTCAACAAGGAAAGCCCTATCTTGATGTAGTGGATAGGGAAGATGGAAAAATAGGAAAATAGGGGATAGTGGTAAAGTGGTTTTAGGGAGAGAAATGAAGTGGAAGAAAGTTAGGGAAAAATCCCTAAAAATTTGGGGAGGTAGGGTGATGAGTTGGCTATAGGATTAAAGTGGAATTTTTGGGAATGGGCATGTGAAAGGTACCCAAAAGGTAAAAACACATAGTTTCACTAGTTTTTCTACCAAAATGTAGTGAAAATTAGGGTTTTAATGAAATTGATGGAAAAGAGGGTTGTGAGTGATAGGAGATGTTAGGGTATGGTGTATGAAGGTTATATATGGTTATATTAGGTTTTATCAGCTGAAACAAACAAAATATGAAACACACCAAAAACTTAGTGGAGGTAACCTAATGAAGGAAACCACTCATTTGATGTTGAATTTCAACTTGGGAGAGGTATGAAGGGTGTCCACTTACTGTTTAGGAAGTGTATGAACCTTTTTGCAGTGGTTTTTAACCTTGGAGAACTTCTTTGGAGCTCAAACATGAAAATCGCAACACTTGTGCAACACACCAAGAAGTGTAGCACAGGTAGTTTTGACACAAATTTGCTTATTTTTATTCAACACATGGAAGTTGTCGAGTATGATGGTGAGAAGAGAGGAGATATTTACTTATTTCCCTATATTTGCTAACTCCCTATGCAAATGACTTGTATAGTGAAAATTGTATTTTTTTTCGCTTTCTTTTATGACATAATTGACTCTTTGGTGGAAAAACAAATGAGACCTAGACTTTGACCTAAATGAAGGTGTGTTGAATGACCTCAGACCCTAGATGATTGATGGATGAAATGACCTCTGAAATAATGATGAGCATGAATGGAGTGAATGGAGTAGCATTTCAGACCTACACATATTTTTTGGACTATATAAATCACTTATTAAATTACTGAAAAACACACATTTAATTATCAATCCAGGGACGTCTGTTTATTCCAATGATAGTAGCACTGTCTGTGTCGATACACCAACCAGAAGTAATCTCAAGGAAAAGAAATAGTTGCTAAAGAAAAATGCTGGAAATAAATCACTCATGCAGAAATAAAAGAATCCACAAGATTGAAATCACACTTCAATTGATCTGTTAGCTTGCCACACAATAAATACCCAGCTAGTGTCTCTATTAACATATGTGTAACAACATATAAATTATAGAAATTGAAGCAGATATATTATCAGCTGAAAATCAACAACAACACTCTAATGATGCAAAAACTAAAATACAATTACATACACACACAACTACTATAATCACTGTAATCTGTGCTAAGAAGGAGGGCCCTTCCTCCCTAGCAGGGCATAGGTAGAGAAGGAACTTTAACTGAAACTAAATGGAATCACACATGTAACAACAATACTAATATGATCTATATTAATCTGAACACAATTACAAGGGTAAAAAAACATTGTTCTTCACTAACCTCTTGACCTCTAGGGCCGAGAGATATGTAGTGGTTACATCAGAAAATCCAGGAATAGATCAGTCATGAGAATCTTATGATTCTCATGCTGATGTAAATAGAAATCATATAGTTATAACCACGCCCTAATAAAGTTTTGATTAGAAATTAAAATATTACAATCGGAACTTCCCATAGGTTGTTATCCCAAAAATAAAATGTTAACAACTCCTACATCTATCATAACAAAACACAGTTATAGTTCAACCACTAAAGGATAGATCAGCAGCAATAGAGACAAGAGAAGTCAACCATACAACTGAATCAGCAGTTTTCCAGTGAATTTTTAACAGCAGAGTGTAACAATAGTTGCTGGCGGGTCTGTAACAGCATTGCTTTGCTGTAACAACACTATCTGAACTATTCATGTGAATTCCGTGTTCGATATCTTTGGTGCTACAAATGACATGTGAAAGGACAACACAAAGACCATCGATATTTTCCAAACATTCACCATCAATTAGTCATAAAAAAGGTACAATAGATCATAACAATTGGTGAATTCACAAAAAAATGAAAGCAAGGTGAAACAACACTAGTGAGGTTAAAAAGGTAGAAAAAGGGGTAAAAGATACTCCCATTGGTTATAGTTATAAAGCAAAATAAGGAATATAAGTGTAGGAAAAATGTACAAAACTAGCACCCAACATCTCCCCCCCAACTAAAATACTTTCATGTCCTCATGCAAACTTCATCTCTCATGGGAATATCTTCGATGTAGGTCAGTGAGGTCATAAGCACCAGCTGCGTCCTCGTCTGCAAACCTGTATCCCTGATTGGCCATCAAATTTCGTACCCAACATTCCGAATCATACTTTCTTAATTCATAATTGATCTGGTAATCCTCAATGGGAAACCAGATCAAAGGGAAATTGAACTTCAATCCCAACCAAAGAGCTCCAAGAGATATTAAAATTTGTGCATAGGCTGGTACATGCGTAACAACCACCATGAAATTCTAGAATGAGAATGGATCTCCCATCAATAACTCAACAATGCTGGCCTCCGTGCATTTTAAACACCATGTCAAATCTCGGCTCTTCATCATTGCAAACTGATTGAGGAAAAAATTCACAATTCTTCTTTGATAAGTGGTAGTTGGTTCTTTAATCCCAAGGGTGCTCAGAATTCTCGTGAATTCTCGTCTCAACTCAGCAGCCCATCTTGGTTCTAACCGAACCCACAATGTTGTCTTCTCCTCATTAGTCTCCATAGATTTAATGGCCAGATGCCATTCAATCTAATTCCTCATGAAGGATACAAAAACCCTTAATTTAAGATCTCCCATATAAGAGAAAATTGTCACAATCATCTACATGCTCACATGTTCACAAATAATGTTGTGTAAAAACAATTCACACAGTAAAATTTTCTCATCGAAATCTGAAGCACGGAAAACATATAGAAATGTATGATTGGAGGAACATAGATAAGGTCTGCCCTCCATAATGGCTTTCAATTGAAACAAGAAGTAACGTTCCCAAAGAAAAATAGGATATGATGGAGAAGGCTGCCTACAACCCAACAAGTTGAGGGCAAGATCATGAAGTTTCTGTTTATCTATGGTGAGGTCTCGAATCTGATCATGTAACAATAGAACTTGTTCTTCTTGTTTCTTCAGAGCTTCTTTCTTCTTGTAATCCTCCCACTTTTTCTTCAATTCTTCTTCCATTCATCTTTCATGCAAAGGGTTTATTTCTCTTTGATGTTACTTTAGTGAAATCATCCCATCCTGAAGGGAGATTTCTTCTTGCTTCCATTTTTGTAATTCGGAAATTAATAGGAGTTTCTCACAGTTCCATCCTAAGGTGGGACTCGGCATTCTTCTAGATTCAGTATCTATATCAACAATAGGTGTACCAGCCTCTGTTTCATGGGGTGTTTCCACCTCTGCTGCTAGTTCTTGTGTAACAACAGCCTCTTTAGTGGGTTCTTGTGTGTCAGCCCCTTTTTTTTTACCTAGAATCTCCTATGTGTCCACTGATGTTTCTTCTACAATAGGAGTGGCCTCCACAGGTTCTCATGGGTCAGCTTCTAGGTCAATTATAATAGGAGGCTCTCCTTCAGCTGTTGGTTCTTATGTAACAACAGTATCAATAACAGGTTCATGTGTAACAACCTCTTGTTGTTCTATTTATACTTCCATTGGGTCAATATTCTCTCTACAGGCATTATATCCCACTGCTGTTAAGTTTTGAAAATATTTCATGCATACTGACACCATAATTTCCCTTCCCTCAGATAATTTCCTCTTCAATTCCTCTTTTTCTTTTCTTAATTTTTCAATTTCTAAACACAAGGCATTAGTTTCGTCCTTACCTAATGAGGAAGGTTTCCTTTCTTCTTCTAAAACTTCTTCCGTCTTCTTCTTAGCTGTAGGAAAGGTTTCTACAGGTATGTTGACCTTCACTCTCTGTGTCAGTCTTTTATCCCCAATTGGTTCTTCAATAGACTTCTTCCCAATTCTAACTCCAGCAGGCTGATTCTGGGTCTCTTCCTCTGTCTGACCTTCTCCTGAGGTCATGGTTTGTTTTCCTCAGCTTGTCCTTGGTATTTTCCTCTTGAATTATTCCCAAGTTTTTCCTTGCTGGCCTAGGGCATCCAGCACAATTAGCTTAATGAGTTTGTGATTAGTTACGCATGCCTCCAAGTGTGTTGTTGTTTTTCTGTTGCTGCCATGTGCTTTATATTTCCAAGGAAATAGAATGGAAGATTTATTCTTTGTTGATTTCAAAGGTGGTTAAGCAGAGGAAAGTGATAGTTGAATACTATCATAGACCTCCCTTCGCAGGTGATACATTTTATCAAACCCAGGGCAACATCTTCCCAAGGATGAGGAAGTGACAATCTATCAATTCCTCTTCCTTTCTTCTCTAGTTTCTCTTCCCCCTACTAGGAAATACTCTTTCAAGGAGGGGTCATTGATTTTTCTATTAAACCACCTCCACCCTTCAACTAGTAATGAAGTTACCTTGGAAATTGCCTCTTCATTCACCTCCATTTTCATGCCTCTTACTCGGGTTTGATTATTGTTCAAGTTATGAGCAAATTTGATTGCTACAACATCGTCTGAGCCTTCAAGCTTTTGTAAAATCTCAACCCATCTAGCATCTCTGAATATATCGTAAGCCTCTGGGAAATTATGCAGAGCATCCATAGAGTCTGGCTCATGCCTGACCACTGCTCCACCCATTTCTATTGTTTGTTTCTAAATTTTCTTCTTAATGTCCAACAACACTGCAATATTACTGAGTTTCTGAGTTCACTTCTTTATTGTTCAATCCTTCTGTAACATCATTGTGTCTCTGAACTAGTTGTTGCTTGGAACCTCTGATTATCCCAATCAACGAGTCTACAAATGAGAATGCAAGGTTTCAAAAGGAGGTTGATGAAAGGTGACAAATTTCAAGGATTTACCAAATCGTACCCTACATGACTACTCATAAATGGCTTATTATGGAAAGTGATGGGATTTCGTACACACGCTCTTTTCCAACCAGATTTGGTCATCATTAGAAATTCTTTTATTGATTAGGTGCATGAAAATTTAATAGATATTTATGATTACAAACTTTTTTCAATGATTCAAGTTATATCCCCTCCCCCACTTTAATTGTGGCAGCCACCCACGGTCGTCACAGGAGTGTCATTACTTTGCCAATTAATCATTGAATTATTAATGATAATTATTTACCTTTTTGATGACATACCTGAGGTGACATTGGAAGAAGACTTGATTTGACGGTGTCCTGTGCACAATGCTCGTGTTTTTTTGTTTAGCTGGCATAGTTATTGTTGTTTATGGAATGAATTACAAAGAACAATATTCGTGGTTGTCAGCTGTTACATATGTAAAAACCAAGACAACTTTTGAATTATTCTCCGAAAAACATAATAATCAAAATAAATTGGTACAAAAAATGAAATTACATGAATACCATCATCCTATGACATGGATTAGGAAGGGAAGATGATATTAAAGGGAGAAAAACATGAGTGTAACAGCCACCAACAGAGTGGTTTTCATTTTTTACTGGTTGTCTAACTGCGCCCCAAAAAGGAGTTTTCACAATTAGATTTGTTTTTCGTTTTCTTTTATTTTGCTATTTTTATTTTTTTAAACAGGTGTAACAACTACCACAAAGGTGGTTTTCAACTGCTGCACTTATTGGAATTTCAACTTTTAAGGGTGCAGAGGAGAATGTTCCCCTGTTGTTTTAACATGAAGATCAGAGTTTGCGACAATGTTGACAAATGATTCCTTCAAAGCGGGTTAATGATATAACTTTAGACGGTGCCCATTAACCAGTAATGGAATGTTAGCACTCTCAATAGTAACCAATTGTACAGTCCCATTGTCAAAGATTGTATCCACTTCGTAAGGACCTAGCAATATGGTGCAGAGCTTGACTTTGAAATCTTTGAACCTTGAATCATACAAAAGAGTCCAATCTCCTTTCTAGAAATTTTTCTTCTTAATAAACCTATCATGCCACTTGGCTCTTTGTTGTTGGATGATTTTCTGTTGAATGGCAACCAGCCATTTCTCTTCCAACTCATTGATCTGGTTCAATATTTTAGTCTGTGTTGTACTAAAATCTAGATCGACTTGAAATGTTGTTCTTAATGTCTTTATTTCAAACTCTATGGGGAAAAATGGATTCTTAGCATACACTAGTTCATATGGTGAGAATCTTGTAGTATTCCTCCATGTTTTCCTATAATCCCATAGTACCTCTGGAAGTTTCTCAGCCCAGTTTCTTCTGTGGCTGGCTACTGTCTTTGTCAAAATTCCCTCAATGACTTTATTGGTGCTTTCTACTTTCCCATTTGCTTGTGGATGATAGGGTGTGGTGATTCTATGATGGATTCCATACTTCTCAACCAAATTCCTGATCAAATGAGATGTGAACTAAGGGCCCCCATCTGTCACTATCTCCCTGGGTATCCCGAAGTGAACAAAAATACCTTGAAAAAGGAAGTCTGAAACATCCTGCTCTATTTCTCTATTTAGTGCCCTTGCTTCGACCCATTTTGTGACATAATCAGTGTAGACCAATATGTATGATTTTTTCTATGATGAAGGATTGATTGGCCCCACAAAGTCCAGAGCCCATTTCTCGAATGGTTCTATTACTATCTAAGGTTGTAATGGCATACCATTTGATTTTAGAGGCTGGCCCATCCTTTGGCAACTATCACATCCTTTCACAAACTTCTTGGCATCCTAGAATATTGTTGGCCAGTAGTACCCCGTTTAGAGTACTTTATGTCCTATCCTCTTGTCAGCGAAGTTCCCTCCACAAGGTTCCTCATGACAAGCCTTTAGGATCTCAAATACCTTATCTTCTCTAAAACATCACCTAATCTGAAAATCTGTCCTAGTGTGATAAAGATTACCTTCTATCCAGGAGTAGGTAGCACTCTGTTGTATAATCCTCCTTCTTTCCCTGGAAGACAATTGATGTGGGAATTTTCCTGCGGCAAGGTAATTTGTTATATCTTCATACCATGATGAGTGAGTAGAAATGGAAAAAAGATACTCATCTGGAAAAGAATCCTCAGTAGCAGTGCAGTCATCACTTATAGTTAATCTAGAAAGAAAATCAACAACTACATTATCTTTTCCGGGTTTATCTAAAATAGTAATGAAAAATTCATGTAACAACAATAACCATCATGTAACTCTACCATTAGTAACAGGTATGTTAATTAAAAATCGAATTGCAGCATGGTCAGTGTGTACAAATACTTGGTATCTGGTGATGTAGTGCCAGAATTTGTTGATAGCATGCACTATTGCTAGGAATTATTTCTCAGTAACAGTGTAGTTAAGTTCTGCTAGAGTTAAGTTCTTGCTGATGTAATAAATGGCATAAGACTTCTTATCCTCCAGCTGCCCCAAAACAACACCCACAACCATGTCAGATGCATCTTTAGCAACATGAAACAGAAATTTATAGTTTGGTCCTCGTAAAACAGGTGCTGCTATTACATGGATCTTCAACTTTAAAAAGGTCTTCTCACACTTTTTTTTCCACACAAACTCCACATCTTTCATCAGTAATGAACATAAAGGAGATGCAATCTTTGAGAAATTTTCTATAAACCTCCTATAGTATCCTGCATGTCCCAAAAAACTATGTACCTCTTTCGGAATCTTAGGGGTCGGAATTTTTGAGATTACCTCTATTTTTTGCAGGATCTACCTTGATTCCATCTGCTGAAATGAAATGCCCCAGCACAATTCCCTCAATCATCATCATGTGGCATTTTTGTGTGCTCAGAGCAACATTAGTTTTTCCAAAATGCTCTAGTACTTTTTCCAAGTTAACTAATGATGTCTCAAAGGTATCCCGTAGGGTGTAAAATCATCCATAAAAATTTCAAGACAATCATTCAAAAGATTAGAAAAAATAACCTAATATTTCCCTTTGAAAGGTTGTTGGTGCATTGCAGAGACCAAAGGGAAGGACTCTGTATGAAAAAGTATCCCATGGACAAGTAAAGGTTTTCTTGTCTTGATCTTTTGGAGAAACCTGTATTTGATTATAGCCACTAAACCCATCTAGAAATGAATTTTTTTTTTTTCCAGAAAGAGTGTCCAAGACTTGATCAATAAATGGTAAGGGAAAATGATCCTTTTGAGTGGCCTTGTTAAGTTCTCTATAGTCAACACAGACCCTCCATTTTCCATTTTCCTTCGGAACTATGACAAGTGGAGACACCCACTAACTGTCAGAAACCGGGTAGATGAAATTATAATTATGGATTTTCTGCAATTCTTCTTTTACTATCTCCTTAAGTGTGGGGTTCATTCGGCGTTGAGGTTTTCTAATAGGTTTGCAATCTTCTTTAAGGTAAATGCGGTGAGTGCATAGGGTAGGATGGATTCCTTTCATATCGGTATAGTCCCATGAAAATTCTTTTTTGTATTTCTGTAACATCTTTATCAACAATCTGTTTTGTTCAGCAGTCAAGTTAGGATTGATGTTTAAACATTTTCCAGGTTTGATTTCAACGGGACTGTTGATAGTAAGTGGAGTTTTTTTCAAATGTTCAATAATTTCATCATCTTCCTCACCTTATTCTCCCAAATCTCTAATGGAGGAAACAGGGAATGGATTATTGATAAAACCATTAATAATATCATCCTTTGTTTCATCCTTAAAGTATTGTGCTTTTCCAAGCGTGAGAAGAGGTAGGGAAAGATCATATTCAGGTGAAACTTCATCCCACCAGGGACTATTCAAATCCATATGAGGTTTCACTAGGGGATAAAGAATCAGGTTCTGAGTGGCTTGTCCATCTGAGATCACCATAGATCTAGAACTACATCCGATATATGCATCTGCAGTGGCTAGCCACAGTCTTCCTAGGATTCAAGGATGACCCCCCAAATTGGATTTGGTTTTTAAAATAAGAAAGTCAGCTGGATAGTTCCAGGAGGCCACAGTGATAACCACGTCTTCAAACATTCCTTTGGGCTTAACACAGGACCTATCTACTAGTTCAAGAACTGTAGGTGTAGGTCTAAGTCCATGAAGTCCTAGAGAGATGAAGATGTCTTTAGTCATAACGTTAATAGTTGCCCCTAGATCAATCAAGGTATTGGATATAGGATGATTGTCAATATGGATAGTTACTATGGGGTTCCCTGGATCATTATACTTAGTCAACAAAGGCTGATCAATCATAATATTGGAAAATTTTCCCAATACATGGATAGTACCAGGGTCCTTAGGTTTTTTAAAGGTTTCCTTCCAGGATTTTTAATGCATAGATCCCTCACTATTTTGGCATAGATAGGCACTTCTTTAAGAGATTGTAACAGAGGTATCTACACATATAAATTTTGCAGCTCCTTAAGGAATTTAAATTCAAATTTTAAGGTCGACCCAGTTTCAGTTAATCATTGAGGATATGGGGGATTATGAATGCTAACAGCTGGGTCAACTACCACAGATGTACCAGCCTTACTCGAATTAGCTACTGTAGAAACAACAGAATACCCCGAGCTAGCTGTTACAGGTGTAACAACGGGTGCTATAACAACTGTTACATGTGTAACAACTTCTTTAGAATCGTCCATATCCTTCCTGGGTGATTCACTTTCTTCGATAATAATGGGTGTGTGTTCAAGTTTGATTACTTTCCCTGATCGAAGTTGAACCTCATTAAGTCCAATAAGAGTGATAAGGTAAGTCTGGAGGGAACTGGAGCATCCATGCTCTGAGCTGCCTTATTATTTGGATTGGGGTTAGGTTTTACAGGTAATTGGGGTTGGACAGAAGGTGTAGGATTCTGAATAGAAGGCAGTTGTAATTGTTTTTTTTGCATTGGTATTAGAGGGGGAACTAGACCTTGGCCATTTCCTCTCCAGTTCTGACCCCAAGGATTAGGTTGTGATGGAGGATATTTCATTGGTGGAGGAGATGGCCACTGGTTCCATGGTGAAGGAAATTGTGTCAAGGGGTAGGATATTGTTGATTGTTACAAATACTATTCCAAGGATAAATGGAAGAAAAATATGAAGGCATACATGTAGGACGCGGCTGCCATGGTCTCTTCGATCTGATAAAATTAGAAGATTGAACATCCTCGCTTGATTCTTGGAGTATCGCTTTAAGTCTGGGCAACTCAGGACATTGATTTGTAGAGTGCGCCAACCCACAAATTTTGCACAGGTTGACACTATTCAATCCGCATTATCTTTCCAAATGTTTCTTTTTGACACTATTCAATCCTTGAATAAGCTCCCGATCTCTGCTCTGGTTACTCCTCCACTTGTGGACTTCTGTATCCTGAGTGAAGGGTCCCAAACTGAAACTTTCCCTTTGATCGATCATCTTGAGCTACGTAAGCAAAGCTTCATTATCTCATCAAATGTTTCTTGTGATATGTCTCCTTTTCCTATTATATTCAGATGTTCCAGATAATCCTCTCTTAAACCTCTTAAGAATATTGGTTTTATAATCTCCAGATCTAAGTTTCTGAACTTAGACCTTTATAAATTGTAGTGAAATCACTCCAGATAATCTTCCAGGATTTCCTCCTCCTTTTGTGCAATTCTGAAAATTTTGTCCTTCAAATCCCTTGTTCGGCAGTAGTCTTGATACTTAAAGAGAAAGGCTTCTCTCATATCATTCCATGTTCAAATTGTCCCAACACCCAATCTCATGAACCACCTTAATGTTGCTCCCTTCGGAGTAGCAAGGAATAATTTCATCTTTTGGGCATCTGAAGTATAGTCGTAGCCTCTACACAACACATCAAATTCTAACAGAAAGGTATCAAGATCCTCAACAACCATCCCTTGAAAGGATGGTAGGGATGATAAAGGGATGTTCTTCATAGGAGCCTTGTCCCGTGTTACTACTATTGGGAATTCAAAGGTAACAGAACTATATGTTTTAACATTCTTGTCCCCCATGGTTGATTCTTCTTGATAGGATGAACTAGCCTCACAGTGTACTAGAGATTGACAAATATAAGGATCATGCTACTCTAGGATCAATTTAACAACACTACCAGCATCCAATTTATGGTCAATTTATTGTTGTTCCTCGAGTTCCTTATGATATCCACTGTTCTCTCTGTGTCCTTCAATTCTCAGATCATAATCAATAATTCCCCACTGTTGTTTTGAATCTGGAGTTTTGATATCAGGAGTGGATATGCTATTCAAAGGATGGTAAGGTCCAACCATTGAAGATACCGATGGTCCAAGCCTTGATATAGTAGTTGCTTTTTGTGATCCTGTCTTCCTATTATCTCTATATGACGTGGATTTTTCCTTCTTTTCCATTGAAATCAGATCTCCAAATAATGTTTTCCTTCCCAAATCTGTATTCTTCTTTTCCTTCTTACGACCCATCTTTCCTATAGTTAGTAGGGTGGGGGGTGTTTGTAGATGTTGATTTTGTCCTACTAGCACACATGGGCCCTATGCGTATCAATTCATCTTATAAGTGCTTCAGTTTCTACAGCAGTGAGGCCGCTCAAGCTTGTTAAAGCGATGTGCAGGTTATTACCTCTCATCTTACTACCCAACGACTATATAGCTGAAGGCACCCTTAAAAAAAAACCCAAAATTCAATTCCTAAGTGTCCCAGCAAGACATTAGCGAGCCCACTCAAGCCTATTAGAGTGATGCACAGGTTCTTACCTCTCATCTTACTACCCGGCAATTGTGTTGTTGGAGACACTCTATAAAAACTCATGAAAATTTCACTTCTTAGAAACAACTCTGATTGATTGGATCGTCACTGCCATCCCCGACAACGATGCCAAAATGTTGGACTATATAAATCACTTATTAAATGACTGAACATCACACATTTAATTATCAATCCATGGGCATCTGTGTATTCCAATGACAATAGCACTGTCTGTGTCGATACACCAACCAGAAGTAATCTCAAGGAAAAGAAATTGTTGCTGAAATAATGTTGGAAAACCAGCTCCAAAAAGAGAAGAAAAGAGATATCAACGCCTTAGAAGTAAGCCACTTCGAGGGGGAAACCTCCAACACATTACATGAATGAACAATTCTTAGATGATACAATTTATAAAAACTCCTTTCTATATATAGGAGTCCATGGGGCCATAATGTAATCCTAGTGGGCCACAATGTAATCCTATCCGACCTAACAATAATAATTTAAGGTCACAATAATAACAAAATGGGGGTTACAAGGGTACAATAATAACAATAAGGGGTTTACACTAACAATAATAAGGGGCTATACTAGTGATATAGGGACCTAACATGCCCCTCTCCTTCAAAAAAGTGTTGTCCTCAACACTTGAGTAGCTCCGGGTGCTTCTGTATAAAATTCTCATCCTCCCATGTAGAATCTTCGGTGGGTAAGTTCTTCCACTTGATGAGATACTCTGAAATTGATCGATTCCGTAGTTGTCGAGTTCTTGTTTCCGTGACCGCTTCAGGTTCCAATATGATTTTTCCTTCCTCATCAAGTTCTGGAAATATTGTTTGAGCTGGAAGATTTTCACCTATAACCTTCTTTAAGCATGAAACATGGAAAACTGGATGTACTCGCGAAGAAGCAGGAAGCTCCAATTTGTATGCCATAGTACCAATCTTTTGCGACACCTTGTAAGGACCATAGTACTTTGGCGATAATTTATTATCCTTCTTTGCTTGCTTGAGGGACATTTGTTTGTATGGTTGTAGCCGTAAAAATACCCAATCTCCTACATCAAAACTTCTCTCGCTATGATGTTGATTTGCCTGTTGTTTCATTCGATTTTGTGCCAAATTCGGGTTATCCTTTAAGAGTTGGAGAACTTCTTGCTGATGCTCGATGTGATCTTCCACTGCTTGAACCTTCGAATTTTCCCTTAAAGATGATGTGATGGATGGTCGATGATATCCATAAAGTGCCATAAATGGGGTCATTTTTGCTGCAGTATGGAAGGAAGTGTTATACCACCATTCAGCAAGAGGTAACCACTTGACCCATTGTGTTTGTTTATCGGATACAAAACAACGAAGATATCCTTCCAAACATTTATTTACTATCTTAGTTTGACCATCAGATTGAGGATGATAAGATGAGCTATGAGCTAATTGAGTACCCAAACAAGGAAATAACTCCGTCCAAAAATTTCCAGTAAAAATGGGATCTCTGTCGCTCACAATAACCCTTGGGCTTCCATGTAGTTTTTGAATTTTGTCCATAAATGTAGTAGAAACTGTACTTGCTTTAAATGGATGAGATAATGCACAAAAGTGTGCATACTTGGTAAGTTTATCAACTACCACCATGATGACATTCTTTCCTTCATACTTGGGTAAACCTGTGATAAAATCCATTGAAATCTCCTCCCAACGTTGACTTGGAATGGATAAAGGTTGTATAAGTCCCGAGGTCTTAATTGTCTCAACTTTATTCTGCTGGAAAACTAAACATTCCGTCACAAAATTTTGATTATCAGATTTAAGGCCATCCCAAAAAAATTCTTTCTTCACCCTTGGTAAGTTTTTAAAAATCCCGAGTGTCCTCCTAAAGGAGAAGTGTGCAATTCCAGAAGAATCTTTTGTTTTAGTTGGGAATTCTTACAAAAATATAAGCGATCTTTCTACCATAAGGAATCATTTTTCCAACTAAAAGTATCAGATGTACTAGGATATTGCTGCAAATTTTGAATGAGTTTCCATACATCTTTTTCCTTCTTCCATTCATCTCTTGCTTCGGTTATCCAATTTGGTTGGATAATAGAAATGGCACAAAGCAATGCTTCCACCTCTTCATTATTTCTTGAGAGTGCATCTGCAACAACATTAAGCTTTCCTTTCTTGTAGATTATTTCAAAGTCATAACCCAACATCTTTGTGACCCATTTTTGCTGCTCTTCTGAAGATAGTCTTTGTTCCAAAAAGTGTTTAAGACTATCATGATCAGTTTTTACCTTGAAGTGTCTTCCCATTAGGTAAGTTAGCCATTTCTTTAGTGCATGCAGTATTGCTAACATTTCCTTCTCATAAATAGGTTTCTGTAAATACTTTCCTTTGATTGGACGACTTTCAAAAGCAATGGGTCTTCCTTCCTGCATTAAAACAACACCAATTCCATTTTCTGAGGCATCACATTCCACAATAAAGGTTTTTGTGAAGTCTGGCGTAGCTAAGACCGGTGCTAGGCACATTGCCTCTTTAAGATGTTCAAAGGCCTTAGTTGCTTGAGGAGTCCATGAAAATGCATCTTTCTTCAATAATGTTGTTAGAGGTGCTGCTATTCTCCCATAATTCTTAACAAACTTGCGATAATGCCCTGTTAACCCGAGAAATCCTCGCAACTGCTTTATGGTTGTGGGGACTTTCCATTCCTTAATGGCTTTAATTTTGTTAGGGTCTACCTTAACACCCTCGTGAGATACAATATGACCCAGATATTCCACCTCTTGTACTCCAAAGAAACATTTGGATGTTTTTTGCATATAATTGTTTCTCCTGCAATAGTTTGAGCACCCTGTCAACATGTTCAACATGATCCTTCCAAGACCTGTTGTAGATTAGTATATCATCAAAAAATACTAGCACAAATTTTCTAAGGAAGGGTTTGAAAATGGAATTCATCAACCCTTGAAATGTAGAAGGTGCATTGGTAGAGCCAAAAGGCATGACCAAAAATTCATAATGACCCTCATGAGTTCGAAATGCTATTTTTGGAATATCTTCAGTCTTCATTCTAATTTGATGATATCCTGAACGAAGATCCAACTTGGTAAAATAAATTGCTCCATGTAATTCATCCAATAAATCATCAATCATAGGAATGGGAAATTTATCTTTAATGGTGAGCTTATTGAGCTCCCTATAATCCGGACACATTCGCCATGATCCATCCTTCTTATGTACCAATACTACAGGAGCAGAGAAAGAACTTTGACTAGGTTGAATTACACATGCCTCTAACATTTCTGCAATCATACGTTCAATTTCGCTCTTTTGGACGTAAGGATATCTATAAGGCTTGATGTTTGGAGGAACACTTCCTGGAATCAAATGAATAGCATGATCATGATCACGAATAGGTGGGAGTCCTTTGGGAGTTTCAAACACCTTGGAATGATTGTCCAAGACTTGTTGAAGATCTGCAGAAATAGATGATTTTGATGTTGGAACTTCTAGTGAGCATAATTGTGCAATTACGCCTCGCTGTTCTTTCTTTAGAAGCTTTGTCATGACATTATAGCTTATTATCCTTCCTGGCTTCCCCGCAATACCCCGTAATTCGACTTCCTTTCCTTCTGAAAAAAATTTCAAGAAAATTTCTTGAAAATTAAAAGCTACCGTCCCCAAAGATTGTAACCATTGTACTCCTAGTACAACATCGGCACCTCCCATAGGAATGGAAAGCATTGGACTAGTCAATACATATTCCCCCATGGTTAGCTTGATATTATGGCATTTCCCAGAGCAATTTATAGTTACTCCATTTGCAACCATCACTTGACATTCTGGTGCTGGGTATAGGAAATAATTTAATTCCTTGGCTACCTTACAATGAATAAAATTATGGGTGCTACCTGAATCAATCAACACTATTACCTTTTTCTTCTTGATCTGTCCTTCTATCTTGAGAGTTTGAGGAGTGGTAATTCCTGCCAGTGCATTACATGATATGGTCAGATTCATTTCTTCCTCTTCTAGGGCCGGTTCTTGGTGTATATCCTCTTCTTGTTCATTTTCTTCTTCTTCTTCTTCACAATCTATGTAAAATAATTTCTTTTCAGCACACTTATGACCTTTAGTGTATTTGCTATCACAACTGTAGCAAAGCCATTTTTCTCTTTTTTCTTCCAATTTTTGTGGTGTCAACCTTGTAGATTGTGGAAATATAGGCGTAGCAACACTTCCTTCTTTATAGAATTGAGTGGTAGGCTTCCTTGTCGCCATAATTTTACATTCAACTTTTCTTGCCAACCTGAATGCCTTCTCCAATGAATCAGGTTCCAATTCATGAACTTCATGTTGGATGTTATCCTTTAGAGTGCCTATGAAGAGATCAATCCTGTGTTCCTCTGGAATATCAGTTACCCTTATATTCAATTTTTGGAAGTCCTCAATGTGCTGCCCCACTAAACCATTTTTTTTGAGATTTATCAATTGGCTAAAGAAGATTTTGCTCTTTGTATCCTCATAATGTGCTATCATTTCCTCCGCAACAATTGACCAAGTGAAAAAAAATTTACGGGATCAAAGCCACCAATACCATACAAATGTATTTTGTTCTAAATGTAAATTTGCAATGCATACCTTTGGTGTGTTTTGCATGTTATGGAGATCAAAATATTGCTCCATCTGTAGTATCCATGTTACAGGATCCTTTCCATCAAACTTCCTCATATCCATCTTTGGAATATGGTGGTTCTTCCCGCTAACATTAGAGTTTATGAAATCACTATTAACATTTATTTTGTTTTCATCATGAGGTTCTTCTACTATCTTTTCACCATTAGAAAACATTTCGTGTATCAACTTTGTCAAACTTTCCATGTCTTCTTTTAGAACATTCTTCATGTTTTCCATTTTCTCATCGATCTTAGCTCCCATGTCATCCATCTTAGATTCCATGCTAGCCTCCATGCCATCAATCTTATATTCCATGCCATCTATCTTAGATTCCACGTCTTTCTTCAAAACTTCCATGTCATTTTTTGTTGCTCTTTGCGAGAGCGAAATTTGTTGCACTTGCTCTTGTAATTTTGATATGTCATGTTGCCATTCTTCATCTTCATGAGTCATAGTAGAGCTTTCAAAAGGCTTAATGGGTGTTGAATTCTTTTTAGGGGCCATTTTATAATCCAATACTGATATCTATTCTACAATATGCCCTTGCAATCAATTCAACTTGATTCTTCAAACAAGACTTATGCAATTCGGAAAAAAATATACACCTTTTACTTTCTTTTGAGGAGTTCGATATTGAGATTGTATTATCTCTGTGATTATGGATCATCAATATCTAAAATTCAGCACTGAATTAGACCTCTAAATTGTCTTTTGAATGCCACAGGTCTGACTTGATTTGGATTCTCCAAGACAAAGTTATGTCCAATTTCCCACAATGACCTAATTATGGACTGGTTCAGTATAGCGAACTTGTACGACTTGCCACGTGTCATTGTTTGGTCCTTCACCTCTGAAATTGATAGCCACGAGACTAAAGTCTGTGTACTTGTGCCCAATTTTTACGGCACTCCAATCCGATGCTCAGAGAGAGAGTTATTGAACTTTTCCCATGATAACCTTTTTGAGATGAAATTCAGGAGCCTGAAAAAGCACTACCTTCCACAGATCATATCCCAAAAATATTGTGAACCAAGATCTAAAATTTTTTGACAAGTTTCCTTAGGATTTCAGCTTCGCACCATAAAAATTTCAGATTCTGAACCTCAATAGAAAATTTTTTATAGCACAAATGCCACAATGACCTGTTTAGTAGCCTGAAAAAAGACCTAACTTCCACATATCATATCTCCAAAAATATTGCGAACCAAGCTCTGAAATTTTTAGAAAATATTCCTCAGGATTTCGTCTTCGTACCCTAAATATTTTAGCTTCTAAAAATTCGTAGAAAAAAAATTATAGCGAAAATTCCACGATTACCTGTTTGGAGCAGCGAAACCCTAGAATCCAAAGCTCTGATACCAAATGTTGGGAAACCAGCTCCAAAAAGAGAAGAAAAAAGATATCAACGCCTTAGAAGTAAGACACTTCGAGGGGGCAACCTCCAATACATTACATGAATGAAAAACTCTTGGATGATACAATTTATAAAACCTCCTTTCTATATATAGGAGTCCATGGGGCCATAATGTAATCCTAGTGGGCCACAATGTAATCCTAGCCGACCTAACAAAAATAATTTAAGGGCACAATAATAAAAAAATGGGGGTTACAAGGGTACTATAATAACAATAAGGGGTTTAAACTAACAATAATAAGGGACTATACTAGTGATATAGGGACCTAACAAATAAAATGTTGGAAATAAATCACTCATGTAGAAATAAAAGAATCCACAAGATTGAAATCACACTTCAATTGATCTGTCAGCTTGCCACACAATAAGTACCCAGCTGGTGTCTCTATTAACACATGTTTAACAACATATAAACTATATAAATTGAAGCAGATATATTCTTAGTTGAACAGTAGCAACAACACTCTAACGATGCATAAACTGAAATACAATTACATACACACACAACTATTGTAATCACTACAATCCCTGCTAAGAAGGAGGGCCCTTCCTCCCTATCAGGGTGCAGGTAGAGAAGGAAATTTAACTAAAATTAAATGGAATCACACATGTAATAGCAATAAAAATATGATCTGTATTAATATGAACACAATTACAGGGTAAAACAACGTTGTTCTTCGTTAACCTCTCAACCTTTAGGGCCGAGAGATATGTAGTGGTTACATTATAAAATCTAGGAATAGATCGGTCATGAGAATATTATGATTCTCATGCTGATCAAAATAGAACTCATAAAATTATAACCACTTGCTAATAAATTTCTGATTAGAAATTAAAATATTACAATCAGAATTGCCCTTAGGTTGTTATCCCAAAAATACAATGTTAAAAACTCCTACAGTTATCATAACAAAACACAGTTGTAGTGCAACCGCCAAAGGACAGATCAATAGAAATAGAGACAAGAGCAGTCAACCATACAACTGAATCAGTGGTTTACCAATGAATCTGTAATAGAAGAGCGTAACAGTAGTTGTTGGTGGCTCTGTAACAGCAAGGTGTAATAACATTGCTTTGTTGTAACAACAGTATCTTAACTACTCCTATGAATTCCGTGTCTAAGATATTTGGTGCTACAAATGACATCTGAAAGGAAAACAAAAATACCATGGATATTTTCCAAACATTCACCATCAATTAGTCATAAAAAGGGTATAATAGATCATAATAATTGGTGAATTGGCAAAGTAACGAAAGCAAGGTGAAACATCTCTAGTTAGGGTAAAAAGGTAGAAAAAGGGGTAAAATATACTCCCATTGGTTATAGTCATAAAGAAAAATAAGGAATATAAGTGTAGGAAAAATGTACAAAACCAACACCCAACAATATTTAGTGAAAAAAATTCTATTTGAAAATTGACTTGAAACATGAAATTTTGACCTAAGACCACTACTAAGTAAACCTGAAAGAGTACATTTGATCACTGAAAATTTGGACACTAACATGGCTCCAGCTGGGGATCGAAGCTCCTTCAAGAGGTGTTAATAATACTGTAGACCAAGTAGCCCCATCCATTGGGCAATGGAGTCATTTCAGCTACAATCCTCAAAGTGATTCAAATGAAACTGAAAATTGAACTCTACATCATCAACTGCAAACTCTACTGAAAATTGGTACTGAAAAATATGCTTAGAATTTTTAGCTTATTCATTGGAACTTACCTACTCTAATTGTTCCATAAATCACTTAATCAAGTGAATTTGAATATCCAGTACAACCATGAAAGAAAATGGCTATATGATTTCTTTTTCCTCCTACTTTCCTCAAAAGAAAAGTGTTGTGGTAATGAAAACCCCAGCTGAAAACTGAACCCAATATTTGTGTTGGCGAAGAAAACAAACTCCATATTTTCTGATGCTTCCAAAATACTACCCAAGGGGTGTTGAAAAACATGAAAAATTACCTCTTGTTTATCAGCAATAGGAAGGGAAATTCTTTGAAATATAATGGCTGATTTTTCTTCTTCATTTGGTTGATCCCTCTTAAATAGAAATGCAGTAATTTGGTCTTCCATATCATCCAAATCAGAGACAAGATTTGTATGTTCTTGCAGATCTTCAATTGAGGTAGCTAAATCAACATCAACACAAATATCTACAAGTGAAATTTCATGTATATTAGAAAGAGAATTGTCTTGGCTCTGAAAAAAATCTACATCTTGATCCTTTGAAGGCTGCTAAACATGTTCATAAAACTCAAGACAACAAACCTTTTGTACATTGTTTTTGACCTCAATGGATAAATCATGACTCTTTAGAGTTTCTTTACAAGCAAACTCAACATTATGATCTACACATAGTTCTTCCTGAATTAAGAAATTAGAAGAGGATAGGGATGAAGGGTAACTAGACAAAACATCCTCATATATATCTTGATCGCTTGAATATTTGAAAGACTGTTGTAAATTATCATCAAATTTGAAAGATGGAAGATGAATGTCATGCTTTGAAGAATTATGCTCAAGTTTGTTGTCATCCATGGAAGAATCCATGATTTTCTCATGACGGTGAAAAGGGTTTTCATTCAAAGCATCCAAAATTTCATCATCCATAAACTCTTCGTCACCATAAGAACTTTATGGATCTTGAATAAAATTCTCAAAGTGATCACAACAATCCTCAATCAAAAGAAAATAAGGATAGGTTTCTCTATACTTCTCAAAAAATATTGAGTGAAAATCCTTGAGAGAATAAATACAAGTAGGAGGCAAGCTTTCATACCAAAACCGTGCCTTTTCTTCTAATGTGATCATCAACATATTCATTAAACAATCTTCATGAAAATTAATCTTCAGCTTATGCACATGCATATGAAATATTATTAAATGAAGTGTAGCATCATCACCTTTCCCATCTCTGAATTTTGGCAAGTATGTTTTCCAATCTACCTGAGGCATAGGATTTGGAAATCCTGGAACATGATCTTGATGCATAGGAACATACCTAGCATTCCTTCTTGTAGTTGAATCCATCTTGAAAATGGTGAAGTCACCAATAGTTCCTGAAGCTATCGGTTTTTTAACAGTGGAGTTTCCATGAAAACTTTGAAATTTTGGATTCTTTGCCACTGGAGTCCCCATGTGAAAGATGCATAGCCTTTTTTGTGTCTGGCCACTTTTCACCATTAGCAATCAGAGCTAATATATGTCATTCCTTCCTGGGAAATATTTAACCTTTGCTCCCCGAAAATAGCGCCAAGAATGTTATCACTCTCCCCAACATCCTAAGGCTATGAATGGAGCTGAAGGAAGGTAACCACAAACGAGGCTTTAGGTCAGTAGGTAGCCCTACTAGGACCAAAGAAGGCTCTCTCATTGTCACTTTCAAGTCAATGAATTTACTGAATATCTATTGATCTTAGGCTAGGTATGTAAGCTTAGTAAATAGGATTTGTTTGATGTTTTAAGTGTTGGATAGAAAGGTTAGTGAGAAGGTTGTGTAGGGTTTTTTGGGTCTGAATTCCAAGGTCAATTTGTAGATAATGTATGAGGCTAGATAGGTAGTTTGAAAGAATTTTTAATAGGTCATTTAGTATAGGATGAAGTGATATAGAGTATGAATGAGCACTGAGGTGAATACAATCATTTAGAAGAACATATACATAGCATGTAAACCTTGCCTAAAACAAAGCATGAAAAAACATGATTTCTGCTCATAAAATTACAAGATAACATATATAAATATGTATCCGAAAGAATAATATATAGCATTTATCATGAATAGATAAACATTCATAAGAATAAAAATTGATCTAATGCATACCACAATATTCTCAACACAAGTTCTGCAAATATGTCTATGATTTCATTCCAAAGTGTTGATTACAGAAGCTCCACTAAACAATGAGACTATCCAACCCCAAAAAAGACTAAAGAGAGTATACTTATAGAAAATATGGACTATGACACCTCATCAGACCGAAATCCCATCCAAAATGGATTATAAATACACAAGATGAGTCATTTCCTAGATTCTATGGAGGTTAGAAACCATTCCTTGAATTTTATCTATGAACTAGGAGTGTTTTTCCTTTACATTAAATTACATATTCCCTCATGATAGGAGGGAAAAAAAAAACTCAATAACTCTAATTCCAACTCATAGGACACAAAAACCTTGAATTTGTGACATCTTTTTAGCTTGACAAGTGCCCTGAGGAATCCAATGTTGCTTTGTAACATTTCTGACATAAGTGTAACTGAATTTTATAGAAGTGTAACAAAAAATTTTAGTCACTTTTGAGGAACTTTTATGAGTCCAAATCCACTTCTGAAAGAATTTTCAACTAGCCCTATGTGTCTAGTTTCCAGAACACCTTGAATTTTTCAAAATGACCCATGGGAATTCCTCCAAAAACCCATTCTACCAAGGTTACTCCAAAAGCATAACAAAGGCTCCAAAAAGGTGGCAGAAACATGAAAATGAGTGTTTTTTTGGATTTTTCTCCAAAATTAAAGATTTTCATGCCAAGGGGGTTCATGATATGTAATTTACTCATCAAAATTCATCCATCCATGTAAATTTCATGTGATGGATATATGTAGTGAAATCTGGAAAAAATAAAGTGTAGGGATAATGTAGGTTTAGATGATGAGATGGAGGGTTATGGAGCTAGGGAAAATTCTACAAAAAATTCAGTAGATAAGGTGGCATGATAGCTCCATATTGTGGGTGGAATGAAGGGAAATGGATGTGAGGAGGGTGATGAAATCAAGCAAACACAGGAAATTCCCAATTTTTATCTTTGAAAATTAACAAGAATTTAGAGTTTGGTGAAAATGCAATGTTAGGGATGATATGGATGGTAGAGATGTGAGGATGAGGTATATGAGAGGTGTATGATAGTGTTTAGGTACTAGGGTTATGGTTTATCAAATTAAGTCTTTCTATGTCATGGAGAAGTGATTATATGGAGAAATATAGAGTAAGCATGAAAATGATTTGAAAACTCAATAACTTGACCAAGGGAGGGTATGAGAGTAGTGACTTATTGTTTGTGAGAGGTCCAAGGAGTAGTAGACACAAGCATTGAGCTTGTTTGAAAATATTTGAAGCCAAAAACCTAATTCTTGACCCTTTATGGAGGTGTAAAACCAAATTACAGAAGCTTAACAACACTTCCCAGAAGTGTAACAACAAATTCTAGAAACATAACAAAGGAATTGCCAAAAATATGCAAAAATAGGGCTTAAAGATGGATCAATATCTCTCTAACCATAAATTTTTTTTCAAAACCGAGAGAGGTTTTTGTTCTTTGGAATGTTATGAAAAAAAAATCCTCCATTTTTCTAAAATACTTTCCCATTTGCTCAAAATCCAAGTTTGAAGTTGATCACTCAAAATTTATAGAAGCGTAGCGCACTCTGAGAAGAAGCATATCACATACTTTGAGAGGGATTTTGGAGGCCTTCCCAACGGATTTTGGGGCTGAAAATGGTATGGTTGGGAATCTTAGGACTTCTGCTACATAATGGAGCCATCAAGCACTGCAAACCCCTGAAAAATTGATTTGAAGACTGTTGGGCGTGGAGCCTGATTATCTTGTTTACTTTGTATCAAAACATTGGACCCCTGTACCTTAAAAGGGGTGGAAACGCCGCCCGTAATTAATCGCTGCCATGGGGGCTCCAGGGGGGGGGGCAGCAGCGCTTTTTAGAGCCCCCCCCTGGTGGGGGTTTTCGGGGGCAATGCCCCCAAAGCTAAAAACAGATGTAAAATTGCCTTGTAAAAGTATAGTAATTTCTAGTCAATCTAGGCCGTTCATTAGGCAAATGATCTGACGGTAGAAGTTATGTTTAGATTAGGGTTTTTTTACCTAGAAGGCAACCCCTCGCTTTTATGAGGGCATTGTATTGCAGCTGTGCATTGTATGTGTATTCTCGGAGAGAGAAACAGAGAGGGAGATTGTGAGAGAGAACAGAGGATATTACAGCGGATCTGTTGTAGGTTTTGTCTCTCATTTTTGTTGGATAATAGAAAGGAAGGATTGGCTATTCGGGGTGGACGTAGCCCAAACTGGGTGAACAACGTATATCTGTGTCTCTCTGGTTTTATGTGTTTTTTGTACTTGTATTTTCTGCATATTTTATGTGTTGCATTGCTCTGTAATATTTAATTTTCTAACAACTGGTATCAAAGCCGAAGGTATATTTGGCTGATAAACTCGCAGGAAAGGTTCAGTTTAAGTGGGGGGTAATGACGGGCATTGGTAAGTTTAGGGTCGAGAAATTTAACGGCCAAAAACCTAACATTGGAAGATGCAGATGGAAGATTATCTGTATCAGAAAGATCTGTACCTACCATTGAGCAGAAAAACAAAGAAGCCGACGGCCATGACAAACGCGGAATGGAACATTCTCGATAGAAAGGCACTCGGAACAGTACGGTTGTGCCTTGCGGCATCGGTTGCCTTCAATATTTCGAAGGAAACAACAACAGAGGGTTTGATGCAGACGTTGGCAAAACTATATGAAAAACCCTCAGCCTCAAACAAGGTATTTCTTATGAAACGATTATTTAATATGAAGATGTCGGAAGGTGGATCTGTTGCAGACCATTTAAATGATTTTAATACAGTTACCAGTCAGTTAAGTTTTGTAGGGGTAAAATTTGATGATGAAGTTAGAGCTCTGTTATTCTTGTGCTCATTGCCAGAGAGTTGGAATGGTTTAGTAATGGCCATTAGTAACTCTGTCTCTGGATCTAGTACTTTAAAGTTTGATGATGTTGTGGGTGCTATCCTTAGCGAGGAAATGCGACGGAAAAGCTCCGGTGAAACATCGGGTAATGCTTTGAGTGCAGAGTCTAGGGGAAGAAGAATGGAAAGAGGAAAGAGCTCGGGATATCGTAGTAAATCAAGGAAAGGCAGATCCAAGTCCAGATCAGGAATAGTGTGCTGGAATTGCGGAAATAAAGGACACCTAAAGAAAGACTGTAGATCTCGGAAGGGAAAAGAAGGAGACACACAGCAAGAAAACAATCATGAAGCAAATGTGACAGGTGATGTGTTACAAGATGCTTTGATTCTTTCTTTCGAAAATGTTACTGATTCTTGGGTTGTAGATTCGGGGGCTTCATTCCATGCCACACCTGATAAGAAATATTTTCATGACTATGTTCAAGGAGATTTTGGACAAGTTCGTTTGGGTGATGATAAACCCTGTAAAATTGTTGGAATGGGTAAAGTTCTTGTAAAACAACAGAATGGAAACCAATGGCTACTAAAGGAGGTAAGGCATGTTCCAAATCTGAAGAAAAATCTAATTTCAACAGGGCAGTTAGGTAGTGAAGGTTGTGTGACAACTTTCACAGATAAAACTTGGAAGGTCACCAAAGGAGCAATGGTAATAGCAAAAGGTGAAAAGGTTGGTACATTGTATTTATGCAATGGTATTTCTAACTCTGTTAATTCTTTAACTTCTAAAGGAGCAGATGCAGCATTATGGAATCATAGGCTCGGACACATGAGTGAGAAGGGAATGAAGATTCTTCACTCAAGAAATTTGTTGCCAGGTTTGAAGAATGTTGATTTGGATTTCTGTGAGAATTGCATTTATGGAAAACAAAAGAGAGTCAAATTTCTCAGAGTTGGGAAAGAAAAGAAGAGAAAAAAATTGGAGCTTGTGCATACAGATGTATGGGGACCTGCTCAGGTATCATCTCTCGGTGGCTCTCGTTATTATGTTACTTTTATTGATGATGCAACTAGAAAAACATGGATTTATTGTATTGAGAATAAATCTGATGTATTTGATACTTTCAAGAAATGGAAAGCTTTGGTTGAGATTGAGACAGGAAAGAAGTTGAAGTGTCTCAGATCAGACAATGGAGGTGAATATTGCAGCAAAGAGTTTGATAGGTACTGTTCAGAGCATGGAATTCGTAGAGAGAAGACAGTTCCAAGAACACCACCAGAAAATGGTGTGTCAGAAAGGATGAACAGAACAATCATGGAGCGTGCAAGGTGCATGAGATTGCATGCAGGATTGCCTTTATAATTTTGGGTAGATGTTGTAGATACTTTTGTTTATCTAATAAACAGAGGGCCTTCAAGTTCCTTGGATGGTGGTATTCCAGAGGAAGCATGGACAGGTAAAAAGGTAAACTACTCTTTTTTAAAGCCTTTTGGTTGTGAGACCTTTGTCCATATTAATAAAGAAAACAGAACAAAGCTTGAGGCAAAATCAAAGAAATGTACCTTTATTGGATATGGTGCTAATGATTTTGGTTATCGCTTATATGATTATGAAAATCACAAAATCATTAGGAGCAGAGATGTAATATTCAATGAAAAGGTCCTGTATAAGAATCAGCTACAGGAAAAGAAACAGGAAAAAGAAATCAAAGAATACACGGTTCTTGATGAGATAACTGAAAAAGTAAAGGTGCCTGAAAATAATCAACAACCACAGCAGCAGCAACCACCACAATAGCAACAGGCACCTCAAACACCTGAAAGTGGTGTTAGAAGATCTACCAGGATAAGTAGACCCCCTAAACGATACTCTCCTTCATTATATTATTTATTGTTGATTGATTCTGGTGAACCTGAATGTTATGAAGAAGCAATGCAGGTTGAAAGTAGGAAGAAGTGGGAGCTAGCCATGGAAGAAGAGATGGACTCCTTAATGCATAACCAGACTTGGGACTTAGTCAGGTTGCCTGCAGGTAAAACTACATTTCAGAATAAATGGGTTTACAGATTGAAGGAAGAAGATGGAGGAAAACAGAGGTACAAATCTAGACTTGTGGTGAAGGGGTTTGCACAAAAGAAAGGTATTGATTTTGATGAAATATTTTCTCCTATTGTTAAAATGAATTCAATCATAACTATCTTAAGTCTTGTAGCAGCAGAATATTTACATCTTGAACAGTTATATGTAAAGACATCGTTTCTCCATGGAGATTTGGAGGAAGAGATATACATGCAGCAACCAGAAGGATATGAGGTAAAAGGGAAAGAAAAATTGGTGTGCAGATTAAAGAAGAGCTTGTATGGTTTAAAACAGGCTCCAAGGTAGTGGTATATAAAATTTGACAAGTTCATGTCTGAACAAGGTTATACTAGATGTCACTCTGATCATTGTATTTATCTAAAAAGGCAAAATGATGGCAGCTATATTATATTGTTATTGTATGTAGATGACATGCTTGTTGCAGGATCGAACATGCAGGAAATAAATGTGTTCAAAAGAAAATTGGAAAATTCCTTTGCAATGAAGGATTTGGGAGCTAAAAAACAAATCCTTGGTATGAGGATAACTAGAGACAGGAAAAATCGCAAATTAACACTGTCTCAGAATGAGTACATAGAAAAGGTGTTGAAAAGATTTAATATGCAAAATGCAAAACCAGTTAGTACACCTTTTGCTAGCCATTTAAAACTTAGTAAGGAGATGTGCCCAAAGACCCAAGAAGACATGGATTATATGTCTAAAGGCATATGCATTAGCATTTGAAGCTTAATGTATGCAACAACTGCACAAGGCCCTATATTGCACATGCAAGGAGTTGTAAAGTGTGTACATGAAAATCCAGGAAAAGAACACCGGATGGCAGTATGGATTCTCGATATTTGAGAGGTACCACAAATCAAGAATTATGCTTTGGTGGTTCAAACATTGCTCTACAGGATATGTTGATCCAGGATATGTTGATGCGTATATGGCAGGTGAATAACAGGAGGAGCACTACAGGATATGTATTTACTGTAGGTGGAATAGCTATCAGTTGGGTTTCAAAAATCCAAAGTGTTGTTGCACTTTCAACAACAGAAGCAGAGTATGTTGCTGCTACATAGGCTAGTAAAGAAATGATTTGGTTACAAAGGTTTATGGATGAATTGGGTAAGAAGCATGATATGGGCACACTATACAGTGATAGCCAAAGTGCTATTCATCTTGCAAATAACTCAACATTTCATTCCAGGACTAAACACATACATCTCAAGTACCATTACATACGGTCAGTATTGGAAGATGGAGAGTTGAAGCTGGAAAAGATACACACTAGCCAGAATCCTACAGATATGCTAACAAAAGTTGTAACTAGAGAGAAACTGAGAATGTGCTCAGTTTCAATTGGTCTTCAAGGATGACGATGAAGATGAGAAACAGCCAGGTCTAAAGAGGAGTCATTGACTAGAAAATGAAGCAGCGGTGGAGTTGCTACAATCAGTCTCCAAGTGGGAGATTGTTGGGTGTGGAGCCTGATTATCTTGTTTACTTTGTATCACAACATTGGACCCATGTACCTTAAAAGGGGCGGCAATGCTGCCCGTAATTAATCCCTGCCATGGGGGGTCTAGGGGGGGCGGTAGCGAAGCTAAAAATAGATGTAAATTTGCCTTGTAAAAGTATAGTAATTTCTAGTCAATCTGGGCCGTTCATTAGGCAAATGATCTTATGGTAGAAGTTATGTTTAGATTAGGGTTTTTTTCTCTAGAAGACAACCCCTCGCTTTTATGAGGGCATTGTATTGCGGCTGTGTGTTGTATGTGTATTCTCGGAGCGAGAAACAGAGAGGGGGACTATGAGAGAGAACAGAGGATATTACAGCGGATCTGTTGTAGGTTTTGTCTCTTCATTTTTGCTGGATAATAGAAAGGAAGGACTGGCTATTCGGGGTGGACGTAGCCCAAACTGGGTGAACCACATATATCCGTGTCTCTCTGGTTTTATTTGTTTTGTGTGCTTGTATTTTCCGCATATTTTATGTGTTGCATTGCTCTGTAATATTTAATTTTCTAACAAAGACAACATGTCGAAAAGTGAAAAAAATGACCTGGATAAATTGTATTTTGAGTATTTATCTCAAACCATAACACTTGTGCATAAAATGAAGGATATTTTCATTCTTTGGCCTATTATTTACAAATAAATCTTTCACTTTTTTAAATTTCATCTCCATTGCTTCAGAAACTAATTTTGAAGCCAAATTGTCCATGTGTGCAATGTAAACCCTGGCTTGATCACGAAGCTCTAAAAATGATGCCATGGGTATGATTTGGCTCAAAGATAGAAAGGTGGCCTCACTTATGGACCTTCTTCTCACCCTCCATGATTTTTTTCAACAAGGAAAGCCCTAGCTTGATGTAGTGGATAGGGAAGGTGGAAATTAAGAAAACAGGGGATAGTGGTAGATTGGTTTTAGGGACAGAAATGAAGTGGAATGGAGTTAGGGGAAAACCCCAAAAAATATAGGGTGGTAGGGCAATGAGTTGGCTACAGGACGCAAGTGGAATTTTTGGGAATGGGCATCTGAAAGGTACCCAAAAGGTCAAAACACATGGTTTCACTAGTTTTTCTGCCAAAATGGAGTGAAAATTAGGATTTTAATGAAATTGATGGAAAAGAGGGTTGTGAGTGATAGGAGATGTTAGGTTATGGCGTATGAAGGTTATATCAAGGTTATATATGGTTAGATTATGGTTTTATTAGCTGAAACAAACAAAAGATGAAAAACAAAATAAATGTAGTGGAGGTAACCTAATGAAGGAAACCATTCATTTGCTGATGAATTTTGACTTGAGAGAGGTGTGGAGGGTGCCAAATTATTGTATAGGAAGTGTATGAACCTTTTTGTAGTGGTTTTGAACCTTGGAGAACTGATTTGGAGCTCAAACAACAAAAGTGAAGCACCTGCTTAGCACACTTAGAAGCGTAGCATAGATAGTATTAGCACAAATTTTCTTATTTTTCTTCAACCCATGGCAACTGTGGAGTATGATGGTGAGAAGATAGGAGCTCTTTACTTATTTCCCTATCTTTTCTAACACCCTATGTAAATGACTTGTATGGTGAAAATGATTTTTTGTTCGCTTTATTTTATGACATAATTGACTCTTATGGTGGTGAAACAAATGAGACCTAGACTCTAACCAAAATGAAGGTGTGGTGAATGACCACGGACCCTAGATGATTGATGGATGACATGACCTCTAAAATAATTATGACCATGAATGGATTGAAGGGAGTATCATTTCATACTTATATATATTTAGTGAACAAAATTTTATTTGAAAACTGACTTGAAACATGAAATTTTGACCTAGGACCACTACTAAGTAAACCGTAAAGATTACATTTGATCACTGAACATTTGGAAACTAACATAACCCAACCACTTTTTACTATTTTAGGGCTCGATTGCTATCATATATACATTGGGTTCCTTCTTCTCCTTCTATTTAGCAACTATATAGGGGAAATTATACATGATATGAGCTAAAGAATTGCAGTAAATTCAAGTGCAAAGGAGGTTGGTGCAATATCGAGCCAAATGTCCCTATTTCCTTCAATTGTAACAAATTATGGTTCTTTTTCCTCAATATAATCCTCCTCTTCCTCTACCTAATCCTCCAGGTCCCCTAGCTTCCATAGCTCTCCCTCACCCTTGTTGGTAATTATATTGTTTGCCTTAATCGTACTTCGGCTGGTTGAATTCTTTTGACGCGGTTTCTATCCCTTCAGACCCCTACACTCAAAATGAGTCAAATGTGTGCTCGTGCATCAACTCCAGTGCATGGAAGTGGTGGATATCATGCCCCATGGATTTACAGAACTTGCAAAATAAAGTTCAGGTTGATGTCTCAGATTTCTACATCATTAGGAAATTTGATTATATATGGCCCCACATCCTATATATTTCACACCACATTCATCTACCTTACGCAAGTAGGCTTGTTGTGCCAGATTCCATATATTCAATCAAAATTTTACATTCAGTCCTATATTTACCCTTTTTTTGATAGAAGGCACCCCATACTTCCTCTCACTTCTCTTTCCCTTTCGTTAAGTCCTAGGGCTGGGAAGCTAGCGAAAATATATGGGATTGCACATGTGCCACACCATTATTTTCACCTCCACTTGCAGGTGAGGCTTCTAACTTCATCGCCAACTCCAAATACTTTGACTATGTACCAATCCTTTCCTATGTCAAGGGTATCCTAATGTGCAATAGTAGTCATGCAATAACCATTCCTTGTGGTGTGCATCCGAGATTTTGAGCATTATCCTATCCTTCAATACCTTAAACCATTGAACAAAGTCCCACATAGATTCTCCTAGGATCCAATTGATCTGCTTGAGTTCCATAATACATTAAGACTCTGACTTGGATCTCTAAAATTCCCTAATTAGAACTCTAATCTCCACCAAAATCCTATTATGTCTAGTTTGGGTCATGGTTTTAAACTTCATGTACCAACTCATTTTTTGATCCCTAAACGTGGCTTCCATATGTGAAATCTTTGTGGCCTCATCCTGGACTTGTTTGTTGTCTATATGGCCTCACACATAAACATACATTGTTCTGGGTCTTCGGTCCTAGCACCATGAAAATGGGAATCCTCAAGTCTATGCTCGCCATGGTATTCTAAATAGTACTTCCCAACAAAGTAATTCCTCCTATACTTTTCGTATTTCTAGAAAGATGCACGGTCAAATGTGCACCACCTTGAATCTAAATACCTTGTGTTTCCCCTCCAATAATTGGATTGATTCTGCTACTACTACTATTCCCTTTCCCTCACTAAAATGACCTTCTACATTAGTAGAATTAGTGTGTTGGGTGCTTACCTCATGGTCTATATATGCATGCAGGGTGGTGGGCATGACCTAATTCTTTTGTTCTGGTTATGAATCTTCCATACTACATGGACTCGGTTGTTCCCTTTCTACTTCCTCTATTCATGGCATGTTGAACTATGTTCCTTAATATCTTTGGTCACTAGCATTACCCCTTATCCTACAATGGCCTCTCCGAGCCCCTCCCTTTGGGCTCCTTCTTTTGGAAAATATTGATGCCGACCGGCATCCTCCCATGTCACCTCGTTGATATCTTCTGCCACTCCTCAAAATTCCATCCTCATAACTATCTTTCTCCATCCCTCTATTTCTCCTCTTTATGCACAGTTATGAGCCCACTATCAACCTCCACTGCAATCTATTTTCCTCTTTCCCTTTCCTTCTTCTCAAACCATCTCTCGGGCCTTCCCAACTTACCCATTTATGTGAGTAGATTATATTCTCATAGTATTTGACTCCAAGGGAAACACGCCATGGTCATACAACATCATCTTTATTAGTAATAGACTTGAACTTATAAACCTTCCTCTTAGTCCCTTCAAAAAAAATTTCCCTGCTATAGCATAGGATATCGTCGCTTCCACTACAAACTCCATAATATATCCTTTAAGGACACTTTCAAACCAAAACTTGACAACACAGGAAGTTTTTTTGGTTACTGCTTGAAGCTGGAATACTTCCTTCACCATCCACCTTCATGGACCATCGTGTTGATGTGTTAGGGTGTTGTCCTTTAGTTGTTGAGCCCACTCCATCAAGATATTAATAAAATCACCAAAGAATATTTCATGGAATTTAGTAAACACATACTTCAATAGAAATTTCTCCAATTTTTGGTTCTTTTCCCCATTCTCTTTCACAACTAACTCATGCAACTTTCATCTGAACCACAATGTAATTTCCTCCCTCATTGGGTTCCATGGTTTCCACATTCTTAGAAGACAATCCCGTCACACAACCATCATGGTCCTGGAAAGAAAACCATTTGTTCGTGCATGGGATTCTGACAAACCTGGGATTTGTGACACAATGGCCAACAAATACCGACTTAGCATCATCCCTTTTGGCAACACCCACTAAGTGAGTGACATCTCACCCAAGACACTAACAAGTGACTGTCGGAACTAGGTTTTCGCAGTCTAACAATATTGTCTTATGTTCGCTGCGACACGTTATTCCTGACTGACACATTCTACAACACCACGTGGTTACTGCACACTACACATGGTGTTGAACCTTTTCTACCCAATCTATAGCACAATAGCGCAATAGATATGCGTGGTGTAATACCACCGACATGGATTCCATAAATGAGGGCGTATTCAACCTTAAACTCTAATAGCTTCACTATTGACACATGACCTGAACCAACACTTCGACCCTCTAATAGTCATTCAATTATTTCTATTCATCCAAGGAAATCCATCACACACAACACTATCGGTCCATACCAAACTAGATCATCACCATAAACCATCATTCTAAAATATATTAATAATATAAAAAATTTAGTTATTACACAAATTTATAAACCATCAACATTGTTTTAAACCATCAACTTGGGGAAAATAATACTATAAACTAAAACACAACCATTCACACATATATGCATTAAAGGCAAAAACAACTTCTCCAATCATCGGTTTATATTCATATTAGTGGAAGAGGCATAATACCCATAGTTACATATGTTAATTTAACAAGCTCTTCAGTCATTCATGATAACACCAAATAGTAATAAAAACCATAATGTAACACATCCATACTAAACAAATACAACTAGAGACTAGAACCCTTACAACAAGGTTGTGAAGTAGTGGCATAATTAGCTGCATTCCCACAAAGTACAACTAAATGACCCTAGTCGATTTATAGAATCTAGGACTCAACTCCTTCTATGCTCAATCATTTACCAATTTCTCAACATTTTTCTACCATCCCCTACTCTAATTATTTAACCAACTAATCCAACCCCAACTTCATATTAAATAGGCTATCTTATAGCTACTCGAAACCATATTGAATCATATCGGCTTCCCGCCCAACTAGTCTAGTTGTTATGATAGGTCGTTAGGATATTTATCTTATCCTCCTCAATTGTCCCATGTCTGCTATCAGTTGCCCAAAATATATCTTCCTCTATTCAGCTTCACTATGCCTCATATATTCCTACTTCAAAATATCTTTAGCTTTCTCCTTTCCATGATCCCATTAGTCAGCTCCATCATCTGCAAAATTGTAACCATCAATATTCCCAGCAAGTTTCCTCCTTCCTTAAGCTCCATTGTGACTCTTATGTGTGGCATATATCTTCATCACATCCTATCCATTGTGCCATCCCCATGTTGATATTTTTCTACTACACTAGCCCTATGTTGCGCTTAGTCTCATCCTTTCGATGCTTTACATCCCTATTGTACAGTCCTGCAACGCCAAAAAAATTTAAAAAAATTCTAGGCTCCAACAAAGACAAACTAAAAATTCTTTGTTGGGGTCAACAATCTTTAAAATTGGGGAAATAGTCAATAAATTTTTTCAAAACTATCCTGAAATTTCTGATTACAATCAAATTGATTTCCTTTCTTCTATAAGGAATTTATTGGATAAGCTAATTTGGAAACCCTTCTATGAACCTCCTATAACAACCCATGATCCCCATGAAATACCTGATATCAACCACATCCTTAGGCACTGGCCATTACGTAATGGCCTTTATCTTCTCTATATCCATTGTAATCCCCTCTTCATGTATAACATGCCCCAAATAATGAATTTGTGTTTGATAAAACACAAATTTTATAAACTTATAATATAGTTCATTTTCTATGAGTGTTTGGAGAACCATTTGCAAATGTTGATCATGTTCCTCTTTTTTCTTTGAATAGAATAAGATGGCATTGATAAAGACAATGAAAAATTTGTCTAAATAATTCATGAGTACACTTTTCATCAAACACAAAAGTGGTTGGTGTATCAGTGAGTTTGAAAGGAAGTACTATGAACTCATAATGCCCATACCAAGTCCTGAAATTTGTCTTATGAATGTATTCATCTTTGATGATATTCAGATCTTAATTCAATCTTTGAAAATACATGGGCTCCTTTGAATCGATCAAACAAGTCACTAATATGAGGTAATGGATTCTTATTCTTTATTGTCATTTTGTTAAGTTGTCAATAGTCTATTCAGAGTCTAAATGTTCCATCCTTTTTCTTCACAAATAAAATCGGTGCACCCCAAGGTGACACACTTGGTCTAATAGATTTCTTTTCTAATGGATCTTGTAGCTGCATTTTTAGTTCCATCAATTCTATAACACTCATTGTCTATGGAGCTTTATATGTCAAGACTGATGCAGGAATAATATATATAATAAAATCTATGTCCCTTAGTGGAGGTAATCCTCAGATTTCCTTAGGAAGAACATCTTTATAAATTTCTAGGATGGTATAATATTCTATGGAATGTTTCCAATTACTTTTGGAATGATCTTCAATTTGAACTACATATAATTTACATCCCTTTTAGGAGAATTTATTTAATTGTAAGGCAGATATTTGTCTTCCTGAAATGGCCCCTTGGAATCCCTTTTATTGTACAGGTTATCCCTTCATCATTAACACATGTAAAAGATTTTTCCAAACAGTTCAAGCATACCTTGTGTTGTTATATCTAATTCATGCCAATAAGGATATCATATGATCCTAAAGGAAGGATATTTAATTTTATTTTAGTATGTAATCCATTTAAGTCTATTGAACAATATTTTTTAATCTAAGTAACCCTTATTTTGTTTATTGTTCCTAATTTCACTAACCAAGCTTTAGTCTATTTTTCTTTCTTAAGACCATATTTTTCAATCATTTAAGGAGAAATATAGCTCAAACTAGAGCCAAGATCAATTAACATAGATATATTTTTTCCAAATATTTTATCTTGAATCTCCACCATGGTGGATTGATGATCAACCTATCTATCATCTAGTGTTGCATTAATCTTTGGAATGCTACAGGAAACATCATTTATTATATAGGCCTTATATATATTACACATTTTTGTCTTTTTATTAAAAATAATTTAGGGATAATTCCCCCATAGACGATTTTCATTATAACCCCTACACTTGATTAGTGGCCTTATAGATTCATCAATTTTTTAGTTCCCTATTCTTGTTACCTGCCCACTTCCCTTATCCAGATTTATTTGTTTATTCACATTCCTACTTTATTTCCCCCCCATGAACACTTTTAAAGTTATTGGAAAACACAGGTTTCTTAAATTATTTCTTTTTAGCATTAAATTATTCACTATTCTTCTCCAACCAATTATTAAGTTAACACTTTTCTGTTTATTTTGTGTGTAGCACATTTTTTTTCTTATTATTTCTTCCATTGTTTTCAAATTATCAAATTCAATCTTCTCTTTTTAAGAAAAAATGTATACAACTAATATACATTTGAATATTTTCCTTTTCTTCTTTAAGATATGGCACATACCACAATAGGCTCATAAATTTATTCACAAATGCATCCATTGTTAACGGAACCAGTCTTAATTCATGGCCCATTCCCTAGCTTCCTCATTTTATTACCTCACCATTAAGTACTTCTTCTTGAATTCATTCTTGAATAATTTCTAGGTCAATTATTTTCCTCTAATTTTCTTTATTGCTTTGTTTTCTTCCCACCACAAAGCTACTTTTCTAGTCAACTAGTTTGTAGCCATTTTGGTTTTCATGTTACTAGGGGAATTATAGACTTCAAAATATTTTGATATGTTTTAAAGCCAATTTTTTTCCCTTATTTAGATTCTCCATCAAAATTCAGAGGTCTCTTCTTTTTAAATTCACCCTATAATTGAGATTCAATTATTTTTTCTTAGACACAAAAGTGTTTCTCCTTGACTTTTGTTTGTCTAAATCATCTCTAGACTTGGTTGTTTGACTTCACTAGAATTTAATGGTTCAATTATCTCTAGAGACTCATTTATAAACCTTTTCTTATGAGTTCTTTTAAATTTCTTATTGCCTATTTTTTCTTATAACCTCTTGAGTATGTACCCATAAACGTATTCTTGTTCATCCCTTGCCTTAGATTGTTTTTCTTGATTAACTTTAGCATTGTCTAAGTCTACTTTTAGAATAAAAAACACCTATAAAACCTTATATTCATGGTTGTTTTGGTTTCCAGTTTCTCCCCTTATCATTCCCTGCTCAAAATCATATTCTCTACCCCTTAAGGTGATGCTACAGAAGTTTGTCTATTAATTTCTTCATTAATTCCTCACTTTTCTTTATAGTAGTAATTTTCCATTATGTATGATACACAGAAAAATAATACTTCCATTTAGGACACATAAAGGTCTGGTGTCATAACCTAATTATTTGATACCACATGTAATGAACCACAAAAAACCCCCTAAAAAATATCATAGTAACTAAATTCCAGTATTCAAGTGGTACTCCACAAGTTTATTACCTAATTCTATGATATTGGCTTGATTACTGATAAAAACAAAATTTGTAATACTTGGATATAAATTGATTTTAAATTTTAACCTAAAAATTGCTCACGTTATAACTCATATAGTTTAGGATGCTTTTAACTTTTCCCATGACACTCTTTGGCCTATGGTTTGTGTTGGTGGCATATTAAAATAAAATTACCCTTATTTGCACTATGGGGTATTTTAACCACCATATCATTCAACTTGATTTTAATCTTGTATGTATATATTTAGAGCTAAATGTTAATTTTACCCCTTATTGAATTCATATAGGGTTTGGAACAAGGTGTGTTTTATAATTATGACATGCAATCAAACCATAAACTTTCACCCTCTTTCATTATTCTTCTAAGACTCATCCTAATCCAACATTATTTACTAAGCTCTAACCATGACATATGATAATTAGTTATTAAAATGTGATGCCTCTATCTCACTAGGATTTTCAGGCCTTTACATGATAATAATTATCAAATTTTGATATATATATCCACATTTCTAGGCTCATACACTATGCAAACATTCAACTCTAATTCCTAAATAAAACACTTGAATTAACATGTAAATGTTAATGCATGTACTACACATTATTACATGGGCCATTTCTATTGGTCCACAATGTGGCTCCCCACCTTGCCTCACATGGCTCTACATGGAAGGGCATGAAATTTGAAATCAATAGACAAGAACAAACATTGATAGATCAACTGTGCAAAATTTAGGGTTTCATTTTGACCTTAATGAACTTCTCCATGTTAGTATTCTTGAATTAACACGTAAATGTTAATTCATGGACTAAACATGATTACATGGGCCATTTCTATTGGTCCACGATGCGGCTCCCCACCTTGCCTCACATGGCTCTACATGGAAGGGCATAAAATTTGAAATCAATAGACAAGAAAAAACATTTATAGATCAACTGTGTAAAATGTTAGGGTTTCATTTTGACCTTAATTACCTTCTCCATGTTATTATTCTTGTTCATTTTCATTTGGTTTACAAACAAAGCATCGCTCTTCTCTAAGACCTGGTTTCAGTTTTCCATTCCTGACTAAATTTTCAATCACTATACCTTGTCCTCTTTCCAGGCTTTATCCATTAACCTTCGGGGGAAATACTTACAGTTCCAAATGAATTAACTGGTAAGTAACAAAGTGTAAGTGCAATTTTATGAGTTCATTACCTCTCTCCTGTTAATTGAATGTATTATTAATTTAACTAGTTATTTATCTGCTTGAAGTTACATATTTTGTGGGGAGTATTTCCCTAATAATGTCGAGATTTTACTTGGTATTTATCGCATCATATTAGGGGAATTTTGAGGTCTAAAATGGGCCTCTTAAGAAAAATGTATAACAAAAATAAACTTTATAACAACCAATAGGATTCAAGATGATGATGTAAACCATGGGGGATGATTCACCATTTTTTAAGTAAAAGGGTAAAATGATTAAAAAATAATAAAACAATACATCTACTTTTTCAACTTGTATTGTAAACTTATCTCTCAAATTTTCTACTAAAATTTTGAGCCGGAGTACTCTTTGGATGCAAAATTTAATTCCTCATCCAAGGATTACTCATATTGCATACTTTTGATGGATCCTCCTACATGAAAAATGAGAAATACATGAAAAAGTGTGATGGCAATCACGTTTTTCATGTATTTCTCATTTTTCATATAGCATGATCCATCGTAAGTATGGAACATGGGTAAACCTTGGATGAGGAATTAATTTTGCATCCAAGAAGTACTCCCGCTCGAAATTTGAGTAAAAAATTTGGGAGATAAGTTGAAAATACGAGTTGAAAAAGTAGCTTTCTCTTTTTTCCCTCTAAAATTTGATGATGTAATCAAATCTTACTTTATTATTCCCACTATCATTTTATAATTTCCTTAGGAGGCCCATTTTAGATCTCAAAATTCCCCTAATGCAGCATGAACCTCCTTTAGCTAGCTTCTGGTTGAAATTGAACTTGTTGCAATATATTAACTCATTCCCTCTTTCTCTTGAGGTAAACCTTTTCTTTTTGTTTTCTTTGTATACAACATATCTTAGTATGCTAAACAAAAAAAAGATTAACCCTTTTTATTTTTGTACGCAAGTTCAATATGAAGTTATGGAGTCACTTTTAGCTTCCTCTTAGTAAAGGATTCACTCTTGGAAAGTAAAATTATTGTTTTGTTCCTTTCAAGGGAAAAACCCTTTTTACTATTCTTGCAATTCTTGGTTATTTCTTGCTCAATTTTTGAAATCGGGTTTCAAAATTGAAACCCTAGAAAATAGTGCTTTTGTATAGCCATGGGTATATCTTATTATTATTATTTTTGTAATGGGCACATTTGTATTGTATCATTACTACTTTTCCTTATATGGAAATTTTATTTATTCGTGGGGTTTTAATCATACCCGAGCTTGTTAATTTTATTTTATTTTACGAGATTTTTAATAGAATTTGTATCTGTTATAGGTAAAGGAAATGGGTCCTTGGATATGTGCTTTTACTAAGGTATAATGGGTACCAAAGTTGGAAATACTCAAAGGGGAGGTAAATCAGTATTTCTTATCAATTGTTATTTTTACCAATTAGATAACTTATAATTAGAACACAAAAATGAAAAATAAGAATAAATTCTTTTATTAATTTCTTCTTTACAATAAATTAAGTAAAATAATGTATAGGGATCCAACCCTAGATGAAGACACCAATATTCAATACTTCCAAGCACCAACCTGTACTAGGCCAAGCACCAACTTGGAATTCACGAGGCTCCAACCTATAGGGGTCCCACCCTATCTTCCCAAGGCACCAACCTTGTCACTTTAAGGCTCCAACCTCTAGGGCTCCAACCCTATATCTAGTACAGGCTCCAACCTGGTCTCTTGATAACTTCTATCCTCTAGGGCTCCAACCCTTTTCTTCAATTTGTCAAGATAAGTTCACTAATACTTCACGACTTCCAATATCATTTGCAACTAGTCACAACAATATCTTCACCAATGCTTCCCTTAATTTATCTCCAATATTATTAGTTCATTAATGAAAACTTTGTATTCATATTAAAGTGTATCCACAGCTATTCATGGAACCCAAACAAAATCTCCAAGGTCACCCCATGAGGGCTTCAATCAAGGACTCCAAGAATGTCTCCAAGGAAGCTTCTACAAGTCATACAAATATCTTCAAGTACCCTTCAAGTTGTCTTCAATAGGTTCAAGATATTCTTCAATAGTCAAGTTTTTCTCAAACACCCTTTAAACTATGCTTCAAGAAGGTCTTCAATAAGTTTCCCCAAGAAATTTCCAAGTTTCTACAAAAAGGTCTTCAAAATTATCTTCAAACCAATCTTCGACACTTTAATAGTTATTCAATATTGTTTCAACAAGAGTGCTTCAACAAGGTGTCTTCCACAACGATGTTTCAATTGCTCCAAGGTGCTCTCCAAGAATTGATACAACAATTTTCTCTCAAGTATGAACTAAAAATATTTTAAGTATGTGCAAGAGATATTCTAAAGGCTATCCCAATAATGGCTTTCAAGGCACTTCAATACTACTTTAAGATTTCATCTTTATGAGCCCTTCAAAATCTGCTCCAATGTGCTTTCAAATCTACTCTAAGGTACAATCCTCAAGATTTCTTACTCTAAGGTTGCTCCACAAATATTCTTCAAGAGATGTATCTCAAAAGGGAACTTCTTAAAAACTTGTTTTAACCTTTCAAATAAGGTATGCAACTTCCAAAAGAAATTCAAGGTATATCTTAAACATTGTAAGGTAACTCCACAATTTTCCTTCAACTCGGTCTAGTTTTGTTGTAGTGCTACAGGTCTGTTTCTCAAAAAATTACTATGTCTAGATTTCACTAAATATTCAATCTCAAGTATAAATCTCTTTAAGAATGTTCCATGAAATGTCTATAATCTTCACAATTTATCTTCCTCAAAAATTGCAAACATAGTTTTCCACATTTATAATAAATGCTTCCCCAAATTCAAACTTTGTCAAGCTTCAAGCAGTATGTCTAGAATTTATCTTTTGCCACAGGGCCAAGATTTTGTTTCACTGATCCTTTATCACAAGTCCAATATTTTTTCTGCAATGTAACTTTTTTTCCCACTAAACTGTTATGCCTAGAGACTACTTCAATGGCCCTTCATTACTCTGAATTCTCTTTGCTGCACTTAGAAATTTGAACCACTTTCTATTATGCCCATCCGAAAATCTCAGAGATGAATATGTGAAATTTTGTCTTTGAAATGAAAAATATGTCCACATATTTATAGTGGTATTCCAAATTTTAAAGTACACATCTATTTGGAGGGAGGTCAACATGAATGTGTGAATGTAGGTCGACTAGCCAAAAAATAATATTTTTCTAACTTAAAAACTCATTTTCTCTTAGGATATTTGGAGTTAAGAGTTGAGTGAGGGCGTGTTAGAAAGAGGGGAAAATCCTCTTTAAGATGGTATAGGACTCATTGTGGTATTATGCCTCCAAGGCATGAAAATTTATTTTTCTTTATGACTGTTTTTTATTTTTTCTATGTATAAGGTGTTTGGGACAAAATGAGGTCATTAGGGCTTCTCCATGAGTCATGTCTTATGCCATCATATTATTTTCATGTAAAATTTGGTCTCCAGCCATGTCATCATGTTTCATCAAGTTCTTTAATTAAGGTATCTATTTGTCATGTCTTCAATTATTTCATCGTATGTCATCAAGTATGGTATGGTTATTCATGTCATTATAGGCACATGACTGGCACTTAGGATTTACATCAATATTTATTGCATTATGGGAATCAATGATCCATGTGGATATTGGTGGCCACCTGCCTACTCCACTTGGGGTTCTACCATTTTCTCTTTTAGTTTTTCAGTTTTGGCACAACTTACTATTTTTAGAAAATTTTCGGGTCCTAAACTTCCGGAGCCGTTTTGAGGCCCTAAACGACATTTTTTGGGCATCTCTCCTCTAGTGAATATGATTATGTTCTAAAATTGATATTTGTGGCAATGTTTGTAGTCCTTAGATAGATATTTCTAATGATGTATCATGTGATTCAAACGGAGATAGTATGCCAAAGTTACGTCCCCAAGAAGTTGAAATACCAATTTACCCAAACAGGGCCCATAGTTTTGGCGCTTCATCTCCTAGGGTTAGGTTTTTGGATGTTTAGGGTTTTCCATTGTTTATAAATAATAAATAGGCCCTCGAGCCTCATTGTAACTTAGTTTAGAGACCTGTAGCTACCACATATCTTCTCAGAGATAATCTAGCAGCGCCCTAGCTAGTTTATTTCCATTCTGTCTATAAGAAAATTTTAGTTCTTTGATATTAATGAAATGAAGTGTTATTTCCACTGCATCTTTGTATTTATGGTTATATATGTATTCTGTTGTGTTCTTGCATAAATTTGGATCAATCAAAGACCTCTTTCTATAGGGTAAGGACATCATCATGATTTTAAGGCTTTATCATCAAAAGCATAATATGCATCAGGATAAGGATATCATCATGATTTTAGTTCAAGGACATCTAGGGCACTATGATCAAAGGGAATCTAGGGAAACATCATAGCTCACAAAAATTTTCCATCATGAACAATGCCATATTGACATCAATGACAACATTTACTAACAATATCCCCCTTTTTCATTGATGGAAATATTCTTGCCCTTCAACATTCTCTCCCCCTTTTACATCAATGGAAAACAGGGTGCCCAAGTACTCCCCCTATCAAGTTACTTCCTGATATGTTGTTCCCATCATATTTTCTTCATCAATAATAGTTCTTCATAAGTATGTTTCTCCCCCTATCATGGTGCTCTTCCTTCTAGCAATGTTGTCCATGATAGATGTGTTTGCATTTCTTCATGTGATGAACCAAATCCCCATACCTGCATACACTCCTATAGCTCAAAAAATATTGCTTGCCTTGTGATCAAGTGGAAGACATCTTCAACAATGGTCCATCAGATGAGTAATGGATTATGTTCTTCAATGGAGTTTCTCCCAAGAGATTATCTATCAAAAGATGATTTTCCACATGTGACTCATCAAGGATTTCATAAGGTCCTTTCACGGATATATTTTTCAAGAATGATCACAAGAGTCTCATCATCAAACACTTGGAATATCACATTTTCCAAGGATATATTCATCAAATCAACATGTGTTGTTGGCTGGAGTGTTCAAGAGAATTTTGGATCCAATTTTCTTCCTTCTCCATATTTGCGTAAATTTGTTTTCTGGCTTGGTAGTCATGGTTTTATCTTGTTTAGAGACCCAAATCAAGTTACAATCACGAGCCCTATGTCCAATTTTATGACATTTGAAGCATTCCATATTGTTCATGAATGATAAATCATGACTTGTTCTAGCATAGTTTCTTCTAGGGAGCTGGTGGGGACCATTATATTTGTCCTTATGGTATGTTTTGAGTAAAATAATTTGTATTAAATTACTAACATAAATTATCAATCCGATATATGTATGACTTGTGAGACATACATGCACAATATATGCTAGGGATCAGTTTATGAAAACTAAAAACTAACATAATCACACCATTCGTATATTAACTTGAAAATATATTCTACATTCAGGAATTTAAATTTTAATCTACTTGCATAATTGAATTGTAATATACGCTTGCAAAATTCAAAACTAATCTAGTCGAATCTGCATAAATAAAATATATCCTAATCTATTATACTTGCATAATTGAAAGTCTAATCTATGCTTGCAAAATTGAAAACTAATCTAACACACATGCATGAATCAAATCTAATATAGCATTCTTCATGAATTCACACATGTATAAACCAAATCTAATCTAGAATTCTTCATGAATTCAAAAACAACACTTTTACCTTAAAAGTAAATCAACAATTGACCAGTCGAACACAATTGCATGAATTAAACTTACATGAATGGAAAATATAAACTATCAAACATCCAATGAAATGAAAATAGCATAATGATTGAAATGAAATTACATACTTGAGTGAAATAAAAACTAATATCAAAAAAAAATTACAAAATAAAACCTACTCTATCTTACATTCTAATATTCTCCATGATATCTCCTATTTCACATCTCCCTCCATTCTTGGAACCTAAAAGCTTATTCGAGTTCTCCAAAATTACAAAGTACAAAATAATAAGATGACAAGTGAAATTAACAAAAGTTACAATTAAGGAGAGAGATCTCCTATTTATACAAATTTCTAAGCAACCTCTTCATTAATGAGGATCCTTCTTCCTCTCCTTTGATCCATAATATTCTCAACCAATTTGCTAACCATAGGCCACATATCCCTCCTTCAAATCTCCTTCATATCACAAAGATAATTTCGAATTTGATTTATGGGAGCCACATAAGAGGGCCTTGGAAGCTTCCAATGAACCTACACATGTCAAAAAACTCTTTCTACTTTTAAGGTATAAGAATATGCATATTATTTCCTAAATTTTCATCACAAATTCACTTAAAAACACTAGAAATTAATAATGTTTGGAAAACACAAGGGTAACCCAAATGATGATGAAAGTGAGATGAATGTAGTGACATGGAAGTGAAATGGAGGTGATATAATGGACATGGTGGTGAAAGTGGATGAATTTTTAAGGACAATTTTGAGACCCAATAGTATACCCTACAATCCTTTGTCATATGCCCAAAGTTTGTACAATAATATAAATAACCAAAAAATATACTATGGTACTTGGAGGATGGAGACTACCTTGATGTACTTCGAAAGTCATCCTGCCTTGGGATCCTTTGATAAAATTTATTGCCTCTTACATTCTTGACACCATATGCATATATTTTTGAAGTAGGGTTTATTCCAATGTCATATTGACTCTTCTCCTCGCTTTTTTTGGAACTGGGGGCACCACTATTTCTTCCAGACTTCTCCACATCCTTGTTGTTTGAAGCATTATGGTTTTCATCATTCTTGCTTGAGGGTTCACATGCATAACCAAGACCTATTTTATCAAGGGGGGATATTTGATGACTTGGGATGTCATATAGAGTTTGAGATATCTTTAGATTATTGTTCAAATGATCAACTTCTTTCCTTAGGAGATCAATTTCTTTTTTCATCATCTTGCATTCTTCATCCTTCTTTGCTATATGATTCTCCATTTATTCCTTTATCCTTGATGCTTCACATGATTGGGCCTTGAGAGATGTGATATTTGATTTTAATTTAAATATCTCTTCATAATTTTCTTCTAGTTGTCACGTCATGCCATTTCTTTCTTTATATGCTTCATCGACTTGTCCTTCTATGAGTTCCAAAGCTTACATCACCTTCTCAGCTCCTTGAGATTGTTTCTTTGCTTCTCCTAGTTGAGATTCAAGGGGGGAGACTTCTTCCTTGTATTGACCAATATGTCTGTTAAGTTTGTTCAAGTCTTCATCTCTTTGTTCATTATGTATTGACAAATTTTCTTCCATTTTTGATGCCTTATCCAACTGATTTGTCATGGATATGACTTATTCATGATGCTTTCTCTTGTTTTGATGAAATTCCTCCTTAGGCTTGGTGAGCTCCTCATCTCTTTCTTGAACTTGAACCTTGAATAGGTTAACTTACTTCCTTGTCTTGTCAAGGTCGTGGTCAACATATTTTGATTTCTTCTTGAGCTCCTCATTCTCCTTTTTAAAATTTCTTATCTCTTCCAAGGCAGCTACAATCTTTGCCAAGAGATCTTCTTCAAAATCATCTTTATTTTCTTCATCTTCCAGGTCTTCCTTGGCCTTGATGTCTTCACTCTTGTTTTCAGCTTCCTTAATGGGTTCTATATTTCATTCTTTCTTTCCATCATCTTCTTTACTAATGGTCATGTTCAACGCTCTATTTGAGTGAAGTTCATGAAGTTTGTCCTATATATCTTTTGTCAATGAACATTTCTCCACTTTGGCCTCTATAGGATATGGTATCCCTCTCAAGGTTGATTTAATTTCTCTTGCATTTTATTCCTTGAATTATTTTTCCATCACTCTTTTAGTAATCATTGATTCCCAAACTTCAATGACTTGAGCCATTAATAAATTCCTCATTTTCATCATCCATATATCAAAGTTTCCATTGAACAATCGAACTTTCTCAAATTCATTATATTCAGTTTTCACGATTGAGGAAGAGACATATTTAGATGGATTGGAGGCTTTATTCCTTGGCTTTTCCATTTGTGTTCTAAGGATCAAACATCAAGTTGTTAGGCTTTGAGTGAAGGTACTGGCTATGATACTAATTTTTGGAAATACTGAGGTGGGGTGAATCAATATTTCTTATCAATTTTTATTTTTACAATTTAGATCACTTATAATTAGAACAAAAAATGAAAAATAAGAATAAATGATTTTATTAATTTCTTTATTACAATCAATAAAGTACAATAATATGTAGGGATCCAAACCTAGATGAAGGCACAAATATTCAATCCTTCCAGACACCAACCTGTGTTATGCTAAGTGTTAGTGTTAGAATATGCATTCTGCCATCAATGATCAAAATTACTCTTTTTCATATTCATTTTAGGGTTCCCACACAGAATTTTTTTATCATTCCATTAGGTGATGCAAAAAATTGATTCACTGATGGTAGATCTAGTCATAAAACCTCACTCTCCCTAAAAATTTCACATTTTTTGACCCACCTTCATGTCTTTCTAAGCATAAAACAATTTTGAAATCTCATTTCATTAGGTCATTATGTTAGTCAAATTCAAACATGGAGTCAAGTCATCCAAGGTCCCATTAGGTCAATTAGGTTTCATTTTTCAAGGTTCATGAACACATAATTTCATCCAATAAGGTCAGCAAAGGTGTGAGAGTGACTCAAATAAAAACTTCTCAATCATTTGTAGAGGATTTATCAGCATGTAAATATCATTTTTAAAGTTGTAATTTTGATTTTAGAGTATGATTTTCATACTAAAATGTAATTTTATTTAAAACAAACATGTAATTTATTTTTATTTTTTTATGTAATTTTATGCTCATTATATGTAATAATATTTTTCCTTAGCCGCCAAATCAAATCACACATGCCAAACTGAAAGTGAAAAGTGCCAAACTTCAGTAACATCATCGTGCAAAGAAGAAAAAATCAAAGGAAAAGGGTAATCATCAATGTTTTCAAAAAGGTGAAATGAACATTAGAAAAGTGGGTTTTTCAAATCCAAATTCAAATTCACTTAAGTATTTATGATTCTTTGACATCTTTTCAAATTCATTTGCCTCCTCCAAACATCAAGAAATCACTCTAAGAGACCAAATTTCGAGCTTTTGGGAGAAATTGGTGAGAAACACTGAGCAGAGGGCGCAAATACTTAGTCAAGGGCACAAACGTTGAAGACAGGGCACAAATGTTCAGTTGAACGTGCAAATTCATGAGCGAGGGCGCAAGTGTTCAGTTAATGGCGCAAACGCTTTGGTGAGGGCACAAAGGCTCTGTGGATGGTGCAAATGACCAGCAAGCCCTAGAAACTTGTTTTAGTGGTAAAAACACCATCTTCAAAGTTCCCTCAACTCACTCATTAACCTCCAAGAAAACCTGTAAGATCTCATCCCATTTAAAACTATATTCATAAAGTTTATGTGTTGAGGTGTTGTCAAAATTGAGGTTGTAATTTGGTTTTTGAATTGGTAAAAACCCTAGTATCCCATTACACTTGTGAAAACTCCCAAATTTCACTCCCTTGCCCTTTTCTTCCTCCCCACACTTAAAAAAACCCATTCCCAAACCCCTGATTTGCAAAATCCCCTTTTTATAAACCTTTCTCCCAAAACCCTAAGCCCTAGGTGTTACATCTACCTAAGCTCCCAATTCCCAAATCCCTATCCTAAATCCTATCATATTGCTACTCCCTATCCCTTCCCTCATTTCATACATCCCTAAGGAAACATCTCCCTCATATTCCATTTCCCATTCCCCTTCCTAAAAACATATTTCACACTACTCACTTCCCTAGGTTTTTGACAAAAACACCATGGCTGAAGAAGAAGAAAACACATCATTCAGTGAAAGAGAGGAAACAGAAGAGAGGAGGCCACATAAAGGTGGAAGAGTACTCAGACTTGAACCTGCCAGCACTAGGGAACTCTTGGCTTCTCCATTGTGAGTGGCATGCTTCAAACATGTTAGATGTCATGATTTATGTGAGAAAATTCAGAGGGTTAAACACCATCCCATGCTAACCAAACTTTTCATATCAGCACTCCATGACAACCAAGTTAATTTAGCATGATTCACTTTTAATATAACTATTGCTATTATTTCAGCTGCTACATGGATCCCAAATGTTGTGGAGAAGTGGTTCAAGAAAGGTAATTTGAAGAAACATGAATTTGACTTCTTCTTAAAACCAAGACACCAAAATCAGACAAATAGGTTCTTTCCTTTTTCTCACCTCCTGGATATATATACACCAATGATGAAGATAATCATGAAATACTTTTCATGTGAAGGAAGATTTTCAAGGCTTTATTCGCATCACATCCACATTTTAATGCATTTCACTAGGGTAAGGATGCTTAACATAACCTAATATCTTTTCTGGAGTATAGAGAATATGGCATACATTGCCGAGAAAAAGGAGTATGAATAGAAAATGAAAATCCTATTCCAATGATTCCCTCATAAAATTCATAGTCCTCCACCATCTTGATCAACTAAAAATTTCATGGAGCACCTTCATAGCTAATGATATCTTCAATGAGCCATCCACTCAGCATGCAAAAAATGTCCCTTCATCATCCCAACCATCCACTTCCATTCCTCCATCTCAACCCATATCACATTCATCATCATGAGATCAGTCCCTTTCACCTCCTTCATCTCCATCTTATCATGACATTGGCTCACCTAATAGGATTGAGGACATTGAGCCTGTTAGTGCCAGTATTTGCACACTTCCACCAAGGATCAAAACACATTTTTCATGTGCATCTTAGGTGTCCCACTCTAAACAAATTTTCCATCATTCCATTAGGTCATGATATAAAATTGTTCCACTGGTGGTTTTCCTTGTCAATAAGCTTCATTCTGCCTCATAATATCATATTGGTTGACTCATTATCATGTCTCCTTGAGCATAAAAACACCTATGGAAATGCTCTTTTCACCTAGAAGTCTTTTAAATCAAAATTTCATTCATGAAAAGTCAAGTCTAAAGTAATCCCATTAGGTCATTAGGTTTTTATATTTATCAAGGTCACTCCTTCATTTCAGATGAGGTCAACACATATATGAGAGGGACTAAATAAGATCATCATGATGTAATTATCATACTTTCAAAGTTTTATTTTTTCATTTTAATGATTTTTTTATCAAAATGTCATTTTGATATAAAATTCAATATGTAATTTTCTTTATATTTTTTCAAATGTAATTTTATGTTCTCATATGTAATAAATTCAATCCCAAGTTTTCAAATGCAATCATGTCCAGCCGAGGTGGAGCAAAGAAAGCCAGACTCCATGTTTGATCAACTTGCAATGCCAAAAGGTCAGAAAGTTAAGGAGTATCAGTGCCAAAGTCTAAAGGGAAAAGTGAACATTGGAAAAGTGGGTGATTCAAATTAAAATTTCAAATCCACTATGCTATAAAGCCTTTCAAAACACCTCAAAGCAATTCATTGTTTCCATTCAGCCATCAGGAGTTTCCAGCAAAGGAGAAATTTCAAGTTTTCTAAGCATTTTGGGTCAAATTTCAAGGCACTGCACATTTTCACCCAGGTGTTGTGCATTCGCTGAGGCACTACGTGTTTACCTGGAGGCATTGCACGTTTTCCCAAAAAATCCAGACCAAATTACATAAGCGTTGCATGTTTACCTTAGGGCACTGCGTGTTTTTCCGAGTGTTGTGCGTTCCTCCAGAATGTTGCACGTTTGCTCAAGGAGGGTTTCAAAGGGTTTCAAAACCTCCAGCAAGCTTCATTTTCCTCACAAATTTCTTCAAAGAGCTTTAAATCAGTAAGTGGAGCCTAAGACAGATTTCCTCTAATATATTTGGTGTTTCATAAGAAATTTGAATTGAAGTTCTTAATTTCTATGAAACCCTAGCTTTCATTTCCTTCCCATTTTTCATGCATCATATCCATATTCATGTCCCTAAACACATATTAGTCCTAAATATTGTTAAATCCTAGGGTTTTCATAGACCTAGGTTTTCATTTACATTCAATCCCTCTATTTTCCTAAGCTATTCATTTCACCTCTCACTCCCTTCATCTCATTCCATTTACCCTAGGGTTTCCAAAGCCTTCAATCCCACAATGTCTAAATAAGGGGATAGAAGTGTAAATGAGGAAACAAACACCAAATAATAAATCATGTAAGAAAGGATGAAAAATCATCAGATATGAACCAACAACCACAAAAGAGCTACTAGAGTCAGAATGCTTCACAAACCCTAATTTCCTCTCCCACTGAGCTAGGGTTTGCTATGGAAACAAGAAATTTGAGCAGAAGAGCCATAAGGTAGGTCATCAGTAAGTATGAGGTCATTTCAGCTCATAAACATCATGTCTCCATCATTTTTTGAGAAGTCTTTCTAAGAGTCAAGTCGGCTGCCACTCATAGGGCTAGTTCTGCTTTAAACTATGTTTCCGACCAAAAAAAGATGAATTTGATAAAAGTGAGAGATTTTTTTGTCCTTCATAGGTCCAAGAAGAAAAAAATCCTTCATTTTTTACACAGGTGTCATGGTATTATATAAATGTCAAAAATACAGGTGCTATAAGAGGTTTGCTTCATTTCTGGAGTGACCTTGGGAAAATCAAATTTTCTCATAGCTGGAGTGTCCAAATTATTTTATTGATGAGTAAAATGATAACTAGACAGAGGGATATTTCCAATGAGATATCATGAGTTCAATTGGGAGTTTAGGAAGGCCTCCAAAAGTTTCCTGCACCAGCGCTTTGAATTTCTGCACCCTCTTCAGCACTTTTTGACCAGTCTTGGGAAAAACAACTTTTAACAAGTCAAATCAACTCCAAATAGAAAACCAAAGGTAGATTTGAAAAGTATACTTAGATATATTTCTAATGAGATATCTTGGACCCAATTGGGACACCAGGAAGGCCTCCAAATTTTGTCTTCCAAAAGGTGAAAATTATGTGTTTTTGAGTATTTTTGCACTCAAAAAATTTGCCAAACATGCAATGCCCTAGGTTCTGCGCTCTTTTTTGGGGCATCCAAATGATAAATGGCCACCACCATCATGTTCTGAATGATGAATACATCAACCCTAGCAAGTTTCAGAAAATTTTGAGGATAAATGATCATTCAAAAGTGCAAAAAACCGCCAAATTTTCATGTTTCTGCCTCCTTTTTTACCTTGGCGTTGCATGTTTACCAGTCTTTGGAGATTCACTTTGTGACAAGGAAAATGAGCATAATTTTAGCACCTAGAGGCATATTTGTAAACTAGACTCGGAGAGCTTTCCAATGAGATATATTGGAGATGATTTTGACACTGGGAAGGCCTCCAAAAGTTTCTTGCAAAAGAGGTTATTTTTCCTGGTAGGGCACTGGACGTTTGCCAATAAAATTGCAATTTTCATAGTCTTCAGCGATTTTTTGATTTTCACTCCAGTTTTACTTTTTATCTTGGGAAATGAGAAATTACTGATGTAAAAGGCCAAGATAAATGTAAATGTCATGTTTATATTATTATCTAGGGTAGATACATTAGGTAAGTCCTCTAGAGGTCAAATGAATCAGTTTCCTCTCTTTTAGAGGCAAATTGTTGGGTCTTCCTAGTCTTCAGTTTCTTGTTTGGGAGTAGGTGAAACTAATTCCTATCTCATGGATTTGAATCCTTGAGGCTAGGGAGAGTAATTTTTATGTTTATAAGGTGTATTTTCTCATTCATTGTAATGGGGAACTCACTTGGAGGTTTGGCATCTCAAGAGACATACTTTTGTATTAGTTTTGGCGTAGAAATTAACCAAATTTGCAGTTATTTTTATGGGGTCCATGTGGTATTGTGTTTAGTTTTAGTTTCTTATTTTTTTCTCATATTTTAGGATGTTTTTTGTATTTCATCCATCATTTCATTGCTATTAAGTGAATTTTTTCAAGTTAGATGAACAGAATCCATAATTTCTATGCTATGTTTTAGGTAAACATTCATAATTTTTAATTTGTTCAGTTTAGAAAGAAATCATGAGTTCACCATGCTCTTTCTAGCTTCTCACCTTTCTTGATCATCACACCCATAGAAACCCTAAAGTGCTAAACATTGTACCTACCTTGCCCCATAAAACACCCTGCAAATCTTTACCTGATTTCCTTGCCTTGACTGTTTGACTCCTCCTGATCCATGAAAACCCTACACAATCAAAATCAAAACCCCGAGCTAATATACCTAGCCTAATATACACTTTCCTCAGTCATCTTGGCTATGATCTTGACAGAGAGAGCCATCTCCTGGCCTAGTAGGGCTAGCTACATGGCTAAGCGTGGTTTGAGGTTACCTCAAAATTTCCTTCTTCAGCCTGAGGTTTAATCCAAGTGATAAAATTTTGGCGACCATACTGGGGAAGAAAAAGATCATATCTTCCCTAGGAAAGAAGGACAAAGTTTAGATCTATTTGCTGATGCTGGACAAAAATTAGATGCATATGAAGGCTAAAATGTTTGCCTGACAACTCCAACTTGATGTAAAGAATCCACTAGATGATCGACCTTGCCAGCAGGAAAATGGAAGGATCTTACACAAAGGTTAGGTATTCAAAGTTTAATTGTATTCAAGGTCTAATATGATTTCTTGTAAATTACTTCTTTTAGTTTCCTGAAACTATCCTGAAAGTTTTACGGAGTTTGTTGTATGATAAAGATGATCAAAATCTTGATTCTACCTATTTGAAAAATGTAAATACCGAGTTTTCCTTTGATCTTGGTCCACATCCTTTTTCTGAATATTACGATGACCATCTTCAAATTGATGAGCCTAAAGATATCAAGTCTGATCCTATAGCTTTTGTACATACTCCTACACCTTGTAAAATTCCAAATCAATACAAACCACTCATCTTACCTCTTATACTCCATGCTTTCCTTGAAAATCATTACCTATATCTGCCGAGGTTTGATGGTGAATATGACAACATCACTACTGAGAGACATATGTAGAATTTTGAGACTTTCCTAGACCTTTTTGAAGTTGATGAAGAGGATGTCAGTATCAGGCTATTTTCTCTTTCTTTGCAAGGCAGAGTCAAGAGTTGGTTCAAAAGCTTGCCTGCCGTGAGCATCTCATATTTCCCACAGTTCGTCAAAGTTTTCCTCTACAAATGGGTGGTCAAAAAAACCCTTTCTTAATTCTAAAAGAGTATGACTAGCTAAAAATACAGCTAGGGGAGATAGTACAACTGTTTTCTTCCAAATTCAATCAAGTCTATTATTCTATACCTGGTGATATAAGACCTCCTCCTGGTTCAACTCTCTTACATTACCCAAATGTCTTTGATCCAGAAATGGAGTTTCAGCTAAGAGAAAGGAACCTTGCAACACTTGAAGATATGCAGAACAATGCAATAGATATAGAGGCTAATTTGCTGATTAGAAGGGCACAGCTAAAGGAAGAAGAGAAGAAAATTGCAGAGCACCTGACATATTCAAAGGAAAAGCTTGATATTTTTATGAGTAAAATAGAGGAAATGATGTAAAGGATCACCATGAGAGATGTATTTTCCATTCAAAATCATCATGACCAACTTATCCCAAAAAAATAAGAGATTTACAGCCCTAAAGATTTTCCTGTTAATCCCAACAACCATAGATCAGAAAATGGATTTGTAGATCAATCCGAGGAGAAAAAATATGATAATATAATGTGTATGATTGGTGATATTACTTATATTGATGATTTTCCAAAGTTTGATCAGTGTGATGATGATTATTTTCTCCAAACAGAAGCTAATCTTGCAAAGAAATCAACAATTGGTTTGTGGGAGGAAGTTCAGTTTCAGCAACTCGAAAACAATGATCAGACGATGCATATCAACTACGACAGTGATGAGGAAAGTCTAGAAAATTTGGAAGTAAGTGAAGTATCTTTGCCTCTTTGTTTTACTTCATTTTAGTTCATCAAGGATAACTTTCATGCGATTATAAATCAGCACTCACTGAGTTTTGATCTTTAAAATCAAGAGGATAATCAAATTTTTTATCAGAGCTCCTTACCCTTGTGTCTCTCCTCATTTTCAAAAATAAGAGAAAACTATAAACAAGTAGATAAATGAGTGGTCAACACTATGAATGATGAAAATTCTCCTAAATTGGTTGAGAAAATCATTTGTGACATAGAATCCTCCTTAGTTCCAAATTTGCAGCCAACAAATGTCATTAAATGTGATCAAATGATGCAAGATGATTTTGTACCACTATATTTTGAAGCATTTCAATTTTTAAAGGAAAATTTTCATAATGTCTCTAAAGAAAAGGATGAGCAGCCTGTAGAGTGTTATGCAGTCTCATTAAAACTGATGGATATGTTTAAGCAGTCTTTTCGATTTTTTCATGACCCAATAGCTGATGTGTTAGATGATATCTGCAGTAAAAGTCCTTCTCCATTAACTAACTGTGAGCTTGAAAAGAGTGTTGATATAAAATTGATCTAACAGTCGGCCTCATTGTTTTTTTAATCAGGATTCTCATTACAAATCTCATCCAAAAATTTGCAGCCATATCAGGAAAGTAAGGGTAAAGATGAAAGTCCATATTCAAGGTACGAAGACTACCTAGAGCAGAGCAGTAATGTATTATATGGGTTGCAAATTAATATGTATTCCTATGAAGATCCTTTCGTAGCATTCTTGAGGTTAGTCGGTGGGCTCGTGCTTTTCAATTTCATCAAGATTTGATCCGTTGACAAGTTTTCATGGGAGTTACCTTTTAGTAGTTCATTCTTATTGCTCATAAGCAAGCACTTGTGGAGAATTCAAACAACAGCCAGAATGCTTACGTGGTTGCATTGGTTTTTCCATTTCACTTGATCAGGCGATGAATGGATACATTAGAGTAATTTTTGTTGAATAAGCTCAATTCTGGGCATCTTTTCCAGTTTTTCAGTTGTATTTTAGTCTGAGTTAGTTCAATTTATTGAGTCAAGTTTCTTTCAATATTTAGTTTGTTTTTTAGCTATTAACTCCATGCCCAATGGATAGACACTTGGTCTACAGTGTTCTTGGCACCTCCAAGGAGCTACCATCCCTATCTGGAGCCAATGTTAGTGTCAGTATTTTCACACTTCCACTAGGGATCAAAACACATTTTGCATGTGCATTTTAGGTGTCCCACTCTAAAGAAATTTTCCATCATTTTATTAGGTCAGGATATAAAATTGTTCCACTGGTGGTTTTCCTTGTCAATAAGCTACATTCTCCCTTACACTATCATATTGGCTAACTCATTCTCATGTCTCCTTGAGAATAACAATGCCTATGGAAATGCTCTTTTCACTTGGAAGTATTTTAAATCAAATTTCATTCATGAAAAGTCAAGTCTAAAGTATCCCCATTAGGTCATTAGTTTTTTATATTTCTCAAGGTCACTCCTTCATTTCAGATGAGGTCAGCACATATATGAGAGGGAGTAAATAAGATCATCATGATGTAATTATCATACTTTCAAAGTTGTATTTTTTCAGTTTAATGATTTTTATATCAAAATGACATTTTGATATAAAATTCAATATGTATTTTATTCTATATTTTTTCAAATGTAATTTTATGTTCACATATGTAATAAATTCAATCCCAAACTATAAAATGAAATCATGTCCGGCCTAAGTGCTGCAAAGAAAGCTAGACTCCATGTTTGATCAACCTGCAATGCCAAAAGGTCAGAAAGTTAAAGAGTATCAGTGCCAAAGTCTAAAAGGAAAAGTGAACATTAGAAAAGTGGGTGATTCAAATTAAAATTTAAAATCCAAAATGCTATAAAGCCTTTCAAAACACCTCATAGCAAGTCATTTTTTTCCATTCATCCATCAGGAGTTTCCAGCAAAGGAGAAATTTCAAGTTTTTTGAGCATTTTGGGTCAAATTTCAAGGTGTTGTACATTTGCACCCAAGTGATGTGCATTTGCTAAGGCGCTGCGCATTTACCCAGAGGCATTGCGTGTTTTTCCGACAACTCTAGACCAAATTAAATAGGTGTTGCGCGTTTACCTTAGGGCGCTATGCGTTTCCCCGAGCGCTACGTGTTCCTCCAGAACGATGCGTGTTTGCTCACAGAGGGTTTTAAAGGGCTTCACAGCCTCTAACAAGCTTCATTTTCCTCACAAATTTCTTCAAAGAGCTTTAAATTAGTAATTGGAGCCTAATACACCTTTCGTCTAATATATTTGGTGTTTCATAAGAAAGTTGAATTGAAGTGCTTAATTTCTATGAAACCCTAGCTTTCATTTCCCTCCCATTTTTCATGCATAATATCCCATATTCATGTCCCTAAACACATATAAGTCATAAATATTTTTAAATCCTAGGGTTTTCATAGACCTAGGTTTTCATTTAAATTCACTCCCTCCATTTGCCTAAGCTATTCATTTCACCTCTCACTCCCTTCATCTCATTCCATTTACCCTGGGGTTTCCAAAGCCTTCAAGCCCACAATGTCTGAAGAAGAGGACATAATTTTTAGTGAGGAAACAAACACCAAAGAATAAATCATGTAAGAAAGGAGGAAAAATCATCAGATATGAACCAGTAACCACAAAATAGCTAATAGAGTCAGAATGCTTCACAAACCCTAATTTCCTCTCCCATTGAGCTAGGGTTTGCTATGGAAATGAGAAATTTGAGCAGAAGAGCCATAAGGTAGGTCATATCAGTATTATGAGGTCATTTCATCTCATAAACATCATGTCTCCATCATTTTTCGAGAATTCTGTCTAAGATTCAAGTCATTTGCCACTCATAGGTCCAGTTATGCTTTAAGCTATGTTTTCGACCAAAAAAAATGAATTTGATAAAAGTGAGAGATTTTTTTGTCCATCATAGGTCCAAGAAGAAAATACTCCTTTATTTTTTACACAGGTGTCATTTTTTTATAGAAATGTCAAAAATACAGGTGCTACAAGAGGTTTGATGCATTTCTAGAGTTACCTTGGGAAAACACGTTTTCTCATAGCTGGAGTGTCCAAATGATTTTCTTGATGATTCAAATGATAACTAGACAGATAGATACTTCCAATGAGCTATCATGAGCTCAATTTTGAGTTGAGGAAGTCCTCCAAAATTTTCCTGCACCAACACTCTGCATTTTTGCACCCTCTTCAGCACTTTTTGACCAGTCTTGGGAAAAACAACGTTTGACAAGGAAAATAAACTCCAATAAAAAAAAGGTAGATTTGGAAAGTATAATTAGAGAGATTTCCAATGATCTATTTGGGACCCAATTTGGACACTAGGAAGCTCTCCAAATGTGGTCTTAAAAAAGGTGAAAATTCGTTTTTTGGAGTATTTTTTCACTAAGAAAATTTGCCAAATGCGTAGAGCCTTAGGTGTTGTGCTCTTTTTTGGGGAATCCAAATGAAACAATTCCATGACCATCATGTTCAGAATGATGAATACATCTACCCTAACAAGTTTCAAAAAATTTAGAGGAGAAATGGTCCCTCAAAAGTGCAAAAAACAACCAAATTTTCATGTTTTTGCCTCCTTTTTGACCTTGGCACTGCACTTTTAATAGTCTTGGGAGATTCACTTTTTGACAGGGAAAATGAGAATAATTTTGGAAAATGGAGGCATATTTGGAAACTAGACTCAGTGAGCTTTCCAATGATCTATATTGTAGCTTATCTGGACACCAAGAAGGCCTCCAAAAGTTTCTTGCAAAAGAGGCCATTTTTCCTATTAGGGCGTTGCGCGTTTGCCAAGAAAATAGCAATTTTCATAGTCTTCAGCAATTTTTTTATTTTCACTCCAGTTTGACTTTTTATCTTGGGAAATGAGAAATTGCTGATGTAAAAGGTCAAGATAAATGTAAATTTCATGTTTATACTGTTATCTAGGGTATATACACTAGGTAAGTCCTCTAGAGGTCAAATTAATTAGCTTCCTCTCTTTTAGAGGCAAATTTTGGGTCTTCCTAGTCTTCAGTTTCTTGTTTGGAAGTAGGTGAAACTGATTCCTATCTCATGGATTCGAATCCTTGAGGCTAGGGAAAGTTGTTTTGAGGTCTATATGATGTATTTTCTCAGTCATTGTAATGGGGAACTCACATGGAGGTTTGGTATCTCAAGAGACATACTTTTGTATCAGTTTTGGCCTGGACATTAATCAAATTTGTAGCTATTTTTATGGGATCCATATGGTATTGTGTTTAGTTTTAGTTTCTTATTTTGTGCTCATATTTTAGTATGTTTTTTTTATTTCATCCATCATTTCATTTCTATTAAGTGAATTTTTCCAATTTAGATGAACATAATCCATAATTTCTATGCTCTGTTTTGGGTAAACATTTATAATTTGTATTTTATTCAGTTTAGAAAGAAATCATGAGTTCACCATTCTCTTTCTAGCTTCTCACGTATCTTGATCATCACACCCATTGAAACCCTAAAGTGTTAAACATTGTACCTACCTTGCCCCATAGAACACCCCGCAAATCTTGACCTAATTTCCTTGCCTTCACTGTTTGACTCCTCCTGATCTAGCGAAACCCTACACAATCAAAATAAAAACCCTGAGCTACTATACCTAGCCTAATATCTTATTTCCTTAGTCATATTTGCTAAGATATTTATGGAGAGAGCCCTCTCTTGGCCTAGTAGGGCTAGCTGCTTGGCTAAGCGTGGTTTGAGGTTACTTCAGAATTTCCTTCTTTAGCCTGAGGTTCAATCCGAGTGATAAAAATTTGGCAACCATACTTGTTGGTGAGGTAAATTCCCTCTGTGGACAGAGGCAATCCCACTAGCCCTAGAGTGGGTCTAGCCACAAATGAGACACGCTATGACATCAATTCCTAGTTAAGAATGGACAAAGACGTGGTAGATAACATACCATAGGTCCTACGGTGTTGTGTTGTCTAGAAGAATGGTTGCCTCTCGCTCCTAATTCGACGTATCACGATCCGCTCATTCTCACGCCGGATACCTATACATACACAAGAAACGAAGACGATACACAACATACTACTTCGCATTCCTAACTATCAGTCAGTCGAAGAAGACTAAATCAAATTTGTCGAATAAACATAACACACAGATGGAATCAATACCATAGTCAAGTATATTAATTTAACGAAGGAAGAGTACAACCAGGCTTCGACGTTGCGATCTCCTTCAGCAGGGTTCCAACGGAGCACGTCTCACAAAGCTCATCAGGAATTCAGACAGGGCTCTCTCTACGGGATCCTCCTTGGTTCAACCTTCTCTATAGCGATTACTCAGCTATAATATCTCTTCTCCAAGTTCAGCTTCTTGGCTATATGTTCAGCTCTAGATTTTGTAAAGGGAGAAGGTCAGTTTATATAGAGGGAGAAGGAGAGGTTAGGATTCCTATAATCATGGGGGGAATCCTATCCTCTAAGAATGTTCCATCAACCATTTCCTAAGTGAAGATATTCGTGGATTATCGAGTTAACCACTTGTAATGAGTCATTCCTGAGGTGGTTAAAGGAAACTTCCACCTCCAATTTGTTTAAAAACATTCCAAAAAAGGCTGGCATGAGTAAAAAAAAGAGACAGAGTTCCAGCTGGCATAGGCTCTAGTGAAAATCTTCCCCATTGGTGTGAGGGATGAATTGGGTACCCACGCCAATGCTAAAACATATTTTTTTTGAGTGCTTTCTGAGGAAATGTTCAACAGGAGGAATCATGTCCTTATGCAGAAGGATGCAATGAAGGTATTTGCAGAGTTGGACACTGCTCACAGGTCATGGAAAAATACCCTCCAATATGCGGGGTGAGGGATTGCAGGGACGGTGACAAAATGTTGTGTAATAAATGCCCCCTAAAGCATGAGGTCTGAGAGAGAGAGAGGGGTGAAATTATTTATGAGAACGCGTTTGACCAAAACACTGCTATCGGAATACCTGCAAGTACGAATACAACTGATACATATGATATATGACATGTGGCATGGGCACAGCCATCCATAAGAAATTATATAAAAAATGAGATCCGAGGTATGGACACAACCATCCAGTAGTAGGGATCAATAAATAGACTCAGGTATGGTCGCAGCCATCCAATCAAAAGATTCATACAATAAGTCATAATAATCCACAAAGAACCCGCAGCCTAGATTTCATCAGACAAAACCTAGGGTCTTGCGCTCCATCTCGACCCGAACATAGTACAAATTTGAGCATGTGAATATGTGAGCTGAAGTCGAACATGCAAGAACATCGTCTGATTACCAGCCAATGATGAAAGTTGTTAACGAATGCGAGAGAAACCACCAATAATGACAATGGATCTCAAGTTACAAAAGGTACAATCCACGGAATGTGACCAGTGATCTGACGTCGAACACCCACAGAGTCAGTCGATCAAAGGCCAATGATATGAACCTTACGTTGAGTGCGAAGAACCTGCCATTGAGGCATGCAGGCTCCAAGGTACCTGAAGGGAGTCTCTAGGTCAACTTCCTGGATAATGAGCTGGAGTCGATAGGAAGTGACCTTGATTGAAGGTGGGCCATAATGTTTCCCACATCATCGACACAAGACAGAGGAATATGATGTTTGTGAATCAAGACCAATAGAGAATCAGAGGGAGGTTGAAAACTTCAGAGGCAAACTTCTCTTGAACATATCGGCGGCACGACACTGGATTTGGCAGTATTTGACATCAAGGGATCTGAGGTCATGGTGGCGGGGCAAAGAGAAGATGAGCGGTCAAAATAAATTACCCAAACCCATGGAGGCTGTTGGGAATCTGTAATCAGCAAGATTGGAAAAGTCTGATCACAGAAACAACATTGTTTTAACCACTTTTGGATTCTAGGATCTAGCCCTCCTGAATCCGGAGAGGGATCTCTCCAATAAGTGCAAAGATGGATTTGTCTTTGAAATTTGGGGTAATAATATTAGGCTAGTTATGAAGGCCAAGGGTTTGTTTTTTTTTTGGATGGTTGAGCATGATTACTGTTTGAGGTGGAAAGTCCTAACTGCAAAGAGTTTCAAAGGTGAGAACTTTCAAGTAATGAGAGTAAGCTTCGGCCAAAAAGATAGATAATTGCAAGTTTTAGTCCATTGGGCTATGGAGTCATAATAGTATTTAATTAGAACAGCAAGAGGCAAGACTGGTCCATGGGGCAAGTCATTTATGTCTAAGGATCTCTTTGAAGTTTGATTTATGGAATGAAATGATACAATAAGAAGGAGAAATAAACAGATGCAGAACAAAGAGTAGCCTAGGATCTGGTAAGTACTTCTAAACTAGCCAGCCTTTGACAGAGACTCAAGAAAAACATAAAAGTAAACTAGGATCTAGTAAGTACTTTTAAACTAGCCAGCCTTTGATACACTTTCAATAGAAAACATTTTAAAACTAAGGGAAACTTGAAGGAAACTTTTGGAGTAGAAACCAGCGGGCCAGGCTCACCACAAATCCTCTCCTAGCTCTACTTTACTTGGTTAAATTCAAGACTAACACAAAGATAACACAGAATAGTCTAAGATCTGGTAAGTACTTTTAAACTAGCCAGCTTTTAACACATTCCAAGGGAAACATTCAGACAGTTGTGGGGATAAAAATGGGACCAGGGCTCACCATATCTTCCTCAGTTCATATTCACTAAACATATACTGAAAATAAAATTTAAGAATAACATTCAGCTAAGACAATAAGACGAGGGAATGCCAACATTCCTATGCTTGAACTAAAACAAATCATCCCTAAATAACACAATTTAGAAGAAAACATTCAGATAAAGATTTTCAGTCAGAGAAGGTTACTGATGTACATTAGGTCCTAACTCTATGCATGATGTCTTTATAAGAGAAAATGGAACACAGTGAAAACAGAAACAAAATGACAAGTTACAATAAGAAAAACATCACTGTCAACATAGACCAAGATCCCATAAATCAGCTTGTATTGATGCTCCAAACTAGTTACAGCTTTAAGTCCAGTGCTTTAGTTTAGCAACCATCTACACATCTCAGCCTAACCTATCTATCACCAGAAGAGCTCCAAGAGCCAGTGAACACTATTTACAATAAAAAATTTAAGCTCAAGTGTATATCAAAGTTCTGCAACCAACCCCTCTCTCATCTTCTGCAGTAGTATATATATAAGAATGAGGAGGTGAGATCTGATAAAAGATCTCCAATTTCAATTAATACAGACTTAATGGCTTCTTGGCCTTTGAGGGGCTCAATGAAGAAACTTTCATACATATCCTCTGTATTAAATGATTTTCATAAAGATTTTAAGCTCGATTGGCGATTTTGTTGACCTTTGAGGCTCAGTGTGGTGTCGAAGTAACTCTACAAATGTTTGTCATTATTTTTCCTACAGAATTTTACCTTTTGGTTGTGTTATGAGGTAGATATCTGGTCCTGATCAATAAATTCAGCCTCTGATTGAATACTTTGAGGTACAGGTGGCATTTCAGTAGCTAGGAGGAATCAATTTGCCTCAGATGTGGCGGTGGAGGTGTTCCTGTTGATAAATCACTTTAAGATCTTCTTTAAATTGTGTTTTAAATCGGGGATTAGGCTTTTGATAAAAATTCTTAGCTGTGATCCCCGCAAATATGTCTTCCATTCTCTGTCCTGGTTAATTTTGATCTTCGTCACTGATACTCTCTGACTATGCCCGATTCATGGTTTTTGCTGGTATGCAGGATTGTGCAGCGTTATGTGGCATCAATGCCTTATGAATCATTGATAAAACGTGAAATTCGAAACCTGCGAATGATTTCTCTGGTGGATCGAAAGGAGGAGGATCATCACCCTCTGCTTCTAAATTTTCTTCAGACATGGTGGAAAAACCATTGAAAACCCTGCAAAATACAAACAAAAATTATAAAATCCATGCATATATAGGTTTACTGCTTCAGAAGGAACGTGGAGAGAGCGGGGCCGTTGGATGGCATCATCCAACGATCGAGATTGATCGGGAGAAAACAAAATGAAGGTGGAAGAATAATTTAAATCAGATCCATCGATCGCGCAGAGATCGACAGTCGAGAGGGCAAGTGGAAAGTCAAAACGGAGAAAACAGGCGATGAATTTTGGGCCGTCGATCTGTAGATCAGATCGACGGCGGAGATGTTGTTATCACTGCGTAAGAGCCTGGTTATCGCGTGGGCAACTTCGGCGAGTGATAGTCGTCCGATGGGCGGCCTCAGATCAGATGGTGGGCGCCAATATCACACGGGGTCCAAGTCTGATGTTTAACGCGCGATGGACGGCGGTTTGTTGAACAGTGCTTGGGACACGTGTCGGCCAATGTATGGAATCGCTGTGAAATGGAAAAAAACTGCCCTCTGCTCGAAGGCGGTGCGAAGGATACCGTCGGTTTTGGTGATGGCGAGTGGATGGCGGGGACCACCGGGGTGAGGGATTCCGCGCTGTCGATCTGCAGATCAGATCGACGACGGATAATAATTTAAAAAAACGGACCGGTGGAAAGTTATAAAAAACGTCAAAAATAATATATAAGCCAAAGGTTTTACATTTCGGGCGGATGTATTTAATATTCAAAATGGCTTGGCGCCCGTCTATGGGGCCGCGGGTTACATGGAGGATCATACGACCAGGGGTTTATGCAGGAAGGGGCTAAGACCCATATATGTCCAAAATGTGGGTTTTTATGGTTTTTAATGGTTTTCAAGGCTAGTAATGGGCAACGATAGAGGTAAAAGGGGAAAAAGGCTAAATAAGGGGTACTTTGAGTGAAGGAAGGGGATTTTGGGAGGACTTTAGAGGGTAAGAGGGGAATTTTTTCAAGGGGGAAAAGTTTAAAATGAGGTAGGTTTGGAAGAAAGGGAAAAAGGGAAATGGTGCTTGCAGCAATATTCTTCCTTGGGAATCAACAAAAATTTTGAGTGTAAAATAAACCAGTAGTGAAGATTATGGACAGAGGTAGGAGGCCTCCAAGAGTCTTCAAGAGCCAACACTTTTTAGTAATAAAATTTGTTCCTTGAAGGCTCAAAAGTCTTAGCCACCTTTTTCTATAACAAATTTTATAGGTGGCTAACAATGGTTCCACTTGGGGATGGTGCCTTCTTGAAGGCATCAAGAACTTCAGACTTGCATTCTCTGGGAGGTTGACCTGTGCCTGATCCATTGGGTTGCATTTCTTCCTGTAGATGATGTTCTTTTGAAAACATATTGGTAGCCATAAAAACAATAGTTCTTTCATCAACAGCTTTCTACCTACCCAATCCTACAGATCTAACATTTTTTCTTCTTTAGAGTGCACTTGGATTGGCAAAATCTTTTACAACATTTTATTCTTTTGAAAGCAGGAAAAATAATCTATTTCTACTCCTTATTTCTCCATGGACTCAGATTAAAAAGTTGAGCCCATATGATTCTCTACCTAATCTACTGTCTGTTGGGATTAGACTGTCCAACAGACTTTATTCTCTAAATTCTACAATAGAAATTAAAAAGCATTCAAGTCAGGATTGAACAGTATAACTTGATGTTGGTCTATGGCATAAAAACAAGCTGCACATAGACATTTATTTGGCAGAAAATTAAATCAAAAAATGGAAGGCTTAAGATCTGAAAATTTCTCACCATGGCCTTCTGTTTTCTTTATAGCTCTATTTTGAATTTGTTTGAGTTGTTCTATCTTTATCAACTAGTTCGGATTTTGAGCTGATTAGAACCAGATTTACATCTTCTTTGAATCAGAGAATAAAAAAAAATTGAGTCATTTTCTATTTGGAAACTGAGGTTCAGATTTTGATCATGTTTGAACCTTTAATTTCTATCCTAAACTACCTACTGACAAGCCAAGATTAAACAGTTTGGCAAATCGATTTCACTATCCTATCAGCAGAAAATTTAAAGCTAATTAGTCAAGTTTAGATAGTTTGACTAACTAGAAGTGTGTTCTTAAGGAGTGGCATTTGAGCTTGCACACTTTTAGATTTGTTTCTCTTTTTTTGGTATGGGGCTATACCTTTCTTGTTTTCACAATCTTCCCTCTTTTCTTTCTTTCATTGGTTTTTTTTTTTTGTATCTTGATTTTTCTAACTTTGAATGCAATGGTGGATGAAATATTTATAATGGAAAAAGATAAAAAAGGATTTTGGAACATAACATGGATCAAGATAATTAAAGCTTAAGCATCCTTCCATTGACAGGACCCCCAAACAGTTCTGCTCCATTCAACTCCTACAAGAAAAATGCATTGTTACTAGTAGTTGAATGAATAGAGTAAGTGCCAAGCCATAAGTTGTCAAATTTTCCATGCTTGCCCTTCTCTTCCCTCTTTGAGTCCCACTTCAAAAATTTGTCCCCAATTTTGAAATTGTCGACTTTTGTTCTTTTGTCAAAAAGCTTTTTAATGCTGATCTATTTCTGCAATGCTTTGCTATAAACTTCCTCTCTGGTTTGCTGAAGATGAATGGTTTGATTTATTATTCTGATCATGTCATTATTTTCAGTTTGAAATTCTTCAATCAAATTCATTACTGGTACACCAAGGTTGTTTGGAAAAATTGCATCAGTACCATACACAAGCTAGAAAGGTGACATACCAATAGATTTCTTCAAAGTCAATCTATCAGCCCACAGTGCATGAACTAGCTTTGTGTGCCAAGACTTTTTGTTGTCCTCCAACAGTTTCTTGATTATGTTCACTAAAATTTTGTTTGAGGATTTTTCAAGTCCATTACCTTGGGCGTAATAGGCCATGGAATGCCCCAATGTTATCTGATATCTTTAACAGAAATCAACCATCTTGTTTGATCCGAATGTTGCTGCATTATCAGTGATAATCTTGGTAGGACAGCCGAATCTGGAGAGAATGTTATTCTCCATAAATTTTATGATAACTGAATCGTTGGCCTGCCTACAAGATATGGCTTCTATCCACTTAGTGAAATAGTCTGTGGCAGTGAGAATCCATCTATGCTGGGCAGAAGATGGGGGATGTATTTCTCCTATGAAGTCAAGTCCCCACTGTTGAAATGGGGCTTCAACAATGATTGGATGCAAAGGCAGGGGTAGCAGTTTTCTTTTGCCTTCAAAGAGTTGAAATTTGTGATAGGCTATGATCATCTTGTGCACATCATGAAAAAGAGTAGGCCAATAGAAACCAGCCCTCAAGATTTTGTTGGTTGTTGTCTTCTAGTACAAATGGCCTCCACACTCTCCTTCATGGAACTGTTATTTAACCTTTTTTGCATCAAACTCAGGAAAACATTTAAGCAATACACCACTTGCATTTTTCCAGTAAAGACATCTATCAATAATGCAATAGTTTACAACTTTTAACTTTAGGAATATTGCCTTTGTCTTTGTCAAACCAGGAGGTGTATTCCAATTAAGCAAAACATAAATAATATCAGCATACCAAGGTGATCCAGGTGGATATCGGTGGCCACCCACCTATTCCATTTGGACTAGCACCATCAATTCTTGCAGCTCTTCACATTCAGCACAACTTACTATTTTTAGCAGGTTTTCGGGTCCTCCACTCCCAGAGCCATTTTTGGGCATTAATAATCCAGGTGCATATTGGTGGCCACCCACCGAGTCCATTTGAACCCCCACAATCAGTTCTTTCAATTTTCAAGTTGCAACAAAACTTACTATTTTTAGCAGTTTTTTGGGTCCTGAACTTCTAGAGCCGTTTTGAGGCCCTAAATGACGTTTTTTGGGAAAACGGAGAGCAACATGAGTCCATGTATTGATGTTTCTCATTCAAAAGTTTCACTCCTCGGTTAGATCTTTCTAACTATCTATTGAGTGCGTCAAACGGAGATCGGATGCCAAAGTTACGCCCCCGGAAAGTTGAACCACCAATTTACCCAAACGGGCGCCCACAGTTTTGGCGCCTCATCTCCTATGGTTAGGTTTTTGGACGTTTCTGATTCTACATTGTTTCTCAACAATAAATAGGCCCTCGAGCCTCATTGTAACACAGTTCAGAGGTCTGTATCCATCACATCTCTTCTCAGAGATTCGCTACCAGCACCCTAGCTATTTTATTTCCATTATGCTTGTAAGCATATTTCTGTTATTTGATATTAATGAAATGAAGCATTATTTCCGCCGAATCTCTATGTTCATGGTTATTTCTAATTTCTCGTTGCATTCTCGCATCATACCGGGATCGTGTATCAAAGCGGGTCCTGGGCTTTTCTTTGTTTTTCTTTGCATGTCCCCAACGCGGTCGTGGTATAAGGAGTTAGGGCTCAATCGTTGAACCCTCGCAAGATCAGCCTCGCAAACCCCGACGACCTCCCATGGCGGAAGAAAAGAAAGACGAGGGAGCAGGAGATCCTATCAAAATACTGCTTGAGGAGGCACTCGAGAAACAAAGGAACGCGATGATGGATAACTTTTCTCAAATCCTTCAACAACTGCCCACATATGGTGCATCTGCATCCAACAGCCACTCTGGAGGCACCACTCCCTTCAAGGTACAGGTAAACTTTGACATTCCTATATTTGAAGGAAACATAGATGAAGATGTCGAGATAGATGGTTGAATTTTCAGGAAGGGTATTTCTAGGTCCATGATTTCTTTGATCAGGAAAATACTATTTTTGCACTCCTCAAAGCTGCCTCCCATGTCAAATACTGGTGGGAAACCTACTGTGAGCAAGAGGATGAAGGGGAACCCTATCCATTCTTGGCCACACCCACTTGGAATTAGTTCTGAGATGCAATCAAGGAACAATATCACCCCGTGGGGAGCTATGAGGAAAAATACATCCAATGGACCACGCTGCGGCAACAAAGGGATTAAGATGTGCATGAACTAACGAATTTGTTCAATACCCTACGCACAAAGTTGGGTATTAAATATTCAGAGAGACATTTGGTGCTCAAGTACCGCAGTTGTTTACACAAATAGTATTAGGAGGAAATGGAGTTCCTCAACATTACATCGCTTGGCACGGCATACCACTATGCCGCCAAGATCGAGCAAAAATTTAAGCAGAAGAAGTGACTTTGGATCTCGCGATCCGAAAGGTGCCCCGAACCGAAGAACAAGGGGCAAGGCCAAAGTACGTAGATCGTAAAAACACCACAAATCCAAATAAGGACACAGGGAAGTGGTGTGAATTTCATAACAGCCCCACTCACAGCACAAATGAGTGTCGAGCCAAATAGTCTTTGGTGGCCGAACTAAAAGCACCTGAATCAGATTCATTTTCTGATCCTGAGTTAGAACCACACAAAGGAAATGACAAAGGGAAGTAGATCATTGATGCGGATCCCAGCGCCATTGTTGCGACCACCAAGATCCAGAGGGAGGGTCCAGAGGATCCAGAGGAGGGGGTGCGCCTCTTCTAGTCGCAGATGTGGGTGAAGGGTTCTCCGCTGCAATTTCTCGTCTATAGCAGAAGCCAAAAGAACCTCATTTCAGCAGAGGTAGTGAAGTGGCTCGGCCTACCAACCATAGCACACCCGCAGCCGTATACCATCGGGTGGCTCCACCCAGGGAGAGATCTCCACATCCGCCTACCGCGTCGCTTCCATACGTATCATAATATTCACGGATGAGTGTATTTTTCCATGTTGCTCCTCTTGATGTAGTCGATGGTATTATTGGGAAAACCATACTGTGGGAGGCGAAATGGTGTGTATGAGTCTAGGCCTTGTGCTGTTATTATTACTTTGGGAAATAACTTGTACAGGATACCGGAGGTAGTACCGCTTCCTGTCATCTCTTTGACTACTGCAAAACAACGCAGTAAGATTGTTTCCCAAACCAGGAAATTCATTTTCCTTACAACTCACTCACAAGGAAAGAAGAATATTGTGGCCACAACCTAGAAACAGGGCTCCCTTGCACGGCAGCAGCATATGGACAAAGTCATGGAGGAATACGAGGACATTTTATCCTCACTCATAGAGGTTCCGCTACACTGTCAGGACAACCACTCCAGTGATCTGACTCCCAACACACCACCGCCTGATGTTGCCATACATCCTACAAATACACATACAAAATCCAAACATGTACTATCTGAGGCTGATAAAGAAACCAAATTTACTACGTATGGAAAATATCCAAGATGTCCACCCATTCACTTGCCTCGACATCTTCAACACATCTAATACTCAGTTCAACAGAATTTGCCTCATCTCATGGAGGATCTCAACGCAATGGGGACCATTGCTTCCTAAGGAGGGAGGAATGATCCAGGTGGATATCGGTGGCCACCCACCTATTCCATTTGGACTACCACCATCAATTCTTGTAGCTCTTCACATTCAGCACAACTTACTATTTTTAGTAGGTTTTCGGGTCCTCCACTCCCGGAGCCGTTTTGCGGCATTAATAATCCAGGTGCATATTGGTGGCCACCCACCGAGTCCATTTGAACCCCCACCATCAGTTCTTTCAATTTTCAAGTTGCAACAAAACTTATTATTTTTAGCAATTTTTTGGGTCCTGAACTTCCGAAGCTGTTTTGAGGCCCTAAATGATGTTTTTTGGGAAAACGGAGAGCAGCATGGGTCCATGGACCAATGTTTCTCATTCAAAAGTTGTACTCCTCGGTTAGATCTTTCTAACAAGCTATTGAGCGCGTCAAACAGAGATCGGATGCCAAAGTTACGCCCCCGGAAAGTTGAACCACCAATTTACCCAAACGGGCGCCCACAGTTTTGGCGCCTCATCTCCTACGGTTAGGTTTTTGGACGTTTCGGATTCTACATTGTTTCTAAAAAATAAATAGGCCCTCGAGCCTCATTGTAACATAGTTCAGAGGTCTGCAGCCATCACATCTCTTCTCAAAGATTCGCTACCAGCACCCTAGCTATTTTATTTCCATTATGCTTGTAAGCATATTTCTGTTATTTTATATTAATGAAATGAAGCATTATTTCCGTTGCATCTCTATGTTCATGGTTATTTCTGTATTCTATTGCGTTCCTGCACAAATCTGGATTACAAGGAAAATTCATAAAATGGTCTTCAACAATAGGAGTTGAGAATCCTTCTTGGTCATCCAAAGCATCAATCATATTAATATCAAGAACTTCAAAATTGGATCTAGCCATTAAGCTAGCTAGACCTTTGCCTTTGATGAGTTTAGTGGGTTTTATCTCTAAATCGTATTCAAGGATAACAAAAATCCACTTACCTCTCTTACCATTTGGGTCCTGCGTTAGAATGTCTTTAACAACTGAATTTGGGACAAAGGCAATGATGTGTGAGTGAAGGATGTACACTCTGAAGTCTTTCAAAGCTTTAACCAAAGCAAAAGCTTGTTTCTCCATAATGTTATACTTCAGAGGGGCATCCCTCAATGCCTTGCTAAAGAATGCAATGGGCTACTCTTGTCCTTGTGGATTTTTCTATAAAAGGACAACAGCTATGGAATGTTCTTATGCAAACGAAAAAATATAAAAATCTTTTGAAAAATCAGGACTTATAAGAACCAGTGTTTTGGTTAACGCTTGTTTCACCAGTTCAAATGATTTCTTTGCTTCCAAGGTCCATTTTACCCCTTGCTCCTTCTTTAACATGTTTTTGATATTCCTAAGGAGCTCAACCAAGTTGGGAATGAACCTTCTCAAAAAGTTAATCTTCCCAATGAAAGATTGCAACTCCTTGATGTTCCGAGGATGAGAGATTTGCAATATGGCCTCAATCCTCTTTGGATCTATCTTAATACCCTCTTCTGAAATAATGTGCCCAAGAAGCTTATCTTCTTGGAGACCAAATAGTGTCTTCTTAGGGTTTAAAGATATTCCAAACTTTCTGCATTTCTCGAAAACTATTCTCAAATGTTCTAAGTGCTCTTCATCTGTTTTTGAAAACACAGTGACATCATCAAGGTATATAATGATGAAGAAGCCCAGTTCCTTCGAGAATGCTATGTCCATGGCTCTTTGAAAGGTTGCTCCAGCATTCATTAAACCAAAAGGAATTTTCACATACATGAAAGTGCCCCATGGTGTAGTAAAGGCTATCTTTAATTGATCAGCAGGGTAAACTAAGATCTGATTGTACCCTGAATAGCCATCCAGCAAAGAAATTCGTCTAGACCCTACCACCCTTTGTAAAATATGATCCATCTTAGGTAAAGGTAATTTATCTTTCAATGAAGCTTTGTTTAGGTCTCTAAAGTCTATACAAAGCCTGATTTCTCTAGTTTTCTTCCTAACAGACACCATATTAGACACCCACTCAAAGTATCTAATAGGGACAATAATACCAGCTTCATATATTTTCATGATCTCCTTCTGAACCAAAGGGAGCTGAACAGGGTTTATTCTGCGCAGTTTCTGTTTGAATGGATTTTGGTTTTCTTTGAGGGGAATTTTGTGCTGTAGTATTTCAGTGTCATAGGACTTAAGATCTTCGTAACTCCACGCAAAAACATCAAAAAACTCTTTAAAAAGCTATATGTATTTGAATTTAATGTGAGCTGGTAAAGTCATAGATAATTTAATCATCGTAGGTTTAAGTTCACTGCCTATATTTCACTCCTCCACTTCAGTCTCTACAGCTTCCAGTTTTGGCTTTTTGGACACATCGTTTAGATCAAACAACTCTTCTAAAGGCGCTAGACCGCTTGGCAAACTTTCATCTCTAGAGTGCAGAGTTTCTAACTCTGCAGTCCTTTCCTTCTTTTTTTTAAGTTTTCTATCTAGAAGATTAATGTTGACAAGCTCAAGAGACAACTCTTCTTCACCAAGAAAATTTTCTTCACTGCAGTTTGTATCATAATCTGAGTCCGAACAGTGTAGTTTGAATTCATTTCTGAATTTCTTGAAGTCTTCTATTTTTTTGTCATTGTCAAACACCTGCCAATATTTTTCATTATCAGGTACAGCTGGTCTAAATTTTATCTGATTTGTGCAATCTTTGGTTTCATATGGCATTAAGCATGTTCTAGCTGCAAAGGCTAAATTGTGGGCGGCAATATTTCTTTTTCTTGGGACAAAAATAAATTTGGAGTCCTCGAAGGTTTTCAAAAGGTCCATGACATCGTTTTGGTAGGCTCTAAGTCTGGGATGATTTGTGTTATATTCCCGATTACCTGCCTAATGATTAACTCTAAATCCCCATACACATTAATCCTTCTGGCTCCTAACTTTTTCAATAGATGTAAGCCTAAGAGAAGGGATTCATACTCCGCTATGTTATTGGAACACTGAAAGTTTAATTTACAGGAAATTCTTTCTGTGTGGTTATTTTCAGTGTTGGAAATCCAGACACCTACAACAGCATTAGTTCTAGTGCAGGATCCATCAAAATACATACTCCATAGAGGACTGTCTTCGGTTTCATCCTGGTTAACGCCCTTTTTAACTATTGTGCTTTCCGATTGCTCTTGAGTATCAACACTCAATTGAATTTGTTTCATTTCCTCAGATATATTATTGGGTTGAGGACTGCTTTCTTGACTCTCAATGTTTAAAACAAAAGGACACGTAATTTGTAGCTCAAGACCTGTGTTTTGTTTGCTACTGTCTTTAAATGCAGAAAATTGTTTTGACACTTCTGCGTTGTGTTCCTCTCCCTCCCTATCAGCTATTAATCCTGTTAAAGTGACTTGTTCACCAATTTTTTCATCATTAAACATAATAAAAAAATCAAGGCCTGTGTTTACAGAATACAGGGGAGAGTTTTGTGGTCTGTCTTGACTTGTAACTGTGTATTTCATATGTGACTCCTTGTAAAGTCTTCTATTCTGATTGAAAACAGGGATAGTCACATAAGTCATGTCCATTTGCATACTCCCCTGTAACTTAGCCCCCCAAGACCTAGATAATAACATTCCATACTTTGGGGGCACATCAGCCACAACAATATCCATTACTAAACATTTGGCTGGAATTTGGGCTAAGTTAACAAAGAGGTCTTTGATTAATCCTAAACATTTTACTCTGCTGGAATCAAAGGATTAAAGGTATTTGTAAGGTCTAGTGATTTCTAGACCCAGGATCTCCATTACAGCTTTTGGCATTAAATTATGAGAAGCCCCGGAATCATGCATAGCGTTGTGCAAAATTTTGTCATGAACGTTTAAACTTACATAAAAGGGAGGAACATGTCCCTCTTGATATCTACCTTCAATATTAGGCCCAAAAATCAGCTTGGGCTGGTCATCATTAAGATTGACTGTGTCCTCATTTTCTTCTATTTTTAAAGCCTTCAAAATTTGGGTTCTATATACACGTTGGGCAACTAACTCAGTTAAGGGAACAGAGATTTTGATCTTTAAAATTTCCTGCTCCAGGCTGAAAGGAATTTGACTCTTTAAAGTGCTGGTTTCGACCTTATTATTTGTCATTCTATCAGCAATATCAGCTTGCTGATTTGTTTTATTTATACTTGACAAAGTTGTTTTCACAGGAGTACTAGCTGAAGTGTTAGTACTACTAATGTATGCACTCTGTTTTTCATTGTTTTCAGTGCCTTTCTATTTCTCGTTATCAGAATTTACAGCCACTGTTTTATCCTTTTGTTTTACAACTTTAGGCTTGGTTGTAGTGCTATTTTGTGAAGATTTTTCAGAGGTCTTGGTGTTGGGGGTTTTTTTATTGGTTTTGCTTCTAAGGTCATATTCTCTTTGAGACTCTATGATGAAATTTTCCATGTCTTGATAATAATTTTCATCATCATCTCTTCTGTCATCATAAGGTGTGTATATACCTTGTTTTATATCATAATGAATCTCAAATTCATCATCTTCTACCCCAAACATGTTGACATCATCTTCCTCTGTTATCTCATCAGTTTCCTCAACCTCACTTACATAGTTTTGATGAAAGGGAGGGATGATCTGTTGATCATCTTCCCTAGGTCTATTTGGAGGTTGTTTCCTTCCAAAATTTTGCTTTTGGTTCTGATTTCTATTTTGAGGAGCATTTTGGTTTTGGCTTTCTTGTTCTCTCTTAATTATGCTCATCTCTTTCATCATCTCCTCCATCATTTTCTCCATCTTTGAGTTGGAAGTAGAGGGTGTAGATTCCTCTCTAAAGGACACTCTCTTTTCATTTTTCATTCTTGCTCTCTTTTCCATTAAGTTGACCTCCACAGAAAGAGCGCCTCTTTGCATATCTTCAGAGTTTCAAAATCTCTTTCTCTCAGCTGATAGGCCATCTCAGGGTCAAACCCTTCGGGAAAATTGTTTAAAGATGAGCCTTCTAGAGGTTTGAGTTTTGGGGAAAGTGCATTATACACACTGTTAAATCTATTGCAATAAGCTTGCACACTTTCCCTAGTGTTTCTATGGAGGTTCTTGTAATCAGAAAGGACTTGAAGAGGATTCTTCTTTACTTCCCATTTGTTTAAGAAAGTTTGATGGAAAGCTTGGAGATCATTAATACTGTGGGGGGTTAAACCTTTGAACCATTTTCTTACTTCTCCCCCTAAACTCTGAGCAAATAATCTAAGCTTGACATAATCATCATTAATTTCATTTCTGTCAAAGTAGTCATTCATTTTATCCACATGTTGTGATGCAGTTGTAGCATTGCTAGCATCATATAATGGAATTGTGGACTGATAGTCCTGTGGAAGATTGACTAATGGTGCATGAAGGACTAAGGGAGAATACCATGTTGCCATGATATGTGGTGTGGGTGGATTTACAAGAGGTGGATTAAAAAGAGGGAAAGTGGGTTGAAGTGAAGTGGTTTGAACAGTGGATGTAGGGTGAGCAAAAGTGGATGGACCAGGAATAGATTGCTGAGCTAATATTGGATGAGAGACACCTAAATTGTGAAGGAAATGCAAATCAGGAGGTGTTGTTTCTCTACTGCCAGGATGTTCACTTGTTTCAGGAGATGAAAGTGAAGACTCGAAATGTAAATGATCTAAATCACCAAGAGACCTAATTCTAAAGGTATTTACTAAGTCAACTTGTGATTGTTGTAGAGCTGAAAGATTTTCAAGGACTGAATTGGCTCTCAAGGGTGATCTAAAAACAGTTGATAATTGAATCCTAGGAGAATTCCTAAGGATAATTTTTGGGTTATCAACTAACTCAGGTGGATTAGGGTCAGGATAGGCTCTAGTGTGAATCTTTCTAGGAGCCACTATGCTGTGTTTTTTAGACCCAAATAAACAAGAAAAGTTCAACCAGGTATGACAATCTTTGAGAGGTTAACTAATCTGTTTATACAAATCTTAATCCTACAGTCCTCTAACTGATTTTGAATGATATTATAATGATAAGGGTTCTCCCCAGTGGAGTCTTAAGGTCTGTTAAGGATTCTGGAGTTGCCAAGTGGAAGTTTTTAGCTCGTAAGGAGGTAAAAGGTTTTATGGTCCACCACCATGTTTATTTGGATACCAATCTAAAGTATTTTTGTGTTTTCTGAGTTCTTTTTCGATTGTGTGGTTTCTAAGAATGTCCTAACTCTGATTCAAAACTTAGCTACGGTTATGAGACAAAGACAGTCTATTCTTATGGCTAAGCTAGCTGATATTTCAAGGTTAGATAAAGTCTTAAGAGAATCCTAGGGTTCACCTAGTTTGTCACAGATTCAAACAAGTTTCATCATGATTACCAGTTCTTGGTAGTGCTTGAAAAAGGCTACTTTTTACTCTTAAATTTTTATAAAAATTAAATTTATTCTGGGTTCGCTTCCCCAGCGGAGTCGCCAGAAATGTTGGGAATCTATAATCAGCAAGATTGGAAAAGTCTGATCATAGAAACAACATCGTTTCAACCACTTTGGGATTCTAGGATCTAGCCCTACTGAATCCGGAGAGGGATCTCTCCAATAAGTGAAAAGATGGATTTGTCTTTGAAATTTGGGGTAATAATATTAGGCTAGTTATGAAGGACAAGGGTTTGTTTTTTTTTTGGATGGTTGAGCATGATTACTGTTTGAGGTGGAAATTCTTAATCTGCAAAGAGTTTCAAAGGTGAGAAGTTGCAAGTAATGAGAGTAAGCTTCAGCCAAAAAGATAGATAATTTCAGGTTTTAGTCCATTAGACTATGGAATCATAATATGGTTTAATTGGAACAACAAGAGGCAAGACTGGTCCATGGGGCAAGTCATCTATGTCTAAGGATCTCTTTGAAGTTTGATTTATGGAATGAAATGATACAATAAGAAGGAGAAATAAACAGATGCAGAACAAAGAGCAGCCCAGGATCTGGTAAGTACTTCTAAACTAGCCAGCCTTTGACATAGACTCAAGAAAAACATAAAATTAAACTAGGATTTAGTAAGTACTTTTAAACTAGCCAGCCTTTGATACACTTTCAATAGAAAACATTTTAAAACTAAGGGAAACTTGAAGGAAACTTTTGGAGTAGAAACCAGCGGGTCGGGCTCACCACAAATCCTCTCCTAGATCTGCTTTACTTGGTTACTTTCAAGACTAACACAGAGATAACACAGAATATTCTAAGATCTGGTAAGTACTTTTAAACTATCCAGCTTTTAACACATTCCAAGGGAAACATTCAAACAGTTGTGGGGATAAAACCGAGACCAGGGCTCACCATATCTTCCTCAGTTCATCTTCACTAAAGATATATTGAAAATAACATTTAAGAATAACATTCAGCTAAGACAATAAGATGAGGGAACGCCAACATTCCTATGCTTGAACTAAAACAAATCATCCCTAAATAACACAATTTAGAAGAAAACATTCAGATAAAGATTTTCAGTCAGAGAAGGTTACTGATGTACAGTAGGTCCTAAGTCTATGCATTTTGTTCTTTATAAGAGAAAATGGAACACATTGAAAACAAAAACAAAATGACAAGTTACAATAAGAAAGACATCACCGTCAACATAGACCAGGATCCCATAAATCAGCTTGTATTGATGCTCCAAACCAGTTACAGCTTTAATTCCAGTGCTTTAGTTTAGAAACCATATACACATTTCATCCTAACCTATCTATCACCAATAGAGCTCCAAGAGCCAGTGAACACTATTTACAATAAAAAATTTAAGCTCAAGTGTATGTCAAAGTTCTGCAACCAACCCCTCTCTCATCTTCTGCAGTAGTATATATAGAAGAATGAGAAGGTGAGATCTGAGAAAAGATCTCCAATTACACTTAATACAAACTTAATGGCTTCTTGGCCTTTGAGGGGCTCAATGAAGAAACTTTCATACATATCCTCTGTATTAAATGATTTTCATAAATATTTTAAGCTCGGTGGGAGCTTTTGTTGACCTTTGAGGCTCAGTGTGGCGTCGAAGTAACTCTGCAGTGTTTTTCATTAATTTGCCTGCAGAATTTTACCTTTTGGCTGTGTTGTGAGGCAGATGTCTGGTCCTGATCAATAAATTCAGCCTCTAATTAAATACTTTAAGGTACAGGTGACATTTCAGTAGCTGGGAGGAATCAATTTTCCTCAGATGTGGCAGTGGAGGTGTTCCTGTTGATAAAGCACTTTAAGATCTTCTTTAAACTGTGTTTTAAATCGGCGATTAGGCTTTTGATAAACATTCTTAGCCGTGATCTCCGAAAATATGTCTTCCATTCTCTGTCCTAGTTCATTTTGATCTTCGTCACTGATACTCTCTGACTGTGCCCGATTCATGGTTTTTGCTGGTATGCAAGACTACAGAGGGTTATGTGGCATCAATGCCTTATGAATAATTGATAAAACGTGAAATTCAAAACCTACAAATGATTTTTCTGTTGGATCGAAGGCAGGAGGATCGTCACCCTCTTCTTCTAAATTTTCTTCGGACATGGCGGAAAAACCATTGAAAACCCTGCAAAATACAAACAAAAATGATAAAATCCATGCATATATAGGTTTACTACTTCAAAAGACACGTGGAGAGAGCGGGGCCATTGGATGGCATCATCCAATGGTCGAGATTGATCAGGAGAAAAAAAAATGAAGGCAGAAGAATAATTTAAATCAGAGCCATCAATCGCGCAGAGATCGACGATCGGGAGGGCAAGTGGAAAGTCAAAACGGAGAAAACGGGCGATGAATTTTGGGCCATCGATCTGTAGGTCAGATTCATAGCGGAGATGTTGTTATCACTACGCCGAAGCCTGTTTATCACATGGGCAACTTCGGCAAGCGATAATCGTCTGATGGGCGGCCTCAGATCGGATGGTGGGCGCCAATATCACGCGGGGTCCACGTCCGATGTTTAACGCGCGATGGACGACGGTTTGGTAAACAGTGCCTGGGACACGTGTCGGCCAGCGTATGGAATCGCTGCGAAATGGAAAAAAACCGCCCTCCGCTCAAAGGCAGTGCGATGCATACCGCCATTTTTGGTGACGGCGAGTGGATGGCGGGGACCACCGGGGTGAGGGATTCTGCACCGTCGATCTGCAGATTAGATCAAAGGCGGATAATAATTTAAAAAAATGTAACGGTAGAAAGTTATAAAAAACATCAAAAATAATATATAAACTAAAGGTTTTACATTTCGGGTGGATGTATGTAATATTCAAAATGGCTTGGCACCCGTCTGTAGGGCCGCGGGTTACATGGAGGATCATACGACCGGGGGTTTATGCAGGAAGGGGCTAAGACCCATATATGTCCAAAATGTGGGTTTTTATGGTTTTTAATGGTTTTCAAGGCTAGTAATGGGCAACGATAGAGGGAAAAGGGGAAAAAGGCTAAATAAGGGGTACTTTGAGTGAAGGAAAGGGGATTTTGGGAGGAATCTAGAGGGTAAGAGGGGAATTTTGTCAAGGGGGAAAAGGTTAAAATTAGGTAAGTTTGGAAGAAAGGGAAAAAAGGAAATGGTGCTTGCAACAATATTCTTCCTTGGGAATCAGCAGGATTTTTGAGTGTAAAATAAACCAGTAGTGAAGATTATGGACAGAGGTAGGAGGCTTCCAAGAGTCTTCAAGAGCCAACACTTTTTAGTAATAAAATTTGTTCCTTGAAGGCTCAAAATTCTTAGCCACCTTTTGCTATAACAAATTTTATAGGTGGCTAAAAGTGGCTCCACTTGGGGATGGTGCCTTCTTGAAGGCATCAAGAACTTCAGACTTGCATTCTCTGGGAGGCTGACCTGTGCCTGATCCATTAGGCTGCCTTTCTTTTGAAAACATATTGGTAGCCATAAAAACAATATTTCTTTCATCAACAACTTTCTACCTACCCAATCCTATAGATCTAACATTTTTTCTTCATTAGAGTGCACTTGGATTGGCAAACTCTTTTACAACATTCTATTCTTTTGAAAGAAGGAAAACTAATCTATTTCTACTCCTTATTTCTCCATGGACCCAGATTAAACAATTGAGCCCATATGATTATCTACCTAATCTACTGTATGTTGGGATTAGACTGTACAATAGACTTTATTCTCTAAATTCTACAACAGAAAATAAAAAGCATTCAAGTCAGGATTGAACAGTCTAACTTGATGTTGGTCTATGGCATAAAAACAAGATGCACATAGACATTTATTTGGCAGAAAATTAAATCAAAAAATGGAAGGCTTAAGATCTGAAAGTTTCTCACCATGGCATTATGTTTTCTTTATAGCTCTATTTTGAATTTGTTTGAGCTATGTTGTCTTTATCAACTGGTTCAGATTTTGAGATGATTAGAACCAGATTTACATCTTCTTTGACTTAGAGAATAAAACAAATATGAGTCATTTTCTATTTGGAAACTAAGGTTCAGATTTTGATCATGTTTGAACCTTTAATTTCTATCCTAAACTACCTATTGATAAGCCAAGATTAAACAGTTTGGCAAATCGATTTCAATATCCTATCAGCAGAAAATTTAAAGCTAATTAGTCAAGTTTAGACAGTTTGACTAACTAGAAGTGTGTTCTTAAGGAGTGGCATTTGAGCTTGCACACTTTCAGATTTGTTTCTCTTTTTTTGGTATGGGGCTATACCTTTCTTGTTTTCACAATCTGACCTCTTCTCTTTCTTTCATTGTTTTTTTTTTTTTTGTATCTTGATTTTTCTAACTTTGAATGCAATGGTGGATGAAATATTTATAATGGAAAAAGATAAAAAAAGATTTTGGAACATAACATGGATCAAGAGAAGTAATGCTTAAGCATCCTGCCATTGACAGGAACCCCAAACAGTTCTGCCCCATTCAACTCCTACAAGAAAAATGCATTGTTACCAGCAGCTGAATGAATAGAGTAAGGGCCAAGCCATAAGTTGTCAAATTTTCCATGCTTGCCCTTCTCTTCCCTCTTTGAGTCCCAGTTCAAAACTTTGTCCCCAATTTTGAAATTGTCGGCCTTTGTTCTTTTGTCAAAAATCTTTTTAATGCTGATATGTTTCTGCAATACTTTGTTATAAACTTCCTCTCTGGTTTGCGGAAGATGAATGGTTTGATTTATTCTTCTAATCATGTCATTATTTTCAGTTTGCAATTCTTGAATCAACTTCATTATTGGTACACCAAGGCTGTTTGGAAAAATTATATCAATACCATACACAAGCTAGAAAGGTGACATACCAATAGATTTCTTCAAAGTCAATCTGTCAGCCCATAGTGCATGAACTAGCTTTGTGTGCCAAGACTTTTTTTTGTCCTCCAACAGTTTCTTGATTATGTTCACTAAAATTTTGTTTGAGGATTTTGCAAGTCCATTACCTTGGGGGTAATAGGCCATGGAATGCCCCAATGTTATCTGATATCTGTGACAGAAATCAACCATCTTGTTTGATCTGAATGATGTTGTATTATCAGTGATAATCTTGGTAGGACAGCCAAATCTGGAGAGAATGTTAGTCTCCATAAATTTTATGATAACTAAATCGTTGGCCTGCCTACAAGGTATGTCTTCTATCCACTTAGTGAAATAGTCTGTGGCAGTGAGAATCCATCTATGTTGGGCAGAATATGGGGGGTGGATTTCTCCTATGAAGTCAAGTCCCCACTGTTGAAATGGGGCTTCAACAGTGATTGGATGCAGAGGCAAGGGTAGCAGTTTTCTTTTGCCTTCAAAGAGTTGAAATTTGTGACAGGCTATTATCATCTTATGCACATCATGAAAAAGAGTAGGCCAATAGAAACCAGCCCTCAATATTTTGTTGGTTGTTGTCTTCCAGTACAAATGGCCTCCACACTCTCCTTCATGGAACTGGTATTTAACCTTTTCTGCATCAAACTCAGGCAAACATTTAAGCAATACACCACTTGTATTTTTCTAGTAAAGACATCTATCAATAATGCAATATTTTATAGCTTTTAAATTTAGGAATCTTGCCTTTGTCTTTGTCAAACCAGGAGGTGTATTCAAATTAAGCAAAACATAGATAATATCAGCATACCAAGGAGAATTCATAAAATGGTCTTCAAAAATAGGAGTTGAGAATCCTTCTTTGTCATCCAAAGCATCAATCATATTAATATCAAGAACTTCAAAATTGGATTCAGCCATTAATCTAGCTAGACCTTGGCCTTTGATGAGTTTAGCGGGTTTTATCTCTAAATCATATTCAAGGATAACAACAATCCACTTACCTCTCTTACCATCTGGGTCCTACGTTAGAATGTCTTTAACAACTGAATTTGGGACAAAGGAAATGATGTGTGAGTGAAGGATGTAAGTATTTCAAAGCTTTAACCAAAGAAAAAGCTTGTTTCTCCATAATGTTATACTTCAGAGGGGCATCCCTCAATGCCTTGCTAAAGAATGCAATGGGCTGCTCTTGTCCTTGTGGATTTTTCTATAAAAGGACAGCAGCTATGGAATTTTATGATGCAAATGAAAAAATATAAAAATATTTTGAAAAATCAGGACTTATAAGAACCAGTGTTTTGGTTAACGCTTGTTTCACCAGTTCAAAGGATTTCTTTGCTTCCAAGGTCCATTTTACCCCTTGCTCCTTCTTCAACATGTTTGTGATATTCCTAAGGAGCTCGGCCAAGTTGGGAATGAACCTTCTCAAAAAGTTAATCTTCCCAATGAAAGATTGCAACTCCTTGATGTTCTGAGGAAGAGAGATTTGCAATATGGCCTCAATCCTCTTTGGATCTATCTTAATACCCTCTTCTGAAAAAATGTGCCCAAGAAGCTTACCTTCTTGGAGACCAAATAGTGTCTTCTTAGGGTTTAAAGATATTCCAAACTTTCTGCATTTCTTGAAAACTGTTCTCAAATGTTCTAAGTGCTCTTCATCTATTTTTGAAAACACAGTGACATCATCAAGGTATATAATGATGAAGAAGCCCAGTTCCTCTGAGAATGCTATGTCCATGGCTCTTTGAAAGGTTTCTCCAGCATTCATTAGACCAAAAGGCATTTTCACATACATGAAAGTGCCCCATGGTGTAGTAAAGGTTGTCTTTAATTGATCAGCAGGGTAAACTAAAATCTTATTGTACCCTGAATAGCCATCCAGCAAAGAAATTCGTCTAGACCCTACCACCCTTTGTAAAATATGATCCATCTTAGGTAAAGGGTAGTTATCTTTCAATGAAGCTTTGTTTAGGTCTCTAAAGTCTATACAAAGCCTGATTTCTCCAGTTTTCTTCCTAACAGACACCATATTAGACACCCACTCAGACTATCTAATAGGGACAATAATACCAGCTTCATACGTTTTCATGATCTCCTTTTGAACCAAAGGGAGCTGAACAGGGTTTATTCTGCGCAGTTTCTGTTTGAATGGCTTTTGGTTTTCTTTGAGGGGAATTTTGTGTTGTATTATTTCAGTGTCATAGGACTTAAGATCTTCTTAACTCCACGCAAAAACATCAGAAAAATCTTTAAACAACTCTATGTATTTGAATTTAATGTGAGCTGGCAAAGTCATAGACATTTTAATCATCATAGGTTTAAGTTCACTGCCTATATTTCACTCCTCCACTTCAGTCTCTACAGGTTCCAGTTTTGGCTTTTTGGCCACATCGTTTAGATCAAACAACTCTTCTAAAGGCGCTAGATCGCTTGGCAAACTTTCATCTCTAGAGTGCAGAGTTTCTAACTCCTCTGTTTCTAACTCTACAGTCATTTCCTCTTTTTTTTAAGTTTGTTATCTAGAAGATTAATGTTGACAAGCTCAAGAGACAGCTCTTCTTCACCAAGAAAATTTTCTTCACTGCAGTCTATATCATAATCTGAGTCCGAACTGTGTAGTTCGAATTCATTTCTGAATTGCATGAAGTCTTCTATTTGTTTGTCATTGTCAAACACCTACCAATATTTTTCATTATCAAGTACAGCTGGTCTAAATTTTATCTGAGTTGTGTAGTCTTTGGTTTCATATGGCGTTAAGCATGTTCTAGCTGCAAAGGCTAAATTGTGGGCGGAAATATTTCTTTTTCTTGGGACAAAAATAAATTTGGAACCCTCGAAGGCTTTCAAAAGGTCCATGACATCGTTTTGGTAGGCTCTAAGTCTGGGATGATTTGCGTTATATTCCCCATTGACCTGCCTAATGATTAACTCCAAATCCCCGTACACATTAATCCTTCTGGCTCCTAACTTTTTCAATAGATGTAAGCCTAAGAGAAGGGATTCATACTCCGCTATGTTATTGGAACACTGAAATTTTAATTTACAGGAAATGCTTTCTGTGTGGTTATTTTCAGTGTTGTAAATCCAGACACCTGCAACAGCGTTAGTTCTAGTGCAGGATCCATCAAAATACATACTCCATAGAGGATTGTCTTCGGTTTCATCTTGGTTACTGTCCGTTTTAACTATTGTGCTTTCCAATTTCTCTTGAGTATCAACACTCATTTGAATTTGTTTCATTTCCTCAAATATAATATTGGGTTGAGGACTGCTTTCTTGACTCTCATTGTTTAAAAGCAAAGGACACATAATTTGTAGCTCAAGATCTGTGTTTTGTTTTCTATTGTCTTTAAATGCAGCAAATTGTTTTGACACTTCTGCGTTGTGTTCCTCTCCCTCCCTATCAGCCATTAATCCTGTTAAAGTGACTTGTTCACCAAGTGTTTCATCATTAAACATAATAAAAGAATCAAGGCCTATGTTTACAGAATACAGGGGAGAGTTTTGTGGTCTGTCTTGACTTGTAACTGCGTATTTCATATGTGACTCCTTGTAAAGTTTTCTATTCTGATTGAAAACAGGGATAGTCGCATAATTCATGTCCATTTTCATAGTCCCCTGTAACTTAGCCCCCCAAGACCTAGATAATAACATTCCATACTTTGGGGGCACATCAGCCACAACAATATCCATTACTAAACATTTGGCTGGAATTTGGGCTAAGTTAACATAGAGGTCTTTGATTAATCCTAAACATTTTACTCTGCTGGAATCAAAGGAGTAAAGATCTTTGTAAGGTCTAGTGATTTCTAGACCCAGGCTCTCCATTACAGCTTTTGGCATTAAATTATGAGAAGCCCCGGAATCATGCATAGTGTTGTGAAAAATTTTGTCATGAACGTTTAAACTTACATAAAAGGGAGGAACAGGTCCCTCTTGATATCTACCTTCAATCTTAGGCCCAAAAATCAGCTCGGGCTGGTCATCATTAAGATTGACTGTGCCCTCATTTTCTTCTATTTTTAAAGCCTTCAAAATTTGGGTTCTATATACATGTTGGGCAGCTAACTCAGTCAAGGGAACACAGATTTTGATCTTTGAAATTTCCTGCTCCAAGTTGAAAGGAATTTGACTCTTTAAAGTGTTGGTTTCAGCCTTATTAGCTGTCATTCTATCAGCAATATCAGCTTGCTGATTTGTTTTATTTATACTTGAAAAAATTGTTTTCACAGGAGTACTAGCTGAAGTGTTAGTACTACTAATGTCTGCACTCTGTTTTTCATTGTTTTGAGTGCCTTCTCTTTCCCGTTATCAGAATTTAAAACCACTGTTTTATCCTTTTGTTTGACAACTTTAGGCTTGGTTGCAGTGTTGTTTTGTGAAGATTTGTCAGAGGTCTTGGTGTTGGGGGTTTTCTTATTGGTTTTTCTTCTAAGGTCATATTCTCTTTGAGACTCTATGATGACATTTTCCATGTCTTGATAATAATTTTCATTATCATCTCTTCTGTCATAATAAGGAGTGTATAGACCTTGTTTTCTATCATAATGAATCTCAAAGTCATCATCTTCTACCCCAAACATGTTGACATCATGTTCCTCTCTTATCTCATCCATTTCCTCAACCTCACTTACATAGTTTTGATGAAAGGGAGGGGTGATATGTTGATCATCTTCCCTAGGTCTTTTTGGAGGTTGGTTCCTTCCAAAATTCTAATTTTGGTTCTGATTTCTATTTTGAGGAACATTTTGGTTTTGGCTTGCTTGTGCTCTCTTAATTATGCTCATCTCTTTCATCATCTCCTCCATCGTTTTCTCCATATTTGAGTTGGAAGTAGAGGGTGTAGATTCCTCTCTAAAGGACACTCTCATTTCATTTTTCATTCTTGCTCTCTTTTCCATTAAGTTGACCTCCACAGAAAGAGCACCTCTTTGCATATCTTCAAGAGTTGCAAAATCTCTTTCTCTCAGCTGATAGGCCATCTTAGGGTCAAACCCTTTAGGAAAATTGTTTAAAGTTGAGCCTTCTGGAGGTTTTATTTTTGGGGAAAGTGCATTATACACACGGTTAAATCTAGTGCAATAAGCTTGCACACTTTCCCCAGTGTTTCTATGGAGGTTCTTGTAATCAGAAAGGACTTGAAGAGGATTCTTCTTTACTTCCCATTTGTTTAAGAAAGTTTTATGGAAAGCTTGGAGATCATTAATACTGTGGGGGGTTAAACCTTTGAACCATTTTCTTACTTCTCCCCCTAAACTCTGAGCAAATAATCTAAGCTTGATAGAATCATCATTAATTTCATTTCTGTTAAAGTAGTCATTCATTTTATCCACACGTTGTGATGCAGTTGTAGCATTGCTAGCATCATATAATGGAATTGTGGACTGATAGTCCTGTGGAAGATAGACTAATGGTGCATGAAGGACTAAGGGAGAATACCATGTAGCCATGATATGTGGTGCGGGTGGATTTACAAGAGGTGGATTAAAAAGAGGGAAAGTGGGCTGAAGTGAAGTGGTTTGAACAGTGGATGTAGGGTGAGCAGAAGTGGATGGACCAGGAATAGATTGCTGAGATGATATTGGATGAGAGACACCTAAATTGTGAAGGAAATGCAAATCAGGAGGTTTTGTTTCTCTACTGCTAGGATGTTCACTTGTTTCAGGAGATGAAAGTGAAGACTCAGAATGTAACTGATCTAAATCACCAAGAGACCTAGTTCTAAATGGATTTACTAAGTCAACTTGTGATTGTTGTAGAGCTGAAACATTTTCAGGGACTGAATTGGATCTCAAGGGTGATCTGAAAATAGTTGATAATTGAATCGTAGGGGACTTCCTAAGGATAATTTCTGGGTTATCAACTAACTCAGGTGGATTAGGGTCAGGATAGGCTCTAGTGTGAATCTTTCTAGGAGCCACTATGCTGTGTTTTTTAGACCCAAATAAACAAGAAAAGTTCAACCAGGTATGACAATATTTGAGAGGTTAACTAATCTGTTTATACAAATATTAATCCTACTTAGGTATTCCATGCAAAATGGTGTACCAGGTTCCCGTGAACTACCATATACACCTTGGTTATAAAATGAAAGAAAAATCAACCAAGGACTTGACGTATGTGCAGGTAGCCTCCCCGAATGTTGTGTTCAGTGTATCATGGTTACAAGGCGATATACTCAACTTCCTATGGATAAAATTATTGCATCCTAGAGGGGTCTCCCTTTATATACTCGATGGTACGGGGAGCACAAGTCCGTACTAGTGTTGTCTGAAGACAAATGGCAAGCGACAGCTACTAGGTTTTAAGATATCGGAACATGTCTCTAGCCTAGACCACTAAATATTGCATTAAGTTTCAATGTTTCCTTAGGTTAATTGAATAAATTTTAAGTTGATCTTGTATTTATGTTTCAATTCCAAGGTCCTACTGAATGTTGAATCTCACAAATCCCTAAGTGCAAGCTACATGCCATACAATACCATTTCTTTCAATGAAGAGCTATCTATGAGAAGGTTAGGAACTTTCAAGTGATAGAAAAATGAGAACACACAGAGGAATTCACTACAGAACCTGATGCAAACTAATGAGAACGAGAAAAATTTCCTAGAATGCCAAATGCTAGTTATGTGAAAGATTTTCCAATTCTACAATGCAAACAAGAATGTAAGCAACAAAATATATTTTGATTTTTTCAATGTAATAGAGCAAAAATTGCACTAAATAACATGAAAAACAAATCTTCACATTAGTTCGAGAATGTCGATGCAAGATTCGAAACAAAACAATTCCATCAACTCACAAGCAAACAAAAAAAAGACTCAAACCAATGTCACAATCTCTCAAATCGAAGAAAGATGTCGAAACAGACCCATACAAGCAATGTGAGCTATGCTTGGAGTGACAGGAAGCAAAAATGAATGAAAGAGACAAGACTCACTCAAGACTCATTTCACCAAAAGAAACCACTCAAAATGAACCTAGGGAGATGAATGCAATCAAGAAAATAACGAAGGTGACCATGAAACAAGAAACCCAAACTCCTACAGGAGGCTCAGCATATCAAAGCACTAGAAAATCCCAAAGCCATGATGCCGAAAGAAATGGACAAACAACTGAAGGAAGAAGGCCAATCATAGTCACAAACAAACCCAAAGCATTCAAATCAAGCCAAGAAAACACCCAGAGACACCAGGATGGACCAAAAGCTCCAAAACACGGAAGACCCTAGCACCTAAAGGAATTGGCGCGACTGTCTGGCTATAATCCGTGCCAGACAGGGGATGGCGTAGGTGATGAATTGGAAACTCGCGCCAGTGGACGCGACTGTCAGGCTGGAAACCATTCTAATCAAGCCAACCTTGAAAAGATTAAAATTTTGGAAAAACAGAGGTCAGATCTGATCCTCTGGGGCTAAATAGGGGTCTAAGACTCAGAAAAATAACTGGAAAAGGCAAGCTAAGCAAGCAAGGACCAAGAAGAATATCTAATAGACGAAAGACAAAATCGCACTGATCCCCAGCGGAGTTGCCAACTTGTTGGTGAGGTAAATCCCTTCTGCGGATAGAGGCGATCCCACTAGCCCTAGAGTGGGTCTAGCCACAAACGAGACACGCTATAACATCAATTCCTAGTTAAGAATGGAAAAATATGTGGTAGATCACTTACCGTAGGTCCTACGCTGTTGTGTTGTCCAGAAGAATGGCTGCCTCTCGCTCCTAATTCGATAGATCATGATCCGCTCGTTCTCACGCCCGGATACTTATACATACACAAGAAATGAAGACAATACACAACATAATACTTCGCATTCCTAACTATCAGTCAGTCGAAGAAGACTAAATCAAATGCATCAAATCAACATAACACACAGATGGAAACAATACCATAGTCGAGTATATTAATTTAATGAAGGAAGAGTACAACCAGGCTTCGATGTTGCGATCTCCTCCAGTAGGGTTCCAGCAGAGCACATCTCACAAAGCTCATCGGGAATTCAGACGGGGCTCTCTCTACGTGATCCTCCTTGGTTCAACCTTCTCTATAGCGATTACTCAAATATAATACCTCTTCTCCAAGTTCAGCTTCTTGGCTATATGTTTAGCTCTATCTTTTGTAAAGGGAGAAGGCTGGTTTATATAGAGGGAGAAGGAGAGGTTAGGATTCCTATAATAATGGGGGGAGTCCTATCCTCTAAGAATGTTCCATCAACCATTTCCTAAAGGAAGAGATCTGTGGCTTATCTAGTTAACCATTTGCAATGAGTCATTCCTGAGGTGGTTAAAGGAAACTTCCGCCTCCAATTTGTTAAAAAACATTCCAAAAAAGGCTGACGCAGGTACAATAAAGATACATAGCACCATCTGGCATGGGCTATAGTGAAAATCTTCCCCATTGGTGCGAGGGATGAACTGGGTACCTGTGCAAATGCCAAAACAAAGGTTTTTGAGTGCTTTATGAGGAAATGTTCAACAAGAGGAATCACTTCCTTATGCAAAAGGATTCAATGAAGGTATTTGCAGAGTTGGAAACTGATCATAGGTCATGGAAAAAGACCCTCCAATATGCGGGGAGAGGGATTGCATGGATGGTGAAAAAATGTTATGTAACAATAATGGGGAAGCAAAAGATCATATATTTCATAGGAAAGAAGGACAAGGTTTAGATCTGTTTGTTGATGGTGGACAACAATCAGATTCATATGAAGGCTGAAATTTTTTCCTGGCGACTCCAACTTGATGTAATGACTCCACTGGAGGATTGACCTTGCCAGCAAGAAAATGGAAGGATCTTACACAAAGGTTAGGTATTCAAAGTGGAATTGTATTCAAGATCTAATCTGCTTTCTTGTAAATTACTTCTTTTCTTTTCCTAAAACTATCATGAAAGTTTTCTGGAGTTTGTTGTATGATAAAGATGATCAGAATCTTGATTCTAACTATTCGAAAAGTGTAAATACCAATTTTTCCTTTGATCTTGGTCCACATCCTTTTTCTGAATCTTATGATGACCATCTTCAAATTGATGATCCTAAAGAGATCAAGACTTATCCTATAGCTTCTGTACATACTCCTACACCTTGTAAAATTCCAGATCGATACAAACCACTCATCTTACCTCCTATACTCCATGCTTTCCCTGAAAACCATTACCTATATCTGCCAAGGTTTGATGGTGAAAATGACAACATCACTACTGAGAACATATGAAAAATTTTGAGACTTTCCTAGACCTTTTTGAATTTGACAAAGAGGATGCCAGTATCAGGCTATTTTCTCTTTCTTTGCAAGGGAAATTCAAGATTTGGTTCAAAAATTTGCCTGCGGCAAGCATCTCATATTTCCCATAGTTCGTCAGATTTTTTCTCGATAAGTGGGTGGTCAAAAAAAACCATTTCCTAATTCTAAAAGAGTATGACCAGCTGAAAAGATAGCTAGGGGAGACAATACAACGGTTTTCTGCCAGATTCAATCAAGTCTATTATTCGATACCTGGTGATATAAGAACTCCTCTTGGTTCAACTCTCTTACATTACCCAGATGCCTTTGATCTAGAAATGGAGTTTCGGCTAAGAGAAAGGAACCTTGCAAAACTTGAAGAGATGCAGAAAAGTGCAGTAGATGTAGAGGCTAATTTGTTGATTAGAAGGGCAAAGCTGAAGGAAGAAGAGAAGAACATTGTAGAGCACCTGAAATATTAAAAGGTAAAGCTTGATATTTTGGTGAGTACAATAGAGGAAATGATGCAAAGGATCACCATGAGAGATTTGTTTTCCGTTCAAAATCATCATGACCCACTTATCCCAAAAAAAGAATAGATTGCAAGCCCTAAAGATTTTCTTGTTAATCCCAGCCACCATAGATGAGAAAATGGATTTTAGATCAATCCGAGGAGAAACAATCTGATAATATAATGTGTATGATTGGTGATATTACTTAAATTGATGATTTTCCAAATTTTGATTAGTATGATGATGATTATGTTATCCAAACATAAGCTAATCTTGTAGGGCAATTAGCAATTGGTTTGTGGGAGGAAGTTCAGTTTCAACAGCTCGAAAATAGTGATTATCCGATGCTTACCAGCTATGACAGTGATGAGGAAAGTCTAGAAAATTTGGAAGTAAGTGAAGGATCTTTGCCTCATTTTTTTATTTCATTTCAATTCATCAGAGATAACTTTCATGTGATCACAAATCAACACTCATTGAGTTTTGATCTTGACAATCAAGAGGATAATCAAATTTTTGATCAGAGCTCCTTACTCTTGTGTCTCTCCTTATTTGAAAAAAATAAGAGAAAAATATAAGCAAGCTGATAAACAAGTGGTTAGCACTATGAATGATGGACATTCTCCTAAATTTGTTGAGAAAATCATTTGTGACATAGAATCCTCCTTAGTTCCAGATTTGCAGCCACCGAATGCCATTGAATGTGACCAAATGATGCAAGATGATTATGTACCACTATTTTTTAAAGCATTTCAATTTTTGAAGGAAAATTTTCATAATATCTCTAAGGAAAAGGATGAGCAACCTGTAGAGTGTCATGCAGTCTCATTAAAACCGATGGATACATTTCAGCGGTCTTTTCAAGTTTTTCATGACCCAATAGCTAATGTGTTAGATGATATCTGCTGTAAAAATCCTTCTCCATTAGCTAACTCTGAGCTTGAAAAGAGTGTTTATATAAAATTGATCCAACATCTGGCCTCATTATTTTTTTTATCAGGAGTGTCATTAAAAATCTCATCCGAAAATTTGCAGCCATATTAGGAAAGTAAGGGTAAAGATGAAAGTCCATATTCAAGGTATGAAGACTACCTAGAGTAGAGCAGTAATGTATTAGATGGGTTGGAAATTAATATGTATTCCTATGAATATCCTTGCGCAGCATTCTTGAGGTCATTCGGTGGGCTTGTTCTTTGCAATTTCATCAATATTCGATCTGTTGACAAGTTTTCATGGGAGTTTCCTTTTATTAGTTCTTTCTTCTTGCTCATAAGCAAGCACTTATGGAGAATTCAAATAGCAGAAATAATGCTTACATGGTTGCAATGGTTGTTCCATTTCACTTGATCAGGTGATAAATGGATCAATTAGAGTAAGTTTTTTTGAATAAGCTCAATTATGAGCATCTTTTTTAGTTTTCTAATTGTGTTTTAGTATAAGTCAGTTCAGTTTATTGATTCAAGTTTCTTTCAATATTCAGTTTGGTTTTTAGCTATTGAATCCATTCCCAATGGATAGGCACTTGGTCTACGGTGTTCTTGGCACCTCCAGGGAGCTACCATCCCTAGCTGGAGCCAATGTTAGTTTCAGTATTTGCACACTTCCACCAGGGATCAAAGCACATTTTGCATGTGCATCTTAGGTGTCCCACTCTATAGAAATTTTCCATCATTCCATTATTTCATGATAAAAAATTGTTCCACTGGTGGTTTTCCTTGTCAATAAGCTTCATTCTCCCTCAAAATATCATATTGGATTACTCATTCTCATGTTTCCTTGAGCATAACAACACCTATGGAAATGCTCTTTTCACTTGGAAGTATTTTAAATCGAAATTTCATTCATGAAAAGTCAGGTCTAAAGTAGTCCCATTAGGTCATTAGGTTTTTATATTTCTCAAGGTCACTCCATTTCAGATGAGGTCAGCACATATATGAGAGGAACTAAATAATATCATCATGATGTAATTATCATACTTTCAAAGTTGTATTTTTTCAGTTTAATGATTTTTATATCAAAATGTCATTTTGATATAAAATTCAATATGTAATTTTTTTATATTTCTTCAAATGTAATTTTATGTTCTCATATGTAATAAATTCAATCCCAAGGTGTCAAATGAAATCATGTCCATCCTAACTAGAGCAAAGAAAGCGATACTCCATGTTTCATCAACCTGCAATGCCCAAAGGTTAAAAAGTTAAAGAGTATCAGTGCCAAAGTCTAAAGGGAAAAGTGAACATTAGAAAAGTGGGTGATTCAAATTAAAATTTCAAATCTACTATTCTATAAAGCCTTTCAAAACACCTCAAAGAAATTCATTGTTTCCATTCAGCCATTAGTAGCTTCCAGCAAAGGATAAATTTCAAGTTTTCTGAGCATTTTGGGTCAAATTTCAAGGCACTGCGCGTTTTCACCCAAGCGTTGCATGTTCGATGAGGCGCTGCGCATTTACCTGGAGGCACTGTGTGTTTTCCCAAAAACTCCAGACCAAATTACATAGGCAATGTGCATTTACCTTAGGGCATTGCATGTTTTCTCGGGCACTACGTGTTTTCTCAGGGAGGGTTTCATAGGGTTTCACAACCTCCAGCAAGCTTCATTTTCCTCAAAAATTTCTTCAAATAACTTTAAATTAGTAAGTGGAGCCTAAGACACCTTTCCTCTAATATATTTGGTGTTTCATAAGAAAGCTGAATAGAAGTGCTTAATTTCTATGAAACCCTAGCTTTCATTTCCTTCCCATTTTTCATGCATCATATCCATATTCATGTCCCTAAAAACATATCAGTCATAAATTTTTTTAAATCCTAAGGTTTTCATAGACCTAGGTTTTCATTTACATTCACTCCCTCGATTTTCCTAAGGTATTCATTTCACCTCTCGCTCCCTTCATCTCATTCCATTTACCCTAGGGTTTCCAAAGCCTTCAAGCCCACAATGTCTGAAGAAGAGGACAGAAGTGTCAGTGAGTAAACAAACACCAAAGAATAAATCATGTAAGAAAGGAGGAAGAATCATCAGATATGAACCAGAAACCACAAAAGAGCTACTAGAGTCAGAATGCTTCACAAACCCTAATTTCCTCTCCCATTGAGCTAGGATTTTCTATGGAAATAATACATTTGAGCTGAAGAGCCTTAAGGTAGGTCATATAAGTAAGTATGAGGTCATTTCAGCTCATAAACATCATGTCTCCATCATTTTTTGAGAAGTCTTTCTAAGAGTCAAGTCATTTTCCACTCGTAGGGCCAATTCCGCTTTAAAATATGTTTCTGACCAAAAAAATATGAATTTGATAAAAGTGAGAGAATTGTTTTTCCATCATAGATCCAATAAGAAAAAAATCCTTTAGTTTTTACACAGGTGTCATATTTTTATAGAAATTTCAAAAATACAGGTGCTACAAGAGGTTTGCTGCTGGAGTGTCCAAATGATTTTATTCATTAGTCAAATGATAACTAGACAGAGAGAGATTTCCAATGACCTATCATGAGCTCAATTTGGAGTTGAGGAAGGGCTCCAAAAGTTTCCTGCGCCAACACTCTGCATTTTTGCACCCTCTTTAGCACTTTTTGACCAGTCTTGGGTAAAACAACTTTTGACAAGGAAAATAAACTCCAATCAGAAAACCAAAGGTCTATTTGGAAATTATACTAGTAGATATTTCCAATGAGATATCCGGGGCCCAATTCGGACACCACGAAGGGCTCCAAATGTGGTCTTAAAAAAGGTGAAAATTCTGTGTTTTTGAGTATTTTTGCACTCAGAAAATTTGCCAAACACGCAGCGCCTAGGGGAGTTGTGCTCCGTTTTGGGGAATCCAAATGAAAAATATACACCACCATCATGTTCATAATGATGAATACATAAACCCTAGAAATTTTCATAAAATTTGGAGGAGAAATGGTCCCTCAAAAGTATAAAAGAACCACCAAATTTTCATGTTTCTGCCTCATTTTTTACCTTGGCGCTGCACGTTCAACAATCTTGGGAGATTCACTTTTTGATAGGTAAAATAAGAATAATTTGGGAAACTAGAGGCGTATTTCGAAACTAGACCTAGAGAAATTTCCAATGAGCTATCTTGGAGATGATTTGGACACATGGAAGGCCTCCATAAGTTTCTTGCAAAAGAGGTTATTTTTCCTGTTAGGGCGCTATGCGTTTGCCGGGAAAATTGTAATTTTGACAGTCTTCATCAATTTTTTGATTTTCACTCTAGTTTGACTTTTTATCCTACGAAATGAGAAATTACTGATGTAAAAGGTCAAGATAAATGTAAATGTCAAGTTTATACTATTATCTAGGGTAGATACATTAGGTAGGTCCTGTAGAGGTCAAATGAATCAATTTCCTCTGTTATAGAGGCAACTTGTTGGGTCTTCCTAGTCTTCAGTTTCTTGTTTGGGAGTAGGTGAAACTAATTCCTATCTCATGGATTAAACTCCTTGAGGCTAGGGAGAGTGGTTTTTAGGTATATATGGTGTATTTTCTCAGTCATTATAATGGAGAACTCACTTGGAGGTTTGGCATCTCAAGAGACATATTTTTGTATCAGTTTTGGCCTGGACATTAATCAAATTTGCAGCTATTTTCATGTGATCCATGTGATATTTTGTTTAGTTTTAGTTTCTTATTTTGTGCTCATATGTTAGGATGTTTTTTGTATTTCATCCATCATTTAATTGCTATTAATTGAATTTTTTCAAGTTAAATGAACATAATCCATAATTTTTATGCTCTGTTTTGGGTAAACATTCATAATTTGTATTTTCTTCAGTTTAGAAAGAAATCATGAGTTCACCCTGCTCTTTCTATCTTCCCACCTATCTTGATAATCACACCCATCAAAACCCTAAAGTGATAAACATTGTACCTACCTTGCCCCATAGAACACCCTGCAAATCTTGACCTAATTTTCTTGCCTTGATTGTTTGACTCCTCCTGATCCAGAAAAACCCTATACAATCAAAATAAAAACTCTGAGCCACTAAAACTAGCCTAATATATTCTTTCCTCAGTTATATTAGTTGTGATATTTATGGAGAGAGCCCTCTCCTGGCCTAGTAGGGCTAGCTACTTGGCTAAGCGTGGTTTGAGGTTACCTCAGAATTGCCTTCTTCAACCCGAGGTTCAATCCGAGTGATAACAGAGCCTAAGTGGTTTGGTATGGTCGAGATTGAGCCATTGCCAAAAACCTAATAGAGAGGCTACAGTAATGTGTTTGCTTCACATAGAGTGGAAGGGGCCATGCCTTCTACAACAACAAAGCAGGCAGACAAAGGTAAAGAAAAGGTGATAGAGGTAGTCATTCATGATGAGGAGGATCTTCATGAAACAGAACAAGAATTTCAGCTTGTTGACCTAGATGAGGATGAAAATGAAAAAATCACTAATGCAACCATCAAAGGTAAGGATGTCGAGATTAAGGAGCTCCAAACTAATCTTGACAATGCCATATATGTCATAAAATTCCTTAAGCAATAAATTGAGAAATTGAAGACTAAACATGTTATTGATGAGGTCAAGTATTTCACTGCTCAAAGGGAGGCATAAAATTCCAAATTCATGTTATATGAAAGACTTGAAAATTATGGGTTACTTGATGATGAAGAGGAACAAGAACCAAGACAGAGACCTAGAAATAGAGGGCTAAAAAGAGCTCTAGCTCTAGAGAGACAGAGGGAATTTGAGCTTGGTGATCAGCGAACCCTAAATGAGCAACTTGCTATAGTGATCAGTGAAAATAGGGATCCATGGCTAGATAGATCCAATCAGCACTTGGAGAAGCTGATAGAAAAGGCTAACAAGGACAATGACCTATTGAGGAGGAAAGTCAAACACCATGCTCTGAAGGATAAAATTGCAATGGCCAAGCTCAAAAGTGCTAATGAAAAAATTGAAGAGTTGACCATGGAGGAGAATAAAAAATTGGACATTATTGATAAGGCTTCCCTCCAAGCCTAGCCACATCATCATCAACCCTTCTACCAATTTTGAGGCATTTTCAAATTTTTTTGCAAAATCTAGAAATTTCTGAGTTTTTTTTAGAGACTTTTAGCATAAAATTGGTCACACAAATGATTGGGGAAATTTTTTAGGGAAATAAAAGTACCATTGGATTTATGGTGTTTCCAGCCTTGGTTTACATTTTTTATACGTGAAACTCTAAAAAAACTACCAAAAAATCACCTTTTACCCCTGTTTTGACCTAGGCATTGCGCAAATACAAGTCTTGGGAGAATGAATTTTTGAAGGGGCAAATGACCTTGATTTTGGAAACTTGAGGCATATTTAGAAAAAGGACAAGTAGGGATTTCCAACAAGCCATATTGGGCCTAATTTTTACACTTTTATGTCATTCAAAAAATTTCCTAAACATGGAGAGTGAAAATGACACTGCCATGGTGCACATGCACAGTGGAGGGCGCAAATGACCATTTTACTGATTTTTTCCAAATTTCTCTGAAATTTTGACTCTTCTTCAAGAAATAATGTTTCTACCTATGTAATTAATTATGGTAAATGTAATTATGTTTTTTATTAGTTACCTATGGGTAGATTCATTGGGTTAAAGTTATCATTAAGTCAAAGTGAATCAGCTTGAATGTACTTAGGAATGAGTCACTTTGACCATCCTACACTTCAACTTTCAGTTTAGTATTTTGTAGATCTCTTACTCACCTCATAGATTCAACCCCTAAGGATGATTGAATGTGGTTTTTATGTCTATTTAATCTCTTTCTTCACTCTTAGCAAGGGTTGGAATCAGTTTGGATGTTAGCTTATTGATCAAGGAACTACTGTACTCAATTTTGGCCAGTTAATAAACAAGAGTTGCAACTATTTTTTTGGATACTTGTGGTATGATGTTTATCATTTTTTTTCTTCAATTTCATATTTCATAATGTGTTGTATTCATTTTCATTACATCTCTATGGTATGATCACTTTCAAGTTAGATAGGTGGAGCACATGATTTCTCATGCTCTGTTTTGGGAAATTGATCATAGCTTGTCCATTTTCCTCTGTTTAGGAAGAATACATCTCCCATGCTCTTCCTAGCTTCTCATAAGTCTCAAAACCATTTCATCACAATAATATTTAAGTGATAATATTTATTCCTATCTTTCCCCATTGATCCCTACAACCCTATCTCATTTTCCCTGACCTAGCTCCCTTGACCTAATTTCTTCATCAAGTGAAACCAACCCAAGCAAATCAAAACAACACCTACACTCATATCTAGCCTAAAAACCCTAATTCCTCCAGCCCTCTTAGCTATGACCTTATGGAGAGAGCCCTCTCCAACTTGGTATTGCTAGCTACCAAGGCAAAAAAAATTTATGTGGTTACCTCTATTGGGTTTCCTTCTTCAGCCTTGGGAATCTGGAGGAGTGATAACACCAAGAACCAACTTGGAATTCACGAGGTTCCAACCTCTAGGGATCTAACCCTATCTTCCCAATGCATCAACCTTGTCACTTTGAGGATCCAACCTCTAGGGCTCAAACCCTATCTCTAGTATAGGCTCCAACCTGGTCTCTTGAGGACTCCTATCTTATAGGGCTCCAACCCTTTGCTTAAATTTTTCAAGATAAGTTCACTATTTTTTCACAGCTCCCAATATCATCAGGAATGATTCATGAAAATATCTTCAACAATTATACTCTTAATTGATCTCAAATATGCCTACTCCATTAATGAAAAAAATGTCTTCATATGAAGGTGTCTCTAGAGCTCTTCATGGCACCCAAACAAAATCTCCAAGGTCACCCAATGAGGACTTCAATCAAGGTCTCCAAGAATGTTTCTAAGGTAGCTTCTATAAGTCCTCCAAATATCTTCAATTATCCTTCAATATGTCTTCAATAGCTTCAATATATTCTTCAATAGTAAATTTTTTCTCAACAACTCTTCAAACTATGCTTCAAGAAGGTCTTCAATAAGATTCCCCAAGAACTTTCGAAGTTGCTACAAAAAGGTCTTCAAAATTCTCTTCAAAAAAGTATTTTACACTTCAATAGTTCTTCAATACTAGTTCAGCAAGAGTTATTCAACAAGGTGTCTTCCACAATGATGTTTCAATTGCTCCAAGGTACTCTCCAAGATTTGATACAAGAATTTGCTCTCAATTCTGCACTAACAAGATTTTAAGTATGCTCCAGAGATATTCTAAATTATATCCCAGTAATGGCTTCCAAGGAACTTCAATATTGCTTTAATATTTCATCTTTAATAACCCTTCAAAATCTCCTCCAAGGTGCTTTCAAATATTCTCTAAGGTACTCTCAATACAATCCTCAATATTTCATGCTTTAAGGTTGCTCCACAAATATTCTTCAAGGGATGTTTTTCAAAATATAATTTCTTAAATAATTGTTTTAACCTTTCAAATAAGGTGTGAAACTTCCAAAATAACTTGAAGGTATATCTTAAAATATGTAAGGTAACTCCACAATTTTCCTTCAACTCAGTCTAGTTTTTTTGTTGTGCTACAGGTCTGCTGCTCAAAAAAGTACTCTGTCCAGATGTCACTAAATATATAATCTCAGGTCTGAATCTTTTTAAGCATGTTCCATGAAATTTCTATAATCTGCGCAATTTATTTGCAAAAAAAATGTCAAACAAAATTGTCCATGTCAAGAATAAATGCTCCACGAATTCAATGTTTGTCAAGCTTCAAGAAGAAAGTCTAAAATTTATCTTTTGCCACGAGTCTAAGCTTTTGTTTCATTGTTCCTTTGTCATAGGTCCAAGATTTTTCTACAATGTAACTTTGTGTTTTTCCACTGAACTTTTATGCCTAGACACTACTTCACCAACCCTTCATTACTCCGAACTCTCTTCACTGCACTTAGAAATCCAAACCACTTTCTATTCTACCCATCCAAAAATCTCAAAGATGAATATGAGAAAAAATTTCTCTAAAATAAATTTTTTGTCCACATATTTATAGTGGTTTGCCAAATTTGAAAGGACACATCTATTTGGAGGGAGGTCAACATTAATGTGTGAATTTAGGTCTGCTAGCCAAAAAATAATACTTTTCTAACTTAAAAAATCATTTTCTCCTAGGATATTTGGATTTAAGAGTTGAGTGAGGACTTGTTAGATATAGGGAAAAATCCTATTTAAGATGGTATAGGACTCATTGTGGTAAGATGCCTCCAATTTGTGAAAAATTGATTTCTTTGTGATTATTTTTGAATTTTTCTATGTATAAGGTGTTTGGGACAAAATGAATTCATTAGGGCTTTTCCATTTTCATAGCTTATGTCGTCATATGATTTTCATGTCAACATGTGGTATCTAACCATGTCATCATATTTCATCAAGTGATTTAAGTGAGGTCTCTACTTGTCATGTCTTCAATTATGTCATCTTATGTCATCAAGTATGGTATGGTTTTTCATGTAATTATAGGCACATGATTGGAACTTAGGATTTATATCAAAATTTAGTGCATTATGGGCATCTAAGACCTCTTTATTTAGGGTAAGGACATCATCATAATTTTAGGGCTTTATCATCAAGAGCATAATATGCATGAGGTTAAGGATATCATCATGAATTTAGTTCAAGGACATCTAGGGCACTATGATCAAAGGGCATCTAGGGAAACATCACAACGCACAAGAATTTTCCATCACAAATAATGCCATATTGACATCAATTACAATCTTAATTAACAACCGATTTTTTTCTTGTTTCTTTTTTGTTAACGTTTCCTTTTTATGCACCACTACGTATATTTCAGTATTGTTGGATATTCTCAGGAATACTCATTCTTCATCATTTTGAACGTATTCCTTTAGACTCCATACAAAACCAGTGCAGTCCTTTAAAGAGTTCATCTTTCTCTCTTATAGGTCAGACACATTTTTACTCCCTTGTCGCTTCATATGTGTGTGTGTGTGTGATTCTCTCATCGAGTATTAAAACACCAAAATTTCTACTTTTAATTTCTTATCACAAGAACTATTCATAAATTTTCCCTCAAGGAAAATTTTAATGTTTAAGGCACTCTTCCTTGTTTGTATATTTCTTTAAGCAACCAAACTTGTAATCCTTCATTCAATGGAATTTATTCTGATTTAATTATAAAATAGATCTCAATCAACCATTTTGGTTATCTCTTGTTTTGTTATGAATTAAATTGTATTTTGAGTCCTTTTGTTTGAAAACTCAAAGGGATTTTTCCATTGGTTAATATAAACTTTAGTTACTTTTTTCTCTCCAATTAAAAATTTTCCAATATATGTTCTTGATAATTTTCAGTGTTTACTTACTTTGGTGAAATTATAGGATAAATTATATAATAGAAACCTTCCCACCTATGGGTTCTTTTTTATTTTATCTAAAACTATGAAGGTTGGATAACACCCTCATTTGTGCACTTGCTTCATCTTACTAGAATTTATTGTGTTATATGTAGAGAATTTTCTATTGTTCTCTAAACTTTAATTCAAATACATGTATATATCCATGTGTTTTATAGTTAATTTTGTGTTTGGCCTAGGGCCATGTCTCAAATTCCATTATTTTACGATGTATTAGACCATATCAGCCACACTTTGTTATTCATTTATTTTATGGTTACAATCTTATCTCAACTGAATTTACCTTCAAGAAAGGGACGCTTCTAGCGTACTCTGAGAAAAGCGTTTCAAAATTTTATTCTGATATATAATTATCTATTTAATTATGATTTTTCATGTTTAAACATACACTGAAACTCTAATTTTGAGTCATTATCAATGCATTTAAAAGAAATACAAATTTATTACAAGTTATTCTAGAAAATCCTTACACAATAAATCAAATACATATTTCTTTCAAATATTTGTAACTGGTCTTTACTCATCTGTGTAAACACAAAATAATTGAACATTATAGTTATATTTTACTTTATCATTCACATATATAGGCATTCAGAAATAAACTTGAAAATTGTAACAACACTACTGCTATATATATATATATATATTCAACAATAAATACTTAGCATGCAACAACAATAAATGAAAGTTATTTACTGTACCAATGTGTCAATTTCTTTCTGAAAAATAATACTTGAGCTACAACACTCCTCCCAACCTTGACTCTTCCTCCTGGATCAATCCCCTTGAGCTTCAATGGAATGCAAGCTAGAAAAATTATGTTATTTATCCTTTGTTCTATCATACCTCCTCACTCCAACTCTACACTTTGTGACTCTAACTATAGTATATGATAAAAATTCCCTTTTTAAGGATTTAGTTGGAAGTTAGTAACTACCTCCTCTATTATCCATTAGGTCATAGGCAACTGCTTTTCTCATTAATGAATTCCACTCTCCACATCTTCCTATGATGACTTCTTTTATATCTTAGGGAGTTATTGATCAATCTAATATCCTCGTATTATATTTCTATGTTGGCTTGAGGGGTCGTGACCCAGGTTCGGAGCTCAAGGTTTTCCAACAAACCCCTATACTACTGGCCCTTTCGGTAGTGACCCACTTTCACAGGTCAAAGTCTCACCCGAAGTAGTATGGGTGGGTACTGGAACCAGGTTTTTGCACCCTGAGAAAGGATAGGTAAGGCAAGCAAAGCTACGTTAGACCCTATGATTCCCAAATTACCTCGTTCTGTGTAGGATCACTTAGGTCTCGATTCGCATCCACGTGCGCTAGATCTATAATTATATGCTTTTACGAAAGTAGCACAGTATTTCATAACATAACGGAACAAATTCAGATATAGAAAACACACTTACACAGATCTTCACAACTTAAATACAGAAAATACACAATGCAGTAATTACCAATGATTCACACGAAGAGTACTCATAGATTCAATTCTCTATCAACCTTTCTTATTCATTCATCCATAAATTTCTCCTTACAATTCCCTTCTCAGCCTGCGCACATAGCAGTAGGGTCCGCACACAATTGGACTTGGATCTCCGCGCACACAACCAATAGGAATCCTTTCCCCAAAACCCAAACAGATAGCTTAAACCATAATTCACGTCAATAGCTCATCATTCCTACCTTACAATACAAAAATGTTCCTCTATTTATAATAATATAGCCTAGACGTTCCTATGGTCTGCAAACCGTGGTTTTCGAACCCCTGGTTTACCCTTTTATCCATTACAACGCTTTTGGGGCTTTGACCCGCCCCAAAACCCCTACACTAGATTAAATCTAGTCAAAAATATTCAAAATGGACCAGTTTCGCAGCTTATAGGAGACCCTGTCCCAACAGTCCCCCAACACAATCTTGTGACTTATCCCGAGTCACTGCGGTGGTACGGCCTCAATTTGCGCACGCAGGGTATCAAGAGCGCGAGAGAGCGAAGGGAGCACTTCCTGACTTTGGACAGCAGCTCGTTGTGTAATGTTGACAAGCATCAAGGAGGCAGGGCCATCTGGAGCCGCGGTAACTTGTTCTAACATCCGGTGGAGGCACACAATGGCGATATGAGCATCCTAGGAGATTTGGAGGGCGGTATCGCCCCATGGTTTTAACCATTTCATGACGACATGCTTGGCATGGCAAAGATTCTCAATTGTGTCTATGATGTCTAAATGCTGCGCAAAATCGTTGGAGGGCAAGGGAGCTCTAATCTAATCAAGAGTAGCTTCTGCCTGCCGTAAATTGTCCTGTATACGTTGAAGCATAGGATGGTACCAGACCGTTGTCTAGAGCTGTGTAGCTTCTTCGACCAATTGCATGCCCCGCATAAGTTGCTCCTGAATAATATTTTTTGCTTTTGTGATCAAGGCAACCCATTGTGCCTGAACTTTTGGAGGTATTTCACGCTGCTGGCGTGTAGTCCAAACACGGTGGCGAACCTCTTGCAACACTGCAGTGTATAATCCTTGTAGCGCTTCACGGAGTAGTTGCGCCAAATCTATTTGTATGTTCATAGCGGTTGGAGCATGATCATTAACTAGGGCAGTGCGAGGGAGTGAAAAAATATGACTTCGGCTGGTCGGTATTCTGGGATTATGGAGAAGTCGCAACATATCCCTATATCTCAATGTTCCTTTCTGGCACAGGACTATTCGTGACCTAATTGCGACGTTGTGGGTGGGGGACCCTGAGAATAGCATACCCTCCTCTACTGTATCATCCAAGGCCATCCAGCTGGGTCTAGCGGTCGCCCTCGGGGTGCGAAGGTTGGGTCCTCCTAACATGCAACTATGGTGCCTCTCCGTGCGGGTTTCACAGGAAATTCCCTCTGTAGGAGGCCAACAGCCAATCATTTGATCATACTCGACATTCCCAGGCCCTCTTAGTATGATTTTTGTGGGTGCTGAACAACCAGGAACCGAAGTATTCTATGGGTTAGGGACTGCCATAACAACAGGAGGGCAGGCATCCCAGACAATGTCAATGATCCCAATAAGCTAGTTGTCGGATAACAGGGGCATGGTGTAGATACAATATGTAGCCTATTGTGAAGTTATCTTGCTATGTGCACATTGTCCGAAGCTATCTAATGGCAGAGTAACCTGTACATGAAACTTACCATCGATCGTTCGAATCAAACTGACCATAAATGGTCAAATTAATGGCCTGCCGCCCATTTTGCATAACTGTAAGGTTCCTTTCTTATCAGAGCGAGGTGGGATGACAATCATTATTTGTACCTGATGTCTCTCCCACGGATCTTCAGACCTCGGATGATGTCTGCATGTTGTTCGTGTACCCCGAATTAAGGTCGACGCCAAGTGTTTCGTAACACGGTTCAAGTACCAGTTCAACAATTTGGCCACCAAACTTCTCTATCGGTGCACTTGTTCCTTGGTTGGAATGTCCCGGTTTGGTAGGTCTGTTTCAAGCATCTCCATGCCATCTATTACCTGAAGTGTTCGCAACTTCTCCCAATTGCGCATAGGTTGGTGTAGTTCCGCAGTTGAACGCAAGCCTAAGTTATTGGTAGCCTGGTGAGCCTGTCCGGCCGGGGTCCTATCACACCCTCAACTTTCGCATGTCAGCAAGTATCTACATGGGTCTACTGATCTCAGGGCCGGCCTGTCATTCGAGGTCCCCAAGCGCAGGATCATCCTACTCTGGCACTTCTCCAGCCCTTGCGTGTCCCACCAACGCGTAAGTGCTCTGCATAGGGTTAGGGGTAGTGCCCCTAGCCTGCGTTCATTGGGAATTTTATCTTCAACCAACTTCATAATATTACATGTGTTATCATGGTAGGGCAGGGCTCTTACCTTGGTAGAGATGCGGCGAAAATTCCTGGTGGTCCGAAGACATCGTAGCACCGATACTTCATGCAATCATCCTTGCCAGTTTTCCAATTCCTCATCAGAGTCGGAGAAACATTCACTATCATTTTCCCAGCAGAGTACTCCTTCGGCTGTGGGGTTAACTCGATCTTCATCCCGCACAGTCAATTTGTAAATGTGATCTATTTCCTCCTCCTCATAGGCTGGCTCTGTATACCGCACACCTTCTGTTGGATCTAGTGGTACTATTACACGCGTACCGTTGTTCTCAAACACCATGCTGCGCTTTTTGAGATGGATGACACCCCCCATGTCTATAGCCCAATTCATTCCTAGGAGTTCGGGGTACGGATCCACATCCTCCACAATTTCTATGACTTCGAAGTTAGCTAGGACTTTTACTCCTGTGATATCTACCATGACTTTTGGCAACCTTCCTAGAGGGATGATCTTTTGTTGATTTTCCATACACAACTGGATGGTGGACCATTCCAATATAGGCTCTCCCATTCGTTGCCATGTTTTCTTTGGTAATATGTTCACATCTGACCCTAGATCGAAAATAACTTGATCCATCTCATAGTCGCCAATCTGCACAGTCAACCACATTTCTCTTTTAGTGTGTTTTTTATAACTGTATAGTTTGTGTACATCCTTGGTCCCGGGAATAAAACTAGGCTGAGATGCGCAGGAATTCATTAATGCTTGGAGGTTCTCTACGGCCTGTGGATTTCATAGCAGCTTCAGACATGCCTACGGGAAGGGCTCAACCCCCTCCCCTATCTTTTTCAGCAGCTGCGTGTTGGCTGTTAGTGATTCTTGTTCGTTGAAGTTCACTCCTTCCCAAGAGGAAAGCTCCTCCTTTGCTCCCTAGGTGACCATCCCGCTGCGCATCATGACTTTTACACTTGGATCTATATTTCTTAGCTCATTTTTAACTCTTTGCACGTTCTACGTAGGAGTGGGTTGTTTTTCCTACATTTTGGCTATTAAAATCAGGCAATACTCTACCACATGGTCCAACTATCTACAATACTTGCATGATGACCAGGTGAGATTTGGAAATTCTTTGGCGAAATGTCCTATCTCTCCATATTTATAACAGACTAGCTTCCCACGTCCTCGTCTTGCGCTTCCTCTCCGACCTCCTCTACCTTGGGTTGGGGATCCTCCAAGGTGCGCAAACGGTCTTGGCGACGCAGGTTTTGATTGTACCCTATATAATTTCCCATGATCTATCATCAAGTCATACGTACGACAGTTCTGCTCATTGTTTCCTATCGACCGACAAAACCTACACCATTGTTGCTTCAACTGTGGGACATACACACCTAGCCAAGGGAAATGGTTAGTATCATGCAGTCCGGCTACATGGTAGTCATCACACCACAGCGTAGGTCCGCTCGAGCTTGGTCATGCTAGGATGGGTTCCCCACTTGCTCCTGGGCATACCGGACTAGGTCCTCCTATCTACATGTAATATTCTAGTAGAGGACATTGATCCTTCGTGTGGCCAGATACCCAACATCGTATGCACCATAGATCTGCGTGGCCATCCTTTCCTTGCTCCTTTCGTAGATTCTGAATTTCCATATGCATAGCCCCAATTTGTTCCTGAATTTTTTGTACCCCTACTGACGTATCCTCTCTGGGTGCAGCTTCTGGTTTCATAGTGACTTCCATAGCTTTTTCCTGCGTTCAAAGGTTTGGTGACTCATTTCCGTGCATGAGTGAGGTAGCAACATAGCGATGAACCACTCTGTGTGTTGCCTATGGTCATATTCAAATCCTCCTTCCCCGATTGCTCTCTTCAACCGCTGATCGGCCTCCCATAACAACTCAGACGCACTTTGTTTGAAGTCTTTTACTTCTGCTACCAGCTGAGAATAAGACTTTGGCTTCTAGAATTGTTTTTTCAGATCGTCTTTGATATCTTGAATAGATGCACCCCCATTCTAGGCAATGTATCTCATATACCAGTCCAGTGCCCTATCCTCAAATGCCAGGGATAGTTGCGCCCTCTTTATCGTATCGGTTGCCACATTCTGCGCAGTCCAGACGGAGTCTGCAACAAACCAAAAAAGGTCCATATCTTCATATCCTACCCTTTGAAAGTAGGTAATCTTAGGTGCGCAACCATATCGCTGCCCAGCGGGGTTAGTGGTATGGGAGAGTTCCTACCTTTGTGCTGCCTAGGTGGCAGTGTAGCCGAGGGATCTTGCACAGCTGGTTCTTGCAATGGATTATAGTTGGATCTCCCCCCATCAAGGTTGTTCCAATAGTATTTACCACTGCGTGTCGCGCTTCTGTCTAGATCTGGGGTCATTCAATCGGTATGACTACACAGAATGCTCTTTTCACACAGTAATATCTTAATCAGCAACGGTAATGTCCTCAAAAAATTTCCCCGGAACCCTTTAAAGAATCGTCGTTCGGCTTCAGAGTATGAGACAAAATGAACAATGGAAAATTTTGTCACAAATCCTCCTAGCAAACTGTCCACCCAGTGATCGACCGTGCGTGTGATAGTATTATCAGTCCTCTCCAGCTGCTGAATCAGCTCCAGGGTCCACTAAGTGACTCGCTCATCCTTCCAGCACTTCTGGAACTCTATGAGTCTGGCTAGCCACTCTTGAAGCTCGATCGCAAATGTCACAAAGAATATTTCATAGCTTTTTGTAAGAGTGTACCTATTTTTCCACCTTTCCACCGTTAAATTTTTTCTACGATTTTCTTTTACCGCAAATTCCTTGATCTACTTTTCAAACCAGTCTTCGATTTCCTTTCTCTCCAGCTTCAAATATTCTCTTCTCATTACCTGATCCCTTTCTCAAGATTCTCCAAGTCCCAAAAACGGAACCATTTTTTGGCTCGAGGGGTCCTAACCCAAGTTCGGAGCTCAAGGTTTGCCAACAACCCCTATACTACTGGCCCTTTCGGCAGTGACCCGCTTTCACAGGTCAAAGTCTCACTCAAAGTAGTATGGGTGGGTGCTGGAACCTAGTTTCTGCACCCTGAGAAAGGATAGGTAAGGCAAGCAGAGCTGCGTTAGACCCTGTGATTCCCATATTACCTCGTTCTGTGTAGGGTCACTTAGGTCTCAATTACATCCACGTGTGCTAGATCTATAATTATATTCTTTTATGACAGTAGCACAGTATTTCATAACATAATAAAACAAATCCAAATACAGAAAACACACTTACACATATCTTCATAGCTTAAATACAGAAAATACACAATGCAGTAATTACCAATGATTCACACAAAGAGTACTCATAGATTCAGTTCTCTATCAACCTTTCTTATTCATTCATTCATCAATTCCTCCTTAAAATTCCCTTCCCGGCCTGCACACACAGCAGTAGGGTCTTCACACAGCTGGGCTTGGATCTTCGCGCACACAGCCAGCAGGAGTCCTTCCCCAAAACCCAAACAAATAGCTTAAACCATAATTCGCATCAATAGCTCATCATTCCTACCTTACAATACAAAAATGTTCCTCTATTTATAATAATCTAGCCTAGACGTTCCTATGGTCTGAAAACCATGGTTTTCAGACCCCTGGTTTACCCTTTTATCCATTACAACGCTTTCGGGGCTTTGACCCACCCCAAAGCCCCTGCACTAGATTAAATCTAATAAAAAATATTCAAAATGGACCAGTTTCGTCGCTTGTAGGAGACCCTATTCCAAAATTCTAGGTCTTACATCATCCAAGGGTAAAAAAATACAACCATTAACTTGAATTCCATAACTTCTCTTTAGCCATTCGCAGCCTCAACATTATTTTCTAAATTTACTTTTTTTTACTAACTTAATAAAAACATATTTACATAAAGTAACTATCAGTAACAAAATATTTTATGTTACTGATAAGCCATTTTCCTTTAAGTCTTAAAGTCACTTTTATCACTCAGAAAAAGTGAAACATCATTTTACATAGTCTTAGAGGTTCATGTGTCAAAGGTATGGTCACAAAATTCATTTGTCATTAGTTGGTAAAGGAAAATTTTAAATTTTTCCTTATTAGCCTATCCTCAGGTCCAAAACCACCCCCATTCAAGTCTTTTCATGTCACATTAGTCATTATTTCCTAACATATTTCATTTCTCAAGCTTATAAATCTGAAAAGGTCATTTTGGCCAAGATTTTCTGTTTTCATTGCGAATTGCATAGAAAAACGCAGTTTTTGCTACGAAACTACTGATACTTTCATAGCGATACTGTCAGGAAATACACTAAGTACACTACGAAAAAAGGTATTCCTGTCTGTATTTTCGAATCAGGTGCTAGGTGTCATTAAATGATTTAAATGGTTAGGGTAGATGCAATTCGAGTTAGTTAAGGTTAAATCAAGGTACAGTGGTCATGGTTGAAGTCATTATTACTATTTTAAACATGTATGAGTCATAATTATGCCATGGGTGATCATTGAAACTTTAAAATATTACCAAATTGAGTCATTTTTCATTCTCCACTCCATATTTTCATGCTACTGAGCTCTAGAGAGCTATTTCACTAACCCCAAGTTGTGGCTAGCATTTTCAAAGTTTGCGGGTATTTTCAAGTGAGGAAGAGAAGGCATAAAAGCACCATGGCCGCAAAGAGGAAGACCAAAAAAGGTGGTAATTGCCTCAGATATGAGCCATCAGAGATGAAATTGATTAATGAAGACCCAACAGCTTCAGAAGTTTTCAGAATAACAAGGTGTTTGCAATTTTGCCAAAGATTGCAAGGATGCCATGTGCGGGTTTCTAAGGATTTTGCCATCAATTTCAATGGTACAGCTTAAAAGGTGGGGATGTTGAACCTCACTGTAACTCCAGATACCATTGTAGCAGCAATAGGAATTCCAAGAGGAGGAGAACAATGGTTCAAAGGTTTCAAATTCACCATGCAGGACTGTAAGGAATTTATCAAGTTATAACATAGTGATATTGACCTTACAAATGCCATTCCAAGGAGCTACATGAAATATAACTTCAAAAAGTTGTTGCTTATCATTCAGAAGTACTTCACCTATGAAGGGAGGTATCATATGGTTTATTCTTAGCACTTCAAGCTTCTGCTACATTTTTTTGGTAAGAAATATCTTGATCTACCATTTTACTTATACAGAAGCTTAGTAAAAATGGCAGATAAAGTTCAAGCTAAATATGAACAAAATGAAACCTCACTCTTTCATCATGGTTTAATCAAGTTGTTGGTTTTAGAGGAGTTAAAAATATTAGGAAGAGATTGGTATTATTTTCTGTTTGTTAGTGGTTTTGAAGTAGATGCCATCATTCCTAAAAGAATGCCTAAACCTAGAGGTATACCATCACCTTAAGTGGCAGAGCAAAGTAAGCCTTTAGTAGCAGAGAAAATTGAACCAGTAATCATGGAAACAGAGACATTGTAGAAAGTTGATACACCTGTTATTTCACCTACAAAACAAAAGCCAACTGTGAGCAAACCCACAAAACAAGAGCCAACTACAAGCAAACATGGAAGCAAAAGAATTACAAGAATCCAAATATTGGCTAAGGGAAACATAGAATACATTCCATATGCTATTGATATTGAGGAAACTCCCATAGTCCAAGATGAATATATAGATGAGGGAGGAAAGAAGCTCAAGAAAGCCAAAACAACCAAGAAGTTGGAGTTTGAAGGTGAGGATGTAGGATTCATGTTTCAAGCTAGGAAACCGATGACAAGACATGCCAAAAAGGTCTTTGAAAGTAGTAAATAAGTTCAGAAGGTCGTTGAAACTATCCATCCCCCACCAAGAATCATTGACCTCTCATCGCCTGCAAAAGAAGATCTAGTCATCAAGCAAAAGAAAGGAAAGGATAAAATCATTGAAAAAACAGAGATTGAGGTCCTTAAGAGTAGTTGAAGTTAGCAAATCATGAAATATCAGTCTTGAAGAAAGAGGCAAGGAAACATAATGTTCAGAAGGTGCAGTTTGAGAAATTGAAAGAAGTTTGGGAAGAGCAGGTTAATAGTGTGTCAAAGACCTTACATAACACACAACAATTGATCAAATGGACTCAGCCATTGAGAGCAGAAGTGAAGCATATCGAAAAATGAACTTGCACTTGAAATCTAGAAATAGAAAACTGAAGAAACAATTCAAATACCTCCAAGAGCAGTTAGAATTGATCCATGAGGAGCTGGAGAAGAAGGGTTTAAAGATGATTGTGGTTGAAGAGCCCGTAGCTCAACTCATCATTAATGAAGAGGAAGCACCTCAAGAGTCTTAAATTAAGTTTGATTATGTTTTATAAATCTTATGGCATCTTGAAGACCAATTTTCTACATTTGGAGGTTACCTTTTTGAGACAGGGTTAAAATCTAGAAATTTCACAGTTTTTCACAGTTTCATAGTGTTTCCTAGGCTTAAAGCCAGGAAAACGCTACGAAAATTTCTGTAGCTGTCTTTTTGCTTCTAAATCCACTTTTTATAGCTTTCAAGGAGGGAAAATGGTGGTGATGATGTTTCATGTCATGATGGACACCATGAAATAGCAAAGAAGCAGAAATTTTGAGTGCAAAGACCATTTTTTGGACGCCACGAAAGCTCGCTACGAAACTACCCTCGTAGCGAGTTGTTTTTGAAGGTTTTTGAGCAGTTTAAAAACATTTTTGGAGAGGGGGACACATCCAACAAGTCAAGGGACCTTACCACCAGACATTTATGACTTGAAGACAATGCAGTAAAGACAAATCATTAGCTAAAGTTTTTGTTGAAGATAAGGATCCTGTTTTCCTGAAAAATAGGGTTTGGTTCCATATGTTTAGGAGGGTATTTAATATGTCAAGTAGTGATGAGTCAGGTTATAGCCTATTCGAACATGTAATTTTTAGTCTTAACTGATATGTAACTATTTTAAATATAAGATAGACTGATGTAATAAATAGGAGTTTGATTCCTATTAGGAAAAGGTCATCTTTAGAGTGTAGTTGTCATTTTTCTTATTAAATGACATGTTTTTCTATTATATGAGGTGTCATAGGAATATTTCGATGAATATATCCAAGAGGAATATCATCCCTGCTGTAAGAATGTATATTTAAAGGAAAATTATCAAAGTTGTAAAGGGTTGGAGATTTTTTTCACCATATTGTTGCTTTATGTAATTTGACTGATATCAATAATACAGAGGACTTCTTCTTGACATACCTGAGATTCTCATGGATTTTTTAATGTCTTTATGATGTATATATTTATGTAGATTTCATCTTTATTACTCATAATTCATATATGTATGCTCTAACTTCCTTTATTGATGAAATGATTGTATTGCCCTATGTTCCATGTGTGATTTTCCTTTTTTAAAGACTCTTATCTACCTCAGCTTCCATGTCAAGAAACCTTGCCACTGAATCTACTGATTTGTTGACTCCATAAGCCCAATGGTAGCAATCCTGCATTCTTTTCAACCTACATACACAAAAATAAAGTTATTTTTCAAATAGAGTTAGCCATCTAGTCCTATCATTATCTAATATCATAAACCCCTTTGAGAGAGCCTTCTTAGACTAAAGAGGCTAAGCTTCAGTCAAAAGTTGGTTTTAAACAGTTACATAGAGTTGTATGATCAGCAGCCAATCAAGTAAAATTTTGTGATAACAGTTACAACATCATCATGCTTGACATCTACAAATTTAAAATTAATACTAAGTCAAGGGATATCACAATTAAGCTTTATAATTCTAGTGTATTCGTGCCAGGTGTGGGTATGTAGCTAGCATACACATACCTCGCATGTATACTAATAACACTTATTGGAATTAAGCACAAATTATATCACTCATCAGATAGGAAAATAAGATAATGTAAGATAATAGGATCAGGGAGGACATTACAATCCAACTTGAACTTATGTTTTCATAATAGGCTTCAAAGCACTAGCAGAATAAGGAAGCGAATACCTATAGATTCGGGAGTGGAAAATTATTTGAAAAGTAAAATGCACGACAAAAAACTATCTCTTTATGTCACTAATTTTACAAAACAAGGATCCTACATGGGATGATATTTAGAAGATGATTTTTTTAGGGTCGATATGGTGTTATTAATGTCATGTTAATGGGGTTGAATGCACTGCTTACAGCTTTTAAGGGGATCTCTCCAGTATGAGGCCCCAAATAGGCTTCACACAATTTGGGATGAAAGTCTCATTCATTTTTTTGGCCTGACTACCATCTTATGCTTTTGAGAATATTAAATTTTATACAGATGATATATGAAAGAGAAAACTAAATTAAGTCCTTGATGGAATGTAAGTACTAAAGATTCAATGAAAAAATTTTAAATGAATTTTTCAAGAAATGAAACAATACATCTATAATAAGCATGCATCTCAAAGAAAGAGTGGTAGAAATCTCTAATTAAGATACATGACAACTAAAGTATACTAGCTATTAATTGTGAAACAATTTACAATCAACAACTAGCATAAACACATGTAAAATTAAGTAATAAATCCTTAAAATGATCATAGTTTTTAACTAGCAAAATAGTTCATTAACCTACTACAAATATACAACAATGATATCAAAATGAAAAACATTAAATAGAATTATCACAATAGAATATAACACATGATAAGAAAATAATTTCCATAGCCCTTCAGGGTTCCAAATATCAGAGTTGAACATTCAATGCCTAATCATAAAGAATATTTAAGAATCCAAATAATGGGAATGCATGGAGTTGAAACTAGTCCTCAAGGCGATTAAAAGCTTCTCCCTTTCAAAAATCCTCCAAGAGTAAAAAATAATACCTCCATTTTCTACTTACTAGAGGGTTATATTTATACAACAGTGAGGTGTCTTTCCACCTACCCTCCTGTCTAATTTCTAATTCACTTTATTTTCTAATTTTATTTATTTTTACATAATTGCATTAAAATTCCAAAATAATATTTTGAAATAAATACATGGATCCGACCCAAAAATTGATAAGGATTGCACTTGGATTTGTAGATCTTGGGGCATATGAGTGTGCTAAGGCTTATAATTTTTTCTGATAAATAAAATTTTTCTTGAAATTAAGCCTTCATTGATGAATTTTTATTCACATGTATTAGGAAACATTGTCTTCAACTCAACTTGGATTCTATGAAATAACAAAGGAGCATGGTATGCATATTAGTGGGTTCCACAAAATGTTGTGTCAATGCCTCTTTGGTTGGATTTGTATCTTTATCTTTGAATGCTAGTTGTTATGTAAGAATCATTGCATTTACTTAATATTCTATCTTGTTTAGGTCTCACCTCTCCTCGAGCTTTGATGTAAACTAAATTGTGATCTTTTATTAGTCTCTCCATCATGATGTGATGTTGTTGATAAGTATTCATAGTTTTCACCACATTTTTTTTCAATATTTTCCTGTGCTCAAAGGGCGAGTAAGGTTTTAGCTTTATCTCTTTCGTGAATTAGTTCATCTTTTATTGGAAATTCTTCTTGTGAATCGGGGTGTTTTGTACTCCATGCATTAATTATATCAATGATTAAAAGGTATCCTTGAGTTGCACACATTTCTCTTCTACCGCATTTTGAATTGAGATGAGTGTGGAATCCACCTTCTAGAGTTTCTCGAGTTCCTGGTACAACTACTTCACAATTTCTCCCAATTATTTATTCACCTCCAATGCTACACTTTGATAATATTTATCATTGTATCTTGAAGTTGTTAATTCCTTATTTTCCTTCAGCATCCTTTCGATTTCTTGATGTGCTTTCTTCAAGCTCTTATCTTAATCTTTTACCCTTTCCATTAAATGTTCAATATTCTTTTTTATTGTTGAGGAAAATGTAGTATTGGTTGAGGCTATGGCCAATGTATTATACAGTGTTAGATACTATGTTTCTTACTATGGTTACTGAGATGGGATTTGCTAGACCTCAGGATAAATACTTCCTCCTGTCTTGAAAAATCTGGCTAGTGGCCCTATCAAAGAAAAAATTTCCAAGTTCATAACCCATTTATCATCACTTATAGTGATTCCCATCACCCCGATCAAAAAATGGCCTCTTGTTAATGGAGTGGAGCACGATGCTATTTGATCAATGTCCATGCTAGGAAAACCATCATTGCCTCTATTTGTTTCTCCTTGTTCTTCTTTTTCTTTCAACCTCACTTCATCATGGGCTTGTTTTACCAACCATTCCCTTGCAAGCCACTCTTCTTCTTGTCTTTTATTTTTTTCTTTCTCCTTTTTCAATATTTCTCTTTTCTCCTTTGCTATTTTTTCCTCCTCCTCTATGTTCTCTCTCTCTGTCTTTAACCTTGTATCTTATTTTAACTTATTCTGATTTTCATTCCTAGAAACTTGTTTTTTTTGTTTCCTTTTTCTATGCATATTTATTATCTTTCACACCCTTTCCTTTGGAATATGCTCCTACTACAATATCATAGCCATTCATTCTTCCCAAGGATTTTATAGTGTTGTAGCAATTTTTTATTATTTCTTTGTCTTTCTTGGTTTGCGATGAGTAAGACCATTTTCACTTACAATTGGAGCAATGTTTTGAGGCTACACCTCCTGGTTCATACTTATGGAAGTATAGCTCTCCAAAATTGAAATGATCTAGGTTAATAGCTTCTACATTTGCTTCCTTATAATTATTTATACCTTAAATACCTACATAAAATATGTATGTAGGCCATTGTTCCTTCTACAAATGTACTAGTGCCACTGATGCCTCTAGTTACTTGATATGCAATTTATTGTAAAAATATATTATTGGTCATGAAGAGTGGCAGTTGGTGTAGTGGTTTCCATGCACTAAATGCTCTTATATATGATGATTCTAGTAGAATGAACCAATTAACAATTTCCTACAGTTCTTCCTTGTCATAATCAAACATGCATGGTGAATCATGATCATATAGAATATGGAAGAGTGGTCCATATAGAATATATAATATGGAAGGTTGGATATATGGAGTTAAATTCCATATCCACCCCATCATCTCAAACTCATACCTAGCACATATGCAGTCAAGTATGTAAGAACCCATGTAATTTTTGGGTTGTTTCCATTATTCTAGATTTTTAGCATCTCTCTAATTGGACTATATATATTTTTCAATTATTTTGACCCAATTAATTATGACCCCTTCATGATCACATGTGTATATGAGTGGGACATGGCTTTCTTCTAAGAATTTAGCTATCACTATGCCATACATTCTATAGCACATAGCTACGACCATATGATATGCTCTTTTGAGTGACTTTGTTTTATATCTTTTTTTTCGGTTTGCTTATGAACATATTGGGGTCTTGCCACCAACTCCTTAACATGTCTTTGATGTTCAAATTAAACTTGTTGTATCACGCCACTGAGAATTAAACTTGATGTTTCAAAAAAATTTATTATTTAGCTATCCAAGGAAAAGTAAGTGTAGAAATTCAATTTCTATGATTCTATCTAATAGTCATATCCCTTATATCAATACATTAAACCACCCATTCTAAGGTCTCACTGCATGCAAATAATATCAGGTGAGAAGCCACTTTACGCAACCATGATTTTCTCACATTTTGGTAAATTTTGATGTCTTCCTCCCCGAAAATGGGTTAAAATACTCATAACAGGTTAATCCTCCACTTTGAAAATATATTCTTTCCTTGTGAATGGATGTTAGGTTTCAAATAATTCAAGGTAATTTGACTTATAAATATAGCACGTTGTATCAGCATGGGTAGGCACTGTTGCGATATGACTTTCTTCAGATTCTTCCTCCACTAGATCTTTTCCAAGTCTTATTAGGAGGAGCCATATCTTTAAATGATGATATATTGAAGTGTTGTAAATAAAACGAGCCTAAAAGATCAAAAATATTCATTAGAACAAATAAATTATAAATCAAAAGGTGACTTGGGGCGCAACATAAAAGAATAGTGTAGTCTCAGTTTCGGAGAAGTGTTTTGGTGCAAGGAAAAAGGTTCAACTAGCAAGAAAGTGTTGACTTTTGTAGTTATGTTCGGTCCTAATAATTTATATTTTAGCTCTTGTAATGTATAATAATTTTTAATACATTTTCTTCATGTCATTTTGATTATTTAGTCCTTGAAATAATTATTGTAATACATGTTCTTCATGTCAGATTTAAATGAGAAAATTTTGAAATTTGAAATTTGATATTTTGCCACCAAAATAATCAATTCGGCCCTCCCTCAAGTCGTATTAGCTCTAGTTAAGAGACACACCCATTCAAAAAGGTAGAACACTATATAAAGGTAGTCAAACTCATCCATAAAGGCACCATTCAACCTCTCACAGGCAAGACAATTTATGGGCATCCAAGTGAAGGACAAGAAGGAAAAAAATGAGGATAAAGATCATCTTTATATCTCTCTAACACACATATCTCTCTCTATCTTGTGCATGTGTTTCTAGAAATTTTTATGGGTAGCATCTGCTGGGAAGAACGAAATTTTAGGCAAACTGAGAAGCCAATTTTTCATATTTCTAGAGAGTTTTTGGGAGGCCAAATTTTGGCATAAGGCATATCAAATTATGCCAAGTTGCAGGGGAGATTGGAGGTTTGACTTGAGGGTTGGAGACCAGGTTTGACCATAAGATTTATTGGTCAATTTTTTCCTCGTAGTTGACTAACAACATTATATGTAGCTCTCATTGAAGTAAATAATTTCTCTAAGAAAAAGGTTACTGGAGAATTTCTCTAAGAAAAATGTTGTTGGGTTTTTCCTAAGGTGATTTCTCAAGGATAAATCGTGTGTTCTCTTTGTTCCTTGTGATATCTATTGTCCTTATGGTTATATGGTTGAATTTCTAAATTTTTATTACGTAATGATAAACTGGAATTGTTAGGTCCCTATATCACTAGTATAGTCCCTTATTATTATTAGTGTAACCCCCTTATTGTTATTATTGAACCCTTGTAACCCCCATTTTGTTATTATTGTGCCCTTAAATTATTATTGTTAGGTCGGCTAGGATTACATTGTGGCCCACTAGGATTACATTATGGCCCCATGGACTCCTATATAGAAAGGAGGTTTTGTAAATTGTATCATCCAAGAATTGTTCATTTATGTAATGTATTGGAGGTTTCCCCCTCGAAGTGGCTCATTTCTAAGGCGTTGATATCTCTTTTCTTCTCTTTTTGGAGCTGGCTACACAACATTTGGTATCAGAGGCTTTGGATTCTAGGGTTTCGCTGCTCCAAACAGGTCATCGTGGCATTTTCGCTATAACTTTTTTTCTACGAAGTTTCAGAAGCTGAAATTTTTAGGGTGCGAAGAAAACATCCTGAGGAAGCTTGTGTAAAAATTTCAGATTCTGGTGCGCAATAATTTCGGAGATATGGTCTGTGGAAGTCAGGTATTTTTTCAGGCTCCTAAACAGGTCATCGTGGCATTTGCACTATAAATTTTTTTCTACGAAGGTTCAGAATCTGAAATTCATATGGTGCGAAGCTGAAATCTTGAGGAAATTCATAAAAAAAAATTCAGAGCTTGGTTCGCAATATTTGTGGAGATATGATCTGTGGAAGGTAGTGCTTTTTCAGGCTCCTGAATTTCATCTCAAAGAGGTGATCGTGGGAAAAGTTCAATAACTCTCTCTCTGAAGATTGGATTGGAGTGCCGTCAAAATTGGTCGCAAGTACACGGCCTGTAGTTTCTTTTCTATCAATTTCAGAGACAAAGGACAAAACAGTGACACGTGGCAAGTCGTACAAGTTCGATCTACTGAACCAGTCCATAATTAGGTCATTGTGGGAGATTGGACACAAATTTGTCTTGGAGAATCAAAATCAGGTCAGACCTGTGGCATTTGAAAGAAGCTTCAGAGGGCTACTACAGGGCTGAATTTCAGATATCGAAGATTTTCAATTACAGAGATAATTCAATTTCAATATTGAGCTCCTCAAAGCTAGTAAAAGGTGTGTATTTTTTTTCTGAATTGCATAAGTCTTGTTTGAAGAATCAAGTTGAATTGATTCCAAGGGCATCTTGTAGAATAGATATCAATATTGGATTCTAAAATGGCCCCAAAAAAGAATTCAACACCCATTAAGCCTTCAGAAGGCTCTACTATGACTCATGAAGATGAAGAATTGCAACATGATCTATCAAAATTACAAGAGCAAGTGCAACAAATTTCGCTCTCGCAAAGAACAACAAAAAATGAAATGGAAGTTTTGAAGAAGGGCGTGGAAACTAAGATGGATGGTTTGAATAAAGGCGTGGAAGCTAATATTAATGGTTTGGAAGCTAAGATGGATGGCATGGAAGTGGGCATGGAAGTTAAGATGGATGACATGGAAGCTAAGATTGATGAAAAAATGAAAGACAACATGGAAAACATGAAGAAAGATCTAAAAGTAGACATCGAAAGTTTGGGAAAGTTGATACAAGAAATGTTTCCTAATGGTGAAAAGATAGTAGAGGAAACTCATGATGAGAACAAAATAAATGTTAATCGTGATTTCATAAACTCTAATGTTGGCAGAAAGAACCACCATATTCCAAAAATGGATATGAGGAAGTTTCATGGAAAGGATCCTGTAACATGGATACTACAGATGGAGCAATATTTTGATCTCCATAACGTGCAAAACACACAAAAGGTACGCATTGCAACTTTACATTTAGAACAAAATACATTTGTATGGTATCGATGGCTTTGCTCCGGTAAAAAAATTGTCACTTGGTCAATTTTTATGGAGGAAATGATAGCACATTATGAGGATACAAAGAGCAACACCTTCTTTAGCCAATTGATAAATCTCAAACAAAGGGGTTTAGTGGGGCAGCACATTGAGGACTTCCAAAAATTGAATATAAGGGTAATTGATATTCCAAAGGAACACAAGATCGATCTCTTCTTAGGCACTTTAAAGGATAACATCCAACATGAAGTTCATGTTTTGGAACCGGATTCATTGGAGAAGGCATTCAGGTTGGCAAGAAAATTTGAATGTAAAATAATGGCGACAAGGAAGCCTACCACTCAATTCTATAAAGAAGGAAGTGTTTCTACATCTAGATTTCCACAACATACAAGGTTGACACCACAAAAATTGGAAGGAAAAAGAGCAAAAGGGCTTTGCTACAGTTGTGATAGCAAATACACTAAAGGTCATAAGTGTGCTGAGAAGAAATTATTTTACATAGATTGTGAAGAGGAAGAAGAAAATGAACAAGAAGAGGATATACACCAGGAACCAACCCTATAAGAGGAAGAAATGAATCCGACCATATCATGTAATGCACTGGCAGGAATTACCACTCCTCAAAATCTCAAGATACAAGGACAAATCAAGAAGAAAAAGGTAATAGTGTTGATTGATTCAGGTAGCACCCATAATTTTATTCATTGTAAGGTAGCCAAGGAATTAAATTGTTTCCTATACCCAGCACCAGAATGTCAAGTGATGGTTGCAAATGGAGGAACTATAAATTGCTCGGGAAAATGCCATAATATCAAGCTAACCATGGGGGAATATGTATTGACTAGTCCAATGATTTCCATTCCTATGGGAGGTGCTGATGTTGTACTAGGAGTACAATGGTTACAATCTTTGGGGACGGTAGCTTTTAATTTTCAAGAACTTTTCTTGAAATTTTTTTCAGAAGGAAAGGAAGTCGAATTACGGGTATTGAAGGGAAGCCAGGAAGGATAATAAGCTCTAATTTCATGACAAAGCTTCTAAACAAAGAACAACGAGGCGTAATTTCACAATTATGCTCACTAGATGTTCCGACATCAAAATCATCTATTTCTGCAGATCTCCAACAAGTCTTGGACAATCATTCCAAGGTGTTTGAAACTCCCAAAGGACTCCCACCTATTCGTGATCATGATTATGCTATTCATTTGATTCCAGAAAGTGTTCCTCCAAAAATTAGGCCTTATAGATATCCTTACTTCCAAAAGAGCGAAATTTAACGTATGATTACAGAAATGTTAGAGGCGAGTATAATTCAACCTAGTCAAAGTTCTTTCTCTGCTCCTGTAGTTTTGGTACACAAGAAGGATGGATCATGGCGAATGTGTCCGGATTATAGGGAGCTCAATAAGCTTACCATTAAAGAAAAATTTCCCATTCCTGTGATTGATGAATTAATGGATGAATTACATGGAGCAATTTATTTTACCAAGTTGGATCTTCGTTCAGGATATCATCAAATTAGAATGAAGACTGAAGATATTCCAAAAACAGCATTTCGAACTCATGAGGGTCATTATAAATTTTTGGTCATGCCTTTTGGCTTTACCAATGCACCTTCTACATTTCAAGGGTTGATGAATTCCATTTTCAAACCCTTCCTTAGAAAATTTGTGCTAGTATTTTTTGATGATATACTAATCTACAGCAGGTCTTGGAAGGATCATGTTGAACATGTCGACAGGGTGCTCAAACTATTGCAGGAGAAACAATTATATGCAAAAAAATCCAAATGTTTCTTTGGAGTACAAGAGGTGGAATATCTGGGTCATATTGTATCTCACGAGGGTGTTAAAGTAGACCCTAACAAAATTAAAGCCATTATGGAATGGAAAGTCCCCACAACCATAAAGAAGTTGCGAGGATTTCTTGGGTTAACAGGATATTATCGCAAGTTTGTTAAGAATTATGGGTGAATAGTAGCACCTATAACAACATTATTGAAGAAAGATGCATTTTCATGGACTCCTAAAGCAACTAAGGCCTTTGAACGTCTTAAGGAGGCAATGTGCCTAGCACCGGTCTTAGCTACGCCAGACTTCACAAAAACCTTTATTGTGGAATGCGATGCCTCAGGAAATGGAATTGGTGTAGTTTTAATGCAGGAAGGAAGACCCATTGCTTTTGAAAGTCGTCCAATCAAAGGAAAGTATTTACAGAAACCTATTTATGAGAAGGAAATGTTAGCAATACCGCATGCACTAAAGAAATGGCAAACTTACCTAATGGGAAGACACTTCAAGGTAAAAAATGATCATGATAGTCTTAAACACTTTTTGGAACAAAGACTATCTTTAGAAGAGCAGCAAAAATGGGTCACAAAGATGTTGGGTTATGACTTTTAAATAATCTACAAAAAAGGAAAACTTAATGTTGTTGCAGATGCACTCTCAAGAAAGAATGAAGAGGACGTGGAAGCATTGCTTTGTGCCATTTCTATTATCCAACCAGATTGGATAACCGAAGCAAGAGATGAATGGAAGAAGGACAAAGATGTATGGACACTCATTCAAAAGTTGCAGCAAGATCCTAGTACATCTGATACATTTAGTTGGAAAAATGATTCCTTATGGTACAAAGATCGCTTATATCTTTGCAATAATTCCCAACTAAAACAAAATATTCTTCTAGAATTGCACACTTCTCCTTTAGGAGGACACTCAGGATTTTTAAAAACTTACCACAGGGTGAAGAAAGAATTTTTTTGGGATGGCCTTAAATTTGATATTCAAAAGTTTGTGGTGGAATGTTTGGTTTGCCAGTAGAATAAAGTGGAAACAATTAAGACCTCGGGACTTCTACAACCTTTATCCATTCCAAGTCAACGTTGGGAGGAGATTTCAATGGATTTTAACATAGGTTTACCTAAGTCTGAAGGAAAGAGTGTCATCATGGTGGTAGTTGATAGACTTACCAAGTATGCACACTTTTGTGCATTATCTCATCCATTTAAAGCAAGTACAGTTGCTACTACATTTATGGATAGAATTCAAAAGGTACATGGAAGCCCAAGGGTTATTGTGAGTGACAGAGATCCCATTTTTACTGGAAATTTTTGGACGAAGTTATTTTCTTGTTTGGGTACTCAATTAGCTCATAGCGCATCTTATCATCCTCAATCTGATGGTCAAACTGAGATCGTAAATAAATGTTTGGAAGGATATCTTCGTTGTTTTGTATCTGATAAACAAACACAATGGGTCAAGTGGTTACCTCTTGCTGAATGGTGGTATAACACTTCCTTCCATACGGCAGCAAAAATGACCCCATTTATGGCACTTTATGGATATCATCCACCATCCATCACATCATCTTTAAGGGAAAATTCGAAGGTTCAAACAGTGGAAGATCACATCGAGCATCAGCAAGAAGTTCTCCAACTCTTAAAGGATAACCTGAATTTGGCACAAAATCGAATGAAACAACAGGCAGATCAACATCGCAGCGAGAGAAGTTTTGATGTAGGATATTGGGTATTTTTACGGCTACAACCATACAAACAAATGTCTCTCAAGCAAGCTAAGAAGGATAATAAATTATCACCAAAGTACTATGGTCCTTACAAGGTGTTGCAAAAGATTGGTTCTATGGCATACAAATTGGAGCTTTCTGCTTCTTCGCGAGTACATCCAGTTTTCCATGTTTCATGCTTAAAGAAGGTTATAGGTGAAAATCTTCCAGTTCAAACAATATTGCCAGAACTTGATGAGGAAGGAAAAATAATATTGGAACCTGAAGTGGTCATGGAAAAAAGAACTCGACAGCTACGGAATCGATCAATTTCAGAGTATCTCATCAAGTGGAAGAACTTACCCACTGAAGATTCTACATGGGAGGATGAGAATTTTATACAGAAGCACCCGGAGCTACTCAAGCGTTGAGGACAACACTTTTTTGAAGGAGAGGGGCATGTTAGGTCCCTATATCACTAGTATAAGTCCCTTATTATTGTTAGTGTTAACCCCTTATTGTTATTATTGTACCCTTGTAACCCCCATTTTGTAATTATTGTGCCCTTAAATTATTATTGTTAGGTCGGCTAGGATTACATTGTGGCCCACTAGGATTACATTATGGCCCCATGGACTCCTATATATAGAAAGGAGGTTTTGTAAATTGCATCATCCAAGAATTTTTCATTTATGTAATGTATTGGAGGTTGCCCCCTCGAAGTGGCTCATTTCTAAGGCGTTGATATCTCTTTTCTTCTCTTTTTGGAGCTAGTTACACAACAAGAATTGTTAAAATAAGATATATTTCATTAGAAGTAATTATAAATCTTTCATAAATATTGTGCTTGTACCTATTGCACTTGAAAAAACATGGTATCAGATATTTGGTGACGAATAGGATGTTGAGGTCACTCTTAAAGAATATTTGGTAAGATACCACTCTTGAGGAAAACCATATATCTATTTTTTTTTTCCATGACTATGGGTTCCCACATGAACGTAGAAAAAAAATTAGGAGCTAAAAAATTTAGGGCCTGGAAAACAAGGATTGACCTTATTCTTGCAAAAGAGGATCTCTTGTGTATTGTGAAGGGAAAGGTCCCTGAACCTGAAAAGGATGAAGAAAAATCAAATTTTAAGAAATATGGCATAACAACTAGAAGTATATTTGTAGATTTCGTCAAAGATCATTTGATTCCATATATCACAATTCTTGAATCTTCAAAGAAAATGTATGATGCCCTAATTGGTTTGTACACTATCAACAATATTGGTCAAGCAATGAGTTTGAAGAATGAACTTCATGATGTTATAATGATAAGGAATCATACTATAGCCTCATATTTTATGAGAATTTCTCAGTTGAGAGATCAAATTTAGGAAATTGATGAAATCATTCCTAAAAAGGTACTAGTGACTACAAGCCTTAATGGTTTGCCTAAATCATGGGACTTTTTTGAAGCAAGAATATGTTCCAAAAAATATGCTCCAAATTTTAATGAACTATGGACGGCATGTACTCAAGAAGAATCAAGGATCATATTACGAGGGAAGATTCAAATATCAAAAGAGGGTGACTCTCAATTTTATGCAGCATGTTTTAAGAAAGGTGGAGGAAGAAATAAGTTTGGATTTAAAATAAGAAATGGAGGAAGAAGACCTAAAGAAAGAATATTCACTCCTCAAGGAAGGAGAGACATGTCCAAAGTTCCATGCTATAAATTTCATAATTTTTTCATTATAGAAGTGATTGTCCTAGAAGATAAAATGATAGAAAGAGAAAAGGAATCCAACATGCTACCACGGAAGACTTCTTATAAATAATTCTTCTATTTTTTTTTCTCTTTTTGGTTATTTTGTGGAATATAGTGAACACTTGTGGCTAGTAGATAGTGGTGCCTCGAGACACACGATTGGAGATAGATACAAACTCACAAGTGTAATTAAAATAAGATTATCACAAAAAAATGTAATTTGAGACAACAACAGTTATGCAATCAAAGGAATTGAGAAGACATCCATTGAGTTAGAATTAGGGGATAATGTTAATCTTACCAACATATTATATGTACCAGGTTTGAATAATAATTTGGTTTCTATTTCATGCTCGGAAGATAAAGGAGATAGAGTAGCATTTTTTGACGGAAAAGTTCTTGTTTGTCTCAAAGTATCTAGTATATATTGCGCTATAGTAATTGGAGTTTGTGAAGGTAATTTGTATAGAATCTTGAAACAGCATGCTCAAGCACTTTCACATAATTATATTAATCCATATGAGATTTGGAAAGATATGATCACCTTTACTACATATATTTTCTAACCTTAAATTATATGGTTGCATGTGTTCTAGAGTTGCAGGTAGAACATGATGAAGTATGTAAATGATGTGTGCTTGATAAGAATGCTATGAAGCCTTTTCCAAGTAGCAAAAGTAGATCTAAGAAAATCCTATATATGGTCCATTCTTATGTATTTAGTTTGATGTCGGTAAAATATCTCAGAGGCTCCTCATACTATGTAAAATTTATTGTTGACTTCTCTCGCAAGACATGTATTTACTTCACGAAGACAAAAGATGAAGTCTTTGACAAATTTCAGGATTTCAAGGTTGAAGTGTGGAACTTGAAGGGAAAGAAGATCAAGATCATGAGATCTGGTAATGGAGTATAATATACCTCCAAGGAGCTTGTTGTGTTTTGTAAATAATTTGGGATTTAGAGGGAATTTATAGTCACTTAAAATCCACAACAAAATCAAGTTACAAAAATAAAGAATAGAACCATGGATGAATCTGTTAAGGCAATAATGAACAATAAAGACCTTCCTATGTTTCTATGGGTGAAGCAATAATGATAATTTTCTACCTTCAAAAAATAATTCCTCATCGAATTTTGGAAGACAACACTCCTGGAGAATCATTCACTAGATATAAACCTCGGGTTGTTCATTTGAGAATATTTGGTCTCACCATGTATATTCATGTACCTAAAGATAAGAGAAGGAAGATATGGCCTTCAAGAAAGAGAGGGATATTCATTGGCTATATTGAGTCATCAAAGGCCTATAAAATATATGTTCCAAGATTAAAACAGGTTGAAGTTAGCAGGGATGTGACCTTTGATGAGAATGTAGCCTATTGTAAATCCAAATAAGTTCCCATGGACTCTAATGAGGATAGATAACATAAAGCTCCCAAGGAAGAAGAAGGTTGTGGTCCATTAAATCCTTGAGAACATCCTATTGATCATCAAGGAGAGCTAGAAAGGCCTAGCGATCCAGTGGAGTTGGTTTTTGTTCCTGGAATCGGGAAAAGACCAACTTTTCTAAGATTCACTTTGAAAGAAATATAAGGACATACAAAACCACGTGACACATTCAAGGAAATAAAGAGGCCAAAAAGATATTCTGGATATGCAGCTTTAATGACTAATCTTATTGATGTTAAGCCTTCCACCTTGGAATAATCAACTAACTAGCAAGTTTGGAAGGATGCAATGTTAGAAGAATACCAATTGATTATGAAGAATGATGTATGGGAGATTATGCCTAGACATGAAGGAAAGAAAGTGGTGTACTCCAAATTGGTATACAAGATCAAGCATGTAGTGGATGGTAGTATTGAAAAATACAAGGCGTATTTGTGGCTAGATAGTTCTCCCAAAAAGAGGGAGAAGACTATGATGAGACTTTTTCTCTGGTTACCAAGTACACTACCATTAGATCTATTATTTCTATTACTTCCTCTATGGGTTGGATTTTACATTAGATGGATGTAAAGGCTTCTTTTCTTAATGGCGTAATTGAGAAAGAAGTGTGCATTGAACAACCTCAATGCTTTGAGGGTCATGGAAGATAATATTCTTTCTGTATATTGAATAAATCTTGTATGGAATTAATTAAGCATCAAGATCCCAATATATATGAATTTACAATTATCTAATAAGACTTGGTTTCTCCAAGAGTGATTATGAACAGAACCTGTACTTCAAGGTTGAGAAAAATGTGATTCTATTTCTATATGTTGATGACTTATTTCTGACATGTGTGGAGCATCTCATTATTTGGTGTAAGAGGGAGTTGTCTTATGAAATTTACATAATGGATTTTGGATTAACGCGTTACTATTTTGGGCTAGACATATGGAAAAATTTTAGTGAAGTTTTTCTTGGTTATGGAAAATATATTATCAAGATCCTACAGAGTTTGGAATGATGGACTATAATTCAATGTCAACTCCCATGGTAATAAATATGAGAAAGATGAAAGAGGCTCTAAGTCTCTTTTGGTAGATCCATCCATGTAACAAAATTTTATTGGCTCGCTAATGTATTTGGATAATACCAAGCCACACATTTGTTTTACACTAAACATGTTGAGCCAATTCTAGGTGTAACTGAGACATGATCATTGGATTGTAGAAAATCACTTGTTGATATATTTTTGTGGTACATTTGACTATGGTTTGACATATATTTCAAACGGTGACATACAATTGTAGGGATATATCGATGCAATTGGGAAGGGAGTGTTGAAGAGAGAAAGAGTACCTTCGAATACTGCTTCAATTTGGGTTGTATTATGATTTAATGGATGAGCATGAAGTAGACATTTGTTGCACTCAGCATTGCTGAGGTCGAATATATTACAGCTAGATTGGTGGCTTTTTAAGAAATGTGGCTTCAGAAGCTACTTATGAAACTATTTGATCATGTGCTAGAGTTGACTATGATATTTTATGATAATCAAAGTTGTGTGAAGCTGAAAGAGAATCTAGTTTTCCATGATAGGTCTAAGAAAATCAAGATCAAGTAACACTTAATTTGTGACATGGTGCAAAAGGGAGAAGTGAAGCTCCAATATGTCTCTATTGATGAGAATATTGTTGATATTCTTACAAATCCTATGTCTAGTGCGAAGTTTTTATACTTCAGGGAAAAGCTTGGACTTATTGTGAAAACCTCTCTTATTGATGGGGAGTGTTGATGAGATATCATCATGGACTGAAATTCTCCCTATGTCATATATGACTAGAATTAGGGAGAATGGTTTGGAGGAGGACATACATTCTTCCTGTGTCAAGTGTATTGACCATAATTAGGAAGAATGGTCCTCGAGGCCCAAAAATACTTAGAGATATTATGGCCTTTCATCATCAATTTCATTATCATAAGGCCCAGAATTATTCATAAGGATAGTTTCCTTTGGGGATTCACCATGTTTCAGGTACCAACCAAAATAATGGCGAACCAAGACTAGTTTGTATATTATGTGATGGATAGACTAGAGTTGTGGTGACTAGTTGATGTTAATGATGTGTCATGTGTCAGAGGTACCGACAAAAATTATGGTTGATCTACCATGTGTCAAGAGTACCAACTAGAATATAGCAAATGCGGGTGCCTCGATGTAAGATCTCGGGCCACTTGGGTGTAATGTGGTAGGGCACCTATCTTCCCCACATGCCTGCACATGGTTTCCCACCTGCTAATAAATGTATAAGAATTCCTACCTTAACTACATTCCCCACCAAATTTTTCAAGACATCCTTCCATTGCAGAGCATTAACTATTGACCGTCCTACTACAATGGCTTTTAATTTGGCTCATCACACTCCTCAGGCCTCCATTTGGCTCTCCATCCAACTCTCTGTGTTTGCCTCCTGCATTTCCTTTCAGCCCTCGGCTCTTGGCCCTACTCAGTCTTGGTGGAGAAACCCCTTGACGAAATCTGGTGGTGGGAGCTCCCCTCATGTTCATAAGAGTGTCCCCTCCCTGTCTCGTGCTTCTGATCCCTCACCCGTCATGCCAAGGCACCATAGAATGCGATGTCTATGTGCTAGTGGGCATGGCCTCCCCTCTATACCTCCACTGTCGATGGCCATGGGCAGGGAAGTGAACCTCTTTATGGGTTGGGAAGAGCCAAGCAGGCTCGACCCTATCAACCTCTCCGCTCAATTTTCCCTTCATCTCCCTGTCTCCCCACTTTAATCCTCTGGCATTCGTCCCAAGAAGCACCCTCGTAAGTCCACTCTTCAGTCTGAGCTGATATTCATTCCCCGTAAGATGAAAGCCCTGCCTGTGCAGAGTGCTTTCAGGAGTAGCCATTACACTAGCAGTGGCTCGGGTTCCAGCAGCGGTCGAGGTTCCAGCAGCGATGAGGGCGGAAAGGATGAAGACACCAGTGCACTTGCAGCCACCTCCAACTAGCCAGATGCCCAGATGTTACTTCTGCCTCCGAATTTTGCCCACATGCCGAGTAAGGAGGATGATGAGTCTTTTTATGTTTTCAAAATTGTGGAAGAAGATCCCAACCCTCCCGAGAAGAATGAAGGTCTACCTTAATTCCAAATTCTAGGTGCTATTCTCTCACCCCAGTTATCTCATGGAATTATCTAGTTTAAATTTGTTTTGGAGCCTTTCTTTGTTATGTTTTAGTTTCAGTTTCAAAATTGTTTATACTGGTTTCCCATCCTGGGCAACTCTTATTTTTTGCTACTTGTGGACTGGTTTCCCCATCTGGGGCAGTCCTTATTTTTTTATCAAAATCTTGACACTTCCCTCCAGAATTGGCTTGCCAAATCTGGAGGATGAGCATTGTAATTTTTTTCCGTGTATAATACAATATAAGTAGACTAAATTAAAAAATAAAAAATAGTACCAACCAGAATTATGGTGAGTATGCACCATGTGTGAGAGGTGTCGACCAGAATGATGGTAGCTTTTTTATGATAATAAATATGCCATGTGTTAACGTTATTGACCATAATTATGGTATTTGAATGATGTTGATACTATTGATGATTTTTTAATAGCCTTTTCTTAGAGAAAATTGTTCACAAGAAGAACATATGTCTAGTCATTATGAACACCTCCCTGACTAAGAGGGAGTGTTGAATTTTGTAGCTATGGTTAGTCTTCATAATTTATATTTTATCCCTTGTAGCCCATAAGGGTTATTCACTCAAGGAACACAAGCATTGCTTCACTTCCATGAGCATCTATAGCCCCGGTGAAGTTGCTTGCATCACCCTTCTATGTGAAAATCCTTTCTCATGACTTTTCCCTTTTATTGATTTTATTTGTATGGAATTTTGCATTATAATTTTAAGGCATTTTGTGGTAGTTTGGATGAGGTATCTCGACTTAGCTTTGTAAAACATATGGGTTGTTCCTTATTGGTCAGAGACTTAAGATTTTATTAAATAGGTTTTCTCACAGTTGCACTTTTCTTCCCATACCTTATTCAACCAATGAGTTGTCATATTTCTGAACATAATCCATGTATTCAAGACCAAACTAGTTGTAGACTCTATTAAAATTGCAAGTTGTACATGCTTAATAGAGCTCCCCACAAGACTTAATAATTATTTTCCGTATGAACAATCATCAAGCTTGTCTAAATGTGTAAGCCTTAACCAATTAATGGAGATTAATTTTTCACCAATTGAAGAATATATACTATAGACCCATTTATGGCTCTATTATAGCATCATTATATGTTTACATAGATGAGTAATTTGTGTATGAAAAAAAAAAATTATGCACAAGGTTTTCATATTCGAATGCAAAACAAAGGAGAAAATGAGAGAAAAAAAGGAAAGGTGTGAATTGAAATATGTATATGGTAGAACAACTCAAATATTTGTCATCTAAAGTAGGTTTTCAAGTCTTTCATATTTGTAGGGAGGGACTCTTTCTCCCTGTGTAGATTCTGCAATCAATAAGTATTAAGGCTAATTTTATCATGGGTCAAAAATGATCTGAGCTAGACTCGATTGATACTTGGAATGCTTACCTTTTTCTTCATTTGGCTCATCCCACTTGAGTAAAAGGACATCAACTTGAAACTCTTTGTCACTAGTATATTTTTCATCAAACCACCTCTTATTTATTCTTTGTTGGTGAGTGGAAAATTTATAGCATTCCTTTTGTCTTTCTTATTCAAGATTAAGAAAAGTGTTGACGGATTTGAATGATGGGAAAAGATCAACCACAAGGGCCTTATGAGAGTTTCAATGTAGGAATATAAAGGTTTGGAGGTAGGATTTCTTCTTTTCCATATAGTAGGAAGTATGGCAAAGCTCCAAGCGAAGACATGGGGGTCACCTGGCCAAACCACAAAGCATTGGATAAAGTGTTATGTGAGTTATTTTTTTGTTTAAGTATGGTTTTCCTAAGAAATTTCCTTGTGGAAAATAATTAGAGTAATTTATTTAAATAATACCTTATCGAGAGAAAATTCATATTGTTCAATTGATGAAAAATACGAATCATTGCAAAAACAAGAGATGTTGGAACTCCAAACCTAGTAATAATGTGTTGTTCAATCAATTGTATTACCATATAATTCTTGGTTTTATTGAAAGGTGTGGCTTTGACAGAACATGTGAAGTAATCCATGGAATTGAGAATATATGAGTTTTTTTTGGAAGAGAATGGAAAAATATCTCCAGTAACATCCAATCCTCATTGTTGAAAGGGTTCTACAACTTTGACCTGTTGTTCTTCTTCTCTCCCTCCTAGCACATTTTTTACACACAAGAAATTTTATAGCATAAGCATGTGTGTCTTTGAAGAAAGTAAGCCAATAATATCTTTCTTGAATAATTTTATGTGTCGTGGTATCACCAATAAAGTGGCCTCCATCCATCTCATCATGAAGTTCAACAAAAATTATTTTTTCTTCTAGTGATTCCAAGCATCACAATATGAAACCATTATGATGTCTTTTTAAAATGACATCGTTTATCAATTGATGTTGAGTTTATTTATCTTGATTGTATGTCTTTGCTTGGATGATAAGTTAGACGGTATATCACCTTATTCTAAATATTTCCTCAATTATTCTTACTAAGAGGAACCAACAGCAGACGTATATAGAGTATCTAAATTAGAAATTTCAATTTCATTATCCCAATATTCACTATCTTCCACTTAGGGAACCAGAGATTATGTTTCCAATTTACACAACCCTTGACCCTTGATGTTATGTGAATTTTTGAATTCTAGGCCATACTCTTGTAGTGAATTCATTCAATTCCCCCTTTGTTCTTCAAGCTCTTTCTGTACAAATAATGTTTGAACTGCAGGATGGGGAATGATTATTTTAACATGGATTTTCAGAATGTAAAGTTTGAACTTCTTTGATACCTTGAAAACATGGTAAGCTTGTTTTTCAATATCTAGATAATTTAATTCATGTCCCTACAATCTTGTGCTCATAAAATATATGGGTCGCCCATTACCTTGCTCATCCTTCTGCATTAGCACAACTGCAAGAGAGAAAGTTGAGGCAAATGTGTATAACATGAATTCTTTATTAAAATGTAGATTTTATAAATAAAGAGTCGTAGTAATAGATTACTTAATCTTGGTGGAGCCTTCCTTTTTTTCTTGATTCCATTTAAATACAACATCATTCTTCATCATTTCTTTCTTGTATAGGTTTTACAATATGTGAAAAATATAATATAAAATTTCTAACGAGATCTTTCCTAAGAAGTATTGTAGAGTTTTTTTTTATTTGAATATGGAATATGTGTGATAGCTTTCACTCTCTCAAATTCTATGGTTATTTCATTTTTGGCAAAAAATTTCCAAAAATATTTTCTTCAAATTCTTTGAATATACACTTCTTGAGGTTTAATGATATTTCGTATTAGTGAAAATGTTAAAACAATTTCTTGAGATGATGTAAATTATATGGATGCTTCTTGGAGAACACTATGACATCATATAAGTATGCATAGCACAGTATGAGAATTTTCTTGATCAAACCTATAAAAATTATGTCCATAGCACACTAAAATGTGGCTCCAGAATTTATTATTCAAAAGGAATGTGCATGTAAGAAAAAGTACCCCATTTGGTTCTGAAAGTTGTCTTCAAGTGATCCAGTTCATAAATCAAGACTTGATTGTATCCTGAGAAACCATCTAATAGGGAAAACATCTTAAAACCTAATATTGTTTGAAGAATTTTCTCCATAGATGCGAAAAATTAGTTACCTTTGTCAAAGGCTAAATTCATATTAAAAAAATTCACAAATAGAAAAATTCCCCTTGATTTATTTCTTACATGCACCATATTAACCTAGAGTATATTACTTCAAATATGATTTTTGCATCTAATAATTTCTTTGCTCTTTCTAGATAAGAAGTTTTAGTGTTGGATGCACTTTACATAGATTTTTTTGGAAAGGTTTGACACCATATTTGATGGGAATGACATGTTGAATAATTTGGGTATCATATTTATTTAGATTGTTGGGAAAAATACTGAGAGGGGGGGGTGAATCAGTATTTAGGGCATACTCAACTCTTTTAATTTTTCATGCTCTAAAACCCATACGCTACTTTACTTGATCAGACTCGCGTATATACACGGATACCCTTCACAAAACTCGTGTATATGCAGAGATCTTAATATGCAATTAATTCATTACTTAGATCCTTGCATTTATTTATTCATCAGATGTTTATATAGCAACAGACATGTGCAGTAATAACAGAGTAAATCATCACACATAAGCATCACACATGAACACCAGGATTTTAGGTGGAAACCCAAGTCGGGAGAAAACCATCGTTGTCGTTGTCTCAGCCTTAAATATTTTATTATAGAGAAAACATGTTAAAACTATGTACTGGTGCAGACTCATACCAGTACGCAGGCACCCACCTGCAGAAGGCTACAACCTTCTCTCGTTTACCAGCCTCTCCTGGAAGGGAGCTACAACCCCTTGCTCTCATTTACCAGCCTCTCCTAGAAGGGAGCTACAACCCCCTGCTCTCTTTTACCAGCTACCACTGGAATGGAGCTACAACCCCCTCACTGAAGGCTTCGACCTTCAGCACCTCTGAGGACCACGTTTCATCAATTTTCATACTGGATCCAAAAGCTTTCTTTAGAGGACAACTTGTAGGCCAATTTTCATCAAATTTTCAGACTGGACCCACTCCACACATTTAAGCTCAATCATACATCAAAACTGATAATTATCAATTCATATAACCTAGATCTGTAGAATACATTTTAAACAGATAGCAGGAACACAGCAGAACAGATCAAACATTTCATACTTCATACTTCAGCAAACCCTAGTTTTCATACGCACCTTCCTTTCACTGATCCGGCGTATATACGCGCCTTCATGCATATAAACCCGCGTATACCTCTACACATACTCCAGAACTGATTTTACTACTCATATGCGCTTTCGCTTTATAAAACCCGCATATATACGTGCTTCCGCTGTAATAAACTAGCGTATAGATCTTCAATCATTACAGAGCAACATACTTCTTCAAAGCAGATTTTCAGTTTAGATTTAACCCTTCACTTCAGACAGATGTTCGCCTTACCTCAGATCTAAACATTCCATAAACATATCTAGAAGATACAAATACATTTTAGATCTAGATAACCTTCTTCATCATTTTCTTCATAGGTGCATCACAGATTCAGATCTATCATCAAACTGTTACCCTTTCCATTCAGACATACTTCAGAGTGAAGTATTCATTCAAACCCAGACTCATGCACACACCTTGCACAATCATTTTCTCCTCCTTATATAGATTTAGCCTTTTTCAATACCATGAGCCAAAACCACATCACTTCCGATGGTATTCTTGGACGGGGTCAAATAGACAACCCAGCGCTCAATACAATGGGTCAATACCATGGTAGTTACCCCTAGTTTTACAAATTTAGAGCGCTTTTTCCCATACGCGACTTGGCACGTTATTTCCCGCGTGCATACGCTACTTCGTTTAGACAAATCCGCGTATGCCTTGAGACATATTCTTTTCATCATGTTCTGGCACATACTGACATTCCTTCCATCATTACCTTCTGTACTCATTGTAGATACATCAGATTTACATCATTTAACAAGTTCATCAAGACACATTCCATCAAGGACAACTTCATCAAGTAGGTTTCCATCATCTTTATCAAGTGGGTTGCCATCAAGGACAACACTCTGCATCATATTGCCAACAATCTCCCCCTTTGGACTTGATGGCAACCACGATGGTGTTTGATCACCACAACAGATAGATGCATTGAGCATAACCATTATTCTCCCCTTATTCAAACACCATGTCATATTATTCTCCCCTTATTCAAACACCATGTCACTCTCCCCCTTTGACATCAAGGGAAAAGGGCAGTTCAATACCAACACAAGGTTTTTCTCCTCATGTAGACTCCATGCTCCATGTAGATCTGATGTGTACTGAAGTTTCCATGCTCCCCCTGAGTTCATGCTGAATCTTCAAACATATTTTTCAATGAAGTACATGACTCTATGACCTTCCTATCACCAAGGACTCATACTTACATCAAAGATCCAACCAAGTGGATTTACATATGAGACTCAAGTACCCAACCAAGTGGGTTTACACAATTTGACTCAACTACCTAACCAAGAGGGTTTACACATTTTGACTCAAGTACGCAACCAAGTGGGTTTACATATGTGATCAAGTCCTTACATGACTGAATATTACAATTTTACATCATAGGTCTCAACATGAACTTTTCATCAAATTACAAATATGATTTTTTATGACCAATACCAGAAAGACCTCAAGAGAGAGATCATATTTCAGAACCATCATAATGCCAACAATGCATTATACTCAGCAAGGCTAAAGCTCCTCCTGAAAATGTACATCAAAGCATCCTTTCCATATGACCAAGGCTCCTCCTTAGCTTGTGCAACCTGAAGCTCTTTCAACAGCAAGTTATCAGCAGCATGATCTATCCTTATCTCTGAATCATAAGACTTCCATCTCATCCATGTGTGAAAGCAACGAAAACTTCTTCAGCAAAAGGCAAACAGGACTCATCCACAATCATAAGAAACCATGTAACATGTCATCATCATTTAGAACTGAGAAATAAACAGATACAGCGCCAATAATAAAAATTTTAATAGTCAGACTGATGCTCCCCCTGAACCTGTGCCCCTGATATTCAGCTGTTATACAAATTTTCTTATCATAAAAGCATACGCGACTGTCTCCACTGTAACTCACGTGTATACGCGACTTTAGTTCATCGAACCCGCGTATGGAAAGTGACACATTGAAAACCTTCACATTCCTTCATTTCCCCCTGAATTTGTACTTCCTGTACCTGTCTTCTTCATATCATATGCACTGTCAGAAATAAACATAACCAGAATAACCAAAATAACCATGAGAATCATCATACATTGCTCCCCCTGTGATGATACATTACTAATCCCTATAATGTATCTCACATCACTCCTGCAGTCATTAAGAGAAGTAAGCTTCAGAAGCGTATGACTGCAGTAGGGTCAATATTCCCTACATTTCTGACTGGTCTTCCTTCCTTTTCCAGCTTTGCTTGAAGTTTCTTGTTGTGTGTTGGAATTTTTTCAAATTCTCAGATCTGTTCATCCTACATTCTTTTTCCACATGCCCATACTTGTTACATGTATAACATATTATATGACCAAAGAAGTAAGCATAAGGATCATAGTGTGTTTCTATATTCTTCCTTCTATTGCAATCAACTGATTTATGACCATACTTGTTGCATGAAAAACAATATCCCTTGAAGCAACCAGAGTACCTTTCTGAATAGAATCTGTTTGATTGTGACTGAAATAATCTGCTTCTGCAATTTGTTGCAACATGCCCATAATTATGACATTTAAAGCATTCAATATTAGTGAATGATTTCCTTTGAGTGTTCATGTTTGTTGGTTGACCTTTTGTTTCTTTCAACACTTCAGGTTTTGCTTTGACATCCTTTGAATCTTTAGCACTTCCTTGTGAACTAGATTCTCCTTTAACTGTTTCATGAAAACCCAGACCAAGTTTGATAGAAGGAGACCTTTGACTACTAAGAATATTGTCTAGAATCTTAGTAATATCTTGAAACCTTAAGATTTTATCCTTTTCTTCCAATTTACCTTTGAGAATGTTTACCTCAACCTCCAATTTTTGGCATTGCTTCTTCATGCTTTCTTCGACCCTTTTTCCTTCTTCTACTTGATCATTCAAATTTAAGAGCTCTTCTTTCAACCCATTTTCTTGCTCTTCAAAAAATTGTAAAAGTTATTCATTCTTCTTATTTGATTTTTCCAGATTTGTTTTGAGCGAGATGATTTCTGCTTCACGTCCTTCCTTTTCAAAAGATTGTAGAAGTTCTTCATTCTTCTTATTTGATGCTTCAAGGTCTGTTTTCAGAGAGATGATTTATGCTTCAAGTCATTCACTGTGATTGGTTACTTTGTCCTGCAGTCTTTGATACATTTCTATCTGTCCCTTCATTGTTTCTATCTGTTCATTAAATCTAGAGATCACATCCTTGAGGATAGATTCCCTCCTTTTAAATTGATCCCAAAAATTACTTCCATCATTGATATTGAGATTTGCTTCTAGGCTTATATTGTTACTTTTACTATCTTCATCATTGCATGCACAAGTGAGTGGATTACAAGAACAACAATCAATACATGTTTCCTCTTCTTCATTTTCTGCTGCACATGTTTTCTGAGATATCTTCTTTTCTTGAGTAGCCCTCTTCTTTTGCTTCTTTGCCATGAGCACTAGCAGATCTTGGTCAGAATCTTCTTCATCTTCACTTGACATTTCATTATTATCTTCATTTGCATAATAACTCTTTCCCTTTTCAAATTGTTTATAAGGACATTTAGCAGCATAATGACCCACTCTTCCACAATCAAAACATTTGAAGGGAAGCTTACCTCTGAATCTTCCAGTACCTGGTTGGAGTCTTCTCACAAATTTTGCTTCTTCTTCTTCTGAAATATAACTTGATTCCTTGACACCTTCCTTTTCTTTTCCTTTTGCACACGCCTTAAAGGAAACTTCTTTGATTTGAGAGGGACCTCCTTGTCTCATTTCATAAGCAGTCAGGATACCATGTAATTGAACAATAGTAAGAGTTTGCAGATCTTGCCTTTCTTCAATAGCCGATACTTTAGATTCAAATCTTGAAGTCAAATTAGATTCAATAGTCGTATAGACATTATCCCTTCATGACTTCCCATGGCGACGGATCTCCTTCAAGCAATCAAGCTTCTGCAGAAGGACCTGCTCTGATACCAATTGTTGGGAAAAATACTGAGAGGGGGGGGTGAATTAGTATTTAGGGCATACTCAACTCTTTTACTTTTTCATGCTCTAAAACCCATACGCTACTTTACTTGATCAGACTCATGTATATACGCAGATACCCTTCACAAAACTCGCGTATATGCAGAGATCTTAATATGCAATTAATTCATTACTTAGATCCTTGCATTTATTTATTCATCAGATGTTTATATAGCAATAGACATGTGCAGTAATAACAGAGTAAATCATCACACATAATCATCACACATGAACACCAAGATTTTAGGTGGAAACCCAAGTCGGGAGAAAACCACCGCTACCGTTGTCTCAACCTTCAATATTTTATTATAGAGAAAAAATCTTACAACTATGTACTGGCGCAGACTCATACCAGTATGCAAGCACCCACCTGCAGAAGGCTACAACCTTCTCTCGTTTACTAGCCTCTCCTGGAAGGGAGCTACAACCCCCTGCTCTCGTTTACCAGCCTCTCCTGGAAGGGAGCTACAACCCCCTGCTCTCGTTTACCAACTACCACTGGAAGGGAGCTACAACCCCCTCACTGAAGGCTTCGACCTTCAGCACCTCTGAGGACCATGTTTCATCAATTTTCATACTGGATCCAAAACCTTTCTTTAGAGGACAACTTGCAGGCCACTTTTCATCATATTTTCAGACTGGACCCACTCCACACATTTAAGCTCAATCATACATCAAAACTGATACTTATCAATTCAGACAACCCAGATCTGTAGAATACATTTTAAACAGATAGCAGGAACACATCAGAACAAATCAGACATTTCATACTTCATACTTCAGCAAACCCTAGTTTTCATATGCGCTTTCCTTTCACTGATCCGGCGTATATACGCGCCTTCATGCATATAAATCCACGTATACCTCTGCACATACTCCAGAACTGATTTTACTACTCCTACGCGCTTTCTCTTTATAAAACCCGCGTATATACGCACTTCCACTGTAATAAACTAGCGTATAGATCTTCAATCATTACAGAGCAACATACTTCTTCAAAGTAGATTTTCAGTTTAGATTTAACCCTTCACTTCATACAGATGTTCGCCTTACCTCAGATCTAAACATTCCATAAACATATCTAGAAGATACAAATACATTTTAGATCTAGATAACCTTCTTCATCATTTTCTTCATAGGTGCATCACAGATTCAGATCTATCATCAAAAGTACCCTTTCCATTTCGAATATGCTTCGAGTGAAGTAACCCGGGACTCATGCACACATTTTGCACAATTATTTTCTTCTCCTTATATAGGGTTACCCTTCATCAATACCATGAGTCAAAACCACATAACTTCCAATGGTATTCCTGGACGGGATCACATAGGCGAACCATCATTCAATGCAATGGGTCAATACCATGGTAGTTACCCCTGGTTTTACAAATTTAGAGCGCTTTTTCCCATACGCGACTTGGCACGTTATTTCCCGCGTGCATACGCTACTTCGTCTAGACAAATCTGCGTATGCCTTGAGACATACTCTTTTCATCATGTTCTGGCACATAATGACATTCCTTCCATCATTACCTTCTGTACTCATTGTAGATACATCAGATTTACATCATTTAACAAGTTCATCAAGACACATTCCATCAAGGACAACTTCATCAAGTAGGTTTCCATCATCTTCATCAAGTGGGTTTCCATCAAGGACAACACTCTGCATCATATTGCCAACATAGATCATCATAGACCCAAGAAAACACATATTGGTAACTCTTGAAAAATTGGATGAATTATTTTCATTCTACTTCAGTGCGACAGGTACCAAGATTGACATACCTGGGGTCATGTTTAGTACCAATATTTATATGTTCTTGCCTTAATGTGGAACTTTGAGTTTTGGTATTTGGGGGCCCTTTAAAGAAATTATGAAAATCATACAACTTCTACAAAGTGACCACTCCTTTATCCTAATATTTTCCTTTACATATATTTTCCTCATCTTCCAAGGATTGTTTTTGTTCTTCTTCATCAATAGTCGCATCTTTGAACATGTTTGAATTTGTAAATAAATTCCAAAATATATTCATCACCATTGAAAACTTTGAGATTAGTTACATTATTAGGTACAATGGGCTTATAAACTAATTCAATAGAAAAATAATTCCTTAAAGGAGTGAAACGAGTTGTTGGATTAGCTAGGGATCAGTTGTAGTGTTCCTAGATATAGGAACAGAAGAAATATTAAAACAATTAAAATATGATATGAGACACCATACCTCTGTTGATAATTCTTTAGATGTGGAGATAAACACTGGATATTATTTCGTACTTCTATGGTGATGATATCATAATCAACAATGACCTTGATACATTATACCTTCAATTTTATGGCCCTTTTCGGTCCAAAGATTAAAGCCTTGTATTCTATTGTATTCTTGGTGCAAATGAATTCTAGGTGACATGACATAAGTTTTTTTTTTCTTTACTAGATATAACAAGATAAAACTTGCACTGGCTCTATCCTATATTTTAGAACCATCATAATAATGTTAGAAATTAATTAATGGAGCAATTAAATACGCAAAATATTGTGGAAACACAAATACATAAACACATAAAACAAGAGAGAGACAGATACGTGGTTCACCCAATTTGGGCTATGTCCACGGAAAAATAACCAGCCTTCCTTTTATATTGTCCAACAAAATGAAGAGATACAACCTACAGCAGATCCAATGTGATTTCTCCTTCATTCTCACATAGCCTCCTCTCTTTCTCTCTCGCTTAGAATAATCATACACAGCCGCAATACAATTCCCTTATATAAACTGAGGGTTTCTTTCTAGGGAAAAAAATCCATAAATTAACATAACTTCGACCGTCAAATCATCCTCTTAATGAATGTTCTAGATTGACTATGATATTATAATATTTACAAGGAAAATTTTCATCTATTTTTAGCTTCAGGGGCATTGCCCCCGAACCCCCACTAGGGAGGGCTCATAAAAGTCATCATTTCCCCTCATGGATTCCCTTGAAAATGATTAAACGAGTGGTGTTTCCACCCCATTAGGAACATGGATCCAATGCAACTAAAACAAAAAACCTTTGAACAATAAATAATATAATCAGGCTCCACACCCAATAGTCTCCCACTTGGAGACTGATTATAGAAACTCCACTAATGCATCACTTGCTAGAAAATGTTGTGAAAATTCCAAAAATTGGAATCCTACTGCAGTAACTGATTAAGTTTCTTATATTTTTTAATTAACTGAAAAAATTATTTATTGTGTTCTACAGTAAATATCAAAACCAATACGTTGCAGCCTTTGCAAAATAAATATTATGGAATTAAAATTACACTAGAAAGATAGATGCACACACACACAAATACCACTATTATTTTTGGACTAAGTCCCGGAAAAACCCAAATCAGGAAAATCGATGTAGTAGCTAAGGGTTTGTATATTATGCAGTAGTAAATATGAGTACAAATATATGGTCTCAATTCTAGCACACCATACAAATAAATACTGAAAAAATGTGTAGTGAGAAAAGTCTAACTCTGCCCCTGGTGATCCAACATTGATCTGGGCTCAAGATGAGTTTCTTTGTGGTGCCTTTATGCAGTCACTGCATCAACCTATGCAGTACTGCGTCCTCTTATTGGGGAACAACTTTCCCTTTCACTATATGATTATTTTTTTTCTAGGAGACTGATCTTCTTCAACTTTGGGCCTCATGCCCAGCCTCTGGCTCTGAAAATCTCATTGCTCCCCAGAAAAAATGGAATCTCTTCTTAAGCACTGTGCAGCCTCTACATTGCCTCTTTGTAGCACTTTAATTTCCTCTCTTCTATGCATTCACCTGATCTAGAAAATCTTCCTTTGGCTTTACCATCCCTGCCCCTCTATCATTGCAGCAAGCTCACTAGATCTCTCTCTGACAACTTAGCGATGCTACTCAGGAAATCGATCTACCAGTGAATTTGATCTTTGCAAGTGTGTTCTCCAAGCCTCATTGAGTTCCTTCTTATAATCTCTCATTGAGACATCAATGTCATTGATTAAATCTTAATCTATGGCTAAGATTAACTAGGACTCGATCCATGTATTTTTCTAGAAGATTCACATCTGACTTAATTAATATTTTTTAATTAATCATATTTCCTAAGTTTAGACTTAGGAAATATTTAGAAATTTATTAATTATTGTAATCAAGCCATCTCTAGATGGAGTTTCCAGAAACAATTTCTAGATATTGGAGTACTCATGTATTCTAACCTCTCTGCAAAATCTCGAGGCCAAAACACATTTGATGCTACCATAAACTAGCACTCCCTCTAAGCGAGGAAAGTGTTCTAGTACTACAACTGCAATACATTGCCTCTGCACCATTTCCTGTTGCACTGCTGATGTCTAGCTACTGCTTCCCACCAACTATTTCACAACTATGATATGCACTACGTATGTTTTGTTGTTGACCCTGCTAAAATTCTGGAAACATTTAGTCTCATTGCAACTTTGTTGTTGCTTCCACCGCAACATCTGCAATTGTCTCTCATATGTTGTTGTTGTATCTTAGATATTTATAACATACTAAACCAACTGTTTCCAATTTGATCCATCTTTCACCCGAGTCCTAACTGCTGCTAGTGTATGCACTGTCACTGAAGCCTTTGTGTCGATATCGACTCTACATTATGCCACCTACATTGTTGCTAACTATGCTATGTGTTGTTGTCTCTGATGCTACTAGCTACTACATTTGTCACTCTGGCACCTGAATACACTAAATGTCACTAGTCCATCCTGCTAATTCTGCTATGGGAACATGTAGCAAGGTATTGATCCAAGAGGTGGACTGCTCAAGGATCCTGCCCAACTATAGCTCTCTGGGGCTACAAAACCAAATCACCCCACCTCACCCCTGGAGGCATATCAGTGATCATGGAAAACTCTTCCTCTAGTCTGGAGGAAAGCCTATCAATATCCATGGATGCAGCGCGTTGATCCTGCTTATCCTCTTTTTACTTCTTCCTGAGAGGACAATGAGTGATGTAGTGACCAATCTCACCAAATCTAAAGCACTTGACATTGGATATGTCCTTCTTCCTTTTGTCTTGCTCCAGTTTCCCCTTTGACATGAGGGTTGCATTCTCCTTTTCCTTTACTTCCTTCATCCCACTACTATTGTTTCCACTGATGACACTCTTCACCAAGTCTCGCCTCATCTCCTCCTGATGTAGATATGCCCACATTTTGTCCCAATAGAGAAATTTTTCTCTGCCCAGGATACTCTGGATGAATACTTGCCACACGTCGAAAATGCTATTCAAAGCAAACAACACAAATTTGCGTTGGGGCATTGACATGAATGCAGACGATTGATCTTGGACTTCCTGAAGTCTAGTAAGTAAGGGTTCTATATGCTCCCCTTTTTGCATCATGGTACAACTTAGCTTCTCCTAAAAATACAACTTCCACTGCTTGGAAGATCCTTGTTACAACATGGCAAGAGCATCCCACATCTTCTTGGCAGTTTCCTTATCTGCTATATGTGGCACTACGTGATCCTGAAATCCATAGAGAATTAACCTATTTTCCTTTGCCATCTCCTTTTTGTAGGCCTTTAGCCGATCTCGGTCCATGGGTACAAGTACCACTGAACTAATATATATCTTGAGATCATATTTATCTAGAAGGTAGGAAATTATGGCCTTTTAGATCACATAGTTGGTTGAATCATCTAATCGATCCTGATCTCTCAACCCAATTGATGCCATCTCCCCAAAATTTTCGAACTCTTCCTCTTCTCCTCTACGTAGCTATTGCTAGGCTCTATGCACTCCCTGCTAGAGCGAGAAAATATAATCACAACTATTGTTGCTCTGCAGTGATAAATCAAACTTCTTGGCTAGAATTTCCCTGAGGAGAGAATTCCCTCAATGTGTGCTCTTCCTTCCTTCTTACGTTATTCTTCTCTAGCAAACTGCTATAGAAATAATTGTGTCCCAGCTGAATATCTGCTCTGCACGAAAAATTGGTGTTGCTCCCTCTGCCTCTGAAAATATTCAATATGGAAAATTAATTCTCTATTGATTCACTTAGAGGAAAAAAATTTCCTCAAAAATATGTCCTCCTGGCCAATGGACTGTGCATCCACCTGGGGTTTCGAGCAGTTTCTCACTCAGTGCTTCAACTCTCCCTCTTTTCACCTACAATTGAGCTCTTCCTACTTCTCTTGCACTCTGGTACCATGTGAAAATTATACGAATTGAAATCTATTGCAGAAACTGATTAAGTTTATTCTATCTGTTAATTAACTGAAAATTTTATGTAATGTGTTATAAGGTAAATATCGAAACCAATACATTGTATCCTTCACAAAATAAACACTGCGTAAATAAAAATAACTCTGGAAATATAGATTCACACACACATACAAATAAAACTATTATTTTTGGACTAAGTCCCCGGAAAAACCCAACTCGGGAAAACCGTTGCAATAGCTAAGGGTTTGTATATTATGCAATAGTAAATATGAGTACAAATCTATGGTTACTAAAATCTAGAAAACCATACAGAGAAATACTGACAAAATGTGTAGTGAGAAAAATATCACTCTACCACTGGTGATTTGACATTGATCTGGGCTCAATATTATTTGGTTTTAGTTGCCTCTATGCGGTCACTGCTTTAGCATGCGTAGTAATGTGTCCTCTCATCTAAGAACATCTTTCCTTCTTGCTATTGTTACATAGTAATTTGTCACGATGCTTTTTTTCCCATCCCTGATCCTGAAATGTCCCCTAACGAAATCATGTGAAATTTTTCCAGCATCAAGAAATATGATAACATATCCCCTTGAATATCCAAAGAATACTTCCTTGAAATATTACTGAAGAAACTTCGTCAAATTCCTAGTTTCCTGGGCCAGCACTCTTCCTGGTCCCATGACCACGTTGATTTCCTTTTCCTATTTCTGGACCAGCACTGTCAGTGCCCTAATTTCTTGGAAAACCACATTGATCCCCTTTCTGGCAGTGCTTCCTCAAATGGAGGAGAAGCTTCGACCTCTAGAATATCAAGGGCGGTGAGTTGGTTGTTGAACAAAGATGATAAGGTCGAGCTCTCTCATTTTAGAGCCTTGATCTCATCCATGGGGGATAGTCCCTTAGAAATTGGGCCTTCCTCATCCTTTCATGGGCTCCCAACCTCCTTCTCCTTGATATAAATTCACATTCCTCATTCCCCCAAGTTTAGAGCTTGGTTGATCATTTTCAGACTCGTCTGAACTCTCATCCCTTTGCATGCTAGCATCGTGATTAAGCCTAAGTGTATGGGAGAAGGAATGATTTTGAGATGAGTGAAGGACTCATATTTTCACATAAGGATGCCTCCAACATCAGGCCTGGTTGTAAGCTCTCCTTCTGTAATGTATTAATAATAATGTCTAGTGTGTGCTTTCTATATTTTTCTATATGATTATGCAAATATTATGGTACTCCTTGATCTGCTAGATAGCTAGTGTTTACATTTATTATATATTGTATCATGTTTTTTTTTGTCTCTCGATAATCTGCAGGTATTCCCATGCGATTAATAGCAGGAAGTGAGCCTACAAGGATCATGGATCGAGGTCACCATCAATGGATCCAAGGATAGTGATTGGAAAAAAGTATTTATTTATCTTTCCTCATTGCATTGTAAGCATTAGTCAAGAAAGCTTATGTTATAAATAATCTTGTGTTGCTAGACCCACTCTAGGGCTAGAGAGATTTCCTCTGTCCGCAGAGGGGATTTATCTTGACAATATAACTGGTGACTCCACTAGGGAGCTTTAGCCTTTTAAGTCCTCGTTCCCCAAACTGATATTGGATCATTTTCGCTAATTTTTAAAATTCAAATCTACTTAGGTCTCTGTCAGCTTGTGTAAAGGATTTTTAGTCACTTCACTGTGTCAGTTATGGTGTTTGTGTGAGACACTTTTTATTTTTTCCTTTTTTTTAGTGACCAACACTTTTTTTGTCCTCACAATAGTGCTAGCAACACTGTTCTATATATTACAATCGCGGTAATTGGCCTTTCAGCACCCTTCTACTTAGCACAGAAACATTGATCTCAGCCTTGGGAAAATTTGAGTTTCCCTTCTGATTTTCCAGTGTGTCCTAGCCCTTGAAGGATTCTATGAGATCTCATTGATTTCCTTGTTGTGTGTTTGACTTACCTATCTACTCTGAGCAATTATGTTTTGTCTCTTTGAGTTGTTGTAAGTTTTGGAACTTTTTTCCATTTCAAACACCCTTTATCACATTTTTCTTCTCTTCTTTCAAAGAGGGGTTGTGTATGCTTTGGTCATATCTGCATTTCTAACAGTTTCCTTTCAGCAGAAGTCTAGAAGAGTTTGTTTTGTCTAAATTCAAAAGAAATTGGAAGTGATTTTATTTTTCATTTTTTATTTAGATTATCTTATTCATTTTAAAAATAATGAAAATCATTTCATTCATGCATTCTTTAAAGCAATTTTTGTTTGGTTTGATTGAAATAAAATTTAATGGATTTTGAATTTCTTATTTTGTTCATTTGTGTTGCTTATGATTACATTTCAAAGTGAAAAACAAAAAAAACAAAAAAAAATCGTGCATCTTAGTGAAAGGGGAGGAATTTTCATTTTCAATAAGCTCCATTTGTTGGGAAAGTGAATTCAATTAGAAAATCATTGCATTTTTTAAACTCTAAACTAATTCAGGGGGGGGGGGTGGGTATCGTTGCTACATTGAGTGCATTCTTGCTTGTCTCTTTTCCCTAAATAGTTTAGGATTCATCGAAATTGAAAGCTTATTTATTGCATTTAGTCTGCACCATAAGGATTCAGATGAGATTCAATTTGAGCATTGAAACTGAAACTTTAATCAAGATCAACTTAAAATGAACCCATTTGACCTTAAGGAGCATTGGAATTAACGAGAATATTTAGTGGTCTAAGCTAGAGACATTTTTCAGTGTCGTTAGACATAGGAGCTATCGCTAACGGTTTGTGTTACAACCTGGGGGTGATATCCCATCCCACGTATGGAAATATATTTATGTATGATAAGTATATTTGGGATTCTCTCATCGAAAATTTATGCATTAAACATCACTACTACGGATTGGACTCCCATGTACCATCGAGTATATTTTGGGAGACACCACTAGGTTGCAAACTTATGATATGTAACTGATTCGGCCACCTTGTAGACGTGATACACCAAAAAAAACACTCGGGGAGATTGGTTTTCGTACGTTAAGTCCTTGGTAAATTTAATTGCTAAGGTGTATACTGCAGTTCACAGGTACCTAGTAATCCTATGCATATTTCACCCTTTTTTATTTATTTTTGTTTAATTTCTAAAATTTACTACCCACGGAATAACATCTTACCCGTGCACAACTCCTTAGCAGATCTCAGGTTGAGAATAATGGCAATAGTTCCTGAGTTTACTAATCAAGTAATCCCCTTAGATGAGAATCCTAATCCTTTTCCTTCTTTTGGAAATGTTGGTACTCCCTATATGGCAACATTGTCCCTCCCTGGATTAACCATTGTGGTTTTCCAGTTTGGTTATTTTCAACCCTCGTGGTTCCAAATGTTCAAGTTGCTTCTCAGCCAAGTTCGCCTTCACCTGAACAGTTTCAACATCATGTTGATCCTAAATTTGACCCCTCACCTTCTTCACCTATTTATTCACCCCATTCTTCCTCTTCGCCTGGTGAAAATATGGATTATAGTAACCAGGAAACTAAGAAGATGAAGAAGAGAATGAAGAAGAAGAAGAAAAATAAGTAAGGGGGAAGCCAAGAAACCATTTCTACTAATGAAATTGATGTTGAAAAACCTTCGAATCCATCCCGCAAAGTCAAATTCCCTTGCAATCTATGTAAGGGTGACTACCTTGTTAGAGATTGTCCTGGCATTCCTAGGATATTAGAAGTATGGTCTGCCGACTCAAATCGACCCTTGTCACTAGCCTCTGGAGATCATGTTGGTGACAAATCCTCAACTAGTGATAATATGGCCCATGGGAAAAAATGGAAGGTCAAATTTCCATGTAGGTTATGTGGATGGAATCATCCCATTCACCTTTTTCCTTACATGGATGAATCCTCGAAAGTGTTGGATAACCTCACAGCTTCTTAGCCATGTCTTCCTGTTGGCTACAAATATATTTCCTCTAATCCTCCACTAGTTGATCAAGTGATTAATTAGAAGTCATCTTTGGTCAATTCCACTCTCTCTAAAAGTGAACCCCACAAGTCTGTTCCCAACCAACCATTGGTTTAGAAAATGGTTGATTTGATTGCACCTTCAATGGATCGTGATTTTCTTGTAGAGAGTGAACATCATACCACTCAGGTTCTTTTTGTTTCTTCATATTCCCGTGAATTGGAGGGAAATAATCACATTCCCACGATACAGGAGGGTGCTCCTCCCATTCTTGTAACACAAGGGGTCAGTTCTCCCATTCCCACAGCACCCCCTCCAAGTATTCTAGTTTCTTCCTTTGATTAGAGTCGACTGACATGATACCTTCTTCCTTCTTATGTCCCCTTTGAGATCAGTACAGGCATATAATGTGGCCATATCTAGCACCATAATAAATGAAGATGCATCTATTAGTATAATGTCTTCAACACTTGGTAAACTTTCGGTTCTCCACAGCTTGTGCCTATTACCCAGAATATGTCAGCGTTTAATGGAGGAACCAGTCAACCGTTAGGGATCTTTCCAAAGTTACCTGTTACTTTTGGAAGAAATAAGAAGAAAGACTATCTATATAAATGTGAATATTTTCCAAGGCCCTTTGGACTTTAACTTACTTCTTAGTCATGACTATACTTATGTCATGGGGGCTCTTCTCTCTTCTCTCTTTCGAATGATTTTTTTCCCACATGAAGGAATAATCGTGACCAATGATCAGCTGTCATTCATTGGTCCTAATTTTTCTTCCAATAAACCATCGCCCCTTAATGGTTCTTTTATGCAAGTGGTATCATCCTCACCACTAGTCCATTATGTGGAAACCTGTTCCATGCCCGTGTCTACTGATGATCCATTTAGTGATATAGTACACCATGTACTAGGAGCATTGAAACCTGATTTCCATAGTGTTGTTCTCTCATCTAATGAGAACCTCTTGGAATCCATGACCTTTTATGGGCCATGATCAAGTCTACGGAGCATATTTCATTTTCTTGTGTCAAGCTCCTTAAAAAATGAATCAAGCTCTTTGAAGCATAGTTCCTTTTTTTGTGTCAAGCTCCTTAAAAAAATGAAACAATCTTTTCAGAGCAGATTTCTTTTCTTGTGTCGAGCTCCTTAAAAAATGAAACAAGGTCTTCAGAGACGAGTTCCTTTTCCTATGTCAAGCTCCTTAAAAAAATTAACCACAGTGTCATGAGGATAATTCTTTTACTATGTCAGCCTCATTAGAAAATGAAATAGGTCCCTATGAGCATAGTTCTTTTAGTATGTCAAGCTCATTAAAAAGGGAAGCAAATCCCCTTTTCAATTTGATTCTTTGATTAGATCTCATAAATTCCCAGTCGAGTCTTTCACTTGATCTCATAAATGAAACTTCATTCCATCCACCTACTTAGGTGAATGAATTGAAGCTCAGAGCGCATGTAACTCGAATTGAGTCACCATGTTGGGGGCATCCAAACTTATTTCAAGCATAGTTTGTGTCCATTTCAAGCTTGTGTAAAAATGAAACCGATTCAAGAGCAACAAGATGCCCAAAATACACATAGGATCCTATGTGTATTTTGGGCAGCTTGTCACTCTTGAACATGACACACATCTACAGTACGTGTCAAGTTGGGGACATCCTACATTCGTCACTTTGCCTCAATGGATTTTGTAAATTTGTTTGCCACTTATCCGATTACCAATTTTTTCAACATGACCTCTAATCCTACTTGAGTCAAATTATGCCACACTCCAGATTTGTGTCCCCAATATGTTCAAGAGAAGTCCTTTTTTTCAAACATTTTCTGCATATCTTATCTTCTCTGTTACAATCCTAAATCAATCATATCATCTTAAGATATATTTTCTTTCATGTCTATGATGTGGGAATCATTATGTCCCTTCTTTGACGAATCACTTCCTGCCGACTTTAGCTTATTATCCGGGAAGGTGATTTAGAAACTTATGTTTAGTACCTTGGAGCTTGCATGCCTCAATGGAAATTTCTTCATGTTCGATGACAGGTTCATATCATGGCTTTGATCAAATGATTCTACAAGTGTTTGAATTTAACACATTCATTCACACTTGTATATTGTGTTATTGTACCTTAAGTTCCATCATCATTATTGGTGGCCTCTCTCATGCATGTTAACGGTTCTCACCATTGGTTGGTAATCAGGTGGTTTCTACCATGTTCGACACCAACACTTTTATTCACATGGTTAGGTTTGTACATCAGGTTGATTGAGATTGCAGTGAAGACCCTGGGTCACATCTGATTTTTTGTCCATGTTGTGAGGAGTTCTTGAGTATTCATGATTGTATACATGATCCTATCTATATGGATGGTTGCGTCCATACCACGGATCCATTTCTATGATCTCTTTCAGATGTATGGTTGTGACCATATCGCAAGCTCGTGTGTCATTTGATGCCTAGTGAAGCATTATGTGGTTAGGAATATTTATACCAGAGATATCATATATTGTAAATGTTTTATTTGGTAGGTTCTCTGAAGGTGGTCTGCGTTCTTTGCCTTGGTTCATAAAGCATTTCAACCATTACTCCATGTTTTGCCTTCATGCTTTAGGGGGCATCTATTACACAGTAATTTATCACCATGCTCATTTTCCCATCCATGATCCTGAAATGCCCCATGAAGAATCTTGTTCAATGTTTCCACCATCAAGTAATATGATAACATATCTCCTTAAAGATCCAAAGAAGACTTCCTTGAAATATTACTGAAGAAACTTGGTCAAATTCCTAGTTTCTGAGGTTAGCGCTCTTCCTGATCCCATGACCAAGCTGAGGTCCTTTTCCTAGTTACAGACCAGTGCTATCAGCACCCTAATTTCTTGGAAAACCACGTCGATCCCCTTTCTAGCAGTGCTTCCTCAAATGGAGGATAAGTTTCAACCTCTAGAAGCTCAAGGGATGTGAGTCGGTTGTTGAACAGAGATGATAAGTTCAAGCTATCTCATTTTAGAGACTTTATCTTATCCAGGTGGGGTCATCCCTTAGAAAGTGGGCCTTCCTCCTCCTTTCATGACCTCCCAACCGCCTTCTCCTTGCTATAAATTCACATCCCTCATTCCCCCAAGTTTAGATCTCGGTTGATCATTTCCAGATTCGTCTGAAATCTCATCCCTTTTCATGCTAGCATCGTGATTAAGCCTAAGTGCACGGGAGAATGAATGTTTTTGAGTTGGGTGAAGGACTCGGATTTTTACCTAAGGACGCCTCCAACATCAAACCTGGTTGTAAGATCTCATTTTTTAATTTATCAATAATAACATCTGATGTTTTCTTTCTATATTTGTCTACATGATTATGCAAATATTCGGGTACTCCTTGATCTCCTAGATAGCTAGTTTTTACATTTATTATATATTATATCACTTTTGGTGTTGTCTCGCAACCATCTGCAGGTATTCGCGTGTCATTAGTAGCAGTAAGCGGGCCTACAAGGATCGTGGATCAAGGTGACCATCAATAGATCCAAGGATAGCGATTGGAAAAAATGTATTTATGTCTCTTTCCTCATTACATTGTAATCATTAGTTAAGAGAGCTTATGTTATAAATAATCTCATGTTACTAGACCCACTCTAGGACTAGAGAGATCAAATTTGTCCGCAGAGGGGATTTATCTTGACAACAAATATCTGATTAGTTATTGTCTGGAAGACTGGTCTTGTTCACCTCTGGGCCTCATACGCAGCCTCTGGCTCTAAAAATCTCATTGTTCCCCAGCAAAAACATAATCTCCTCTGAAGCATTGGGCAACCTCTTCATTGCCTCTCTGTGGCATTTTCTTCCTCTCCATTATGCACTCACTGAATGTGGAAAATATTCCTCCAGCCTTACTATCCCTGCCCCTCTCTCACTGCAATGAGCTCACTAGATCTCCCTTCAACAACTCAGCGTTGTTACTCAAGAAATCGATCTTCCAATGAATTCGATCTATACGAGTGTGTTCTCCAAGCCCCATCAAGTTCCTTATTATAATATCTCATTGAGATATCAATGGTCGTGATTAAAACTTAATCTATGGCTAAGGTTAACTAGGAATCGATCCATGTATTTTTCTAGAAGATTCACATCTGACTTAATTAATACCTTTTAATTAATCATATTTCCTAAGTTTTCCTTAGGAAATATTAAAAGACTGATTAATTATTTTAATTAATTAATCTCTATATGGAATTTCTAGAAACGATTTATGGGTATTGGAGTACTCATGTATTCTAACATCTCTGCAAAATCTCGAGGTGAGAACACATCCGATGCCACCAGAAACTAAAAAATACTTCCACTTTAGACCTGATTGTTTCTTATCTTCATCATCATACTTGAATACCAATTTAAATTGATCATTATCTCATCTTCTCCTAGGTTACAACTTTTGTTAACATATTTCCAGGATTCTATTTAGTGTGTATCTTTTCCAGCTCCAACTGTCCATATTCCAACATTGACCGTATGAAATGGTACTTGAGTTCTATATTTTTAGACTTGGAATGAAATGTTGAATTCTTTGCAAGATGAATGGCACTCTAGTTGTCATTGTATAACCTTCCCATCTCCTGCTTCTTTCCAAACTCATCCATAAACCTTTGTAACCAAATCATTTCTTTTCTAGCCTATGTAGTAGCAACATGCTCTACTTATGTTATTGAAAGTGCAACAAAATTTTGCAACTTTTAAACCCAACTAACAGTTGTCCCACCTACAGTAAACACATAACATGTGGTGCTCATCCTATTATCTCTATCATCTGCCATATTTGCATCAACATATCCATGTAGAGAAACGTTTTAACCACGAAATCATAATGCTTGATTTATTACACCTCTCAAATACCCGAGAATCCACTTCACTGCCATCCAATGCTCTTTTCATGGATTTTTCATATACTTGCTTACAACTCCCATTGCATGTGCAATATCAAGCCTTGTGCAGACCATTTCATACATTAAGCTTCCAACTATTGATGCATATGGAACTTTGCACATATAATCCATCTATTCCTGGGTTTTGGGACACGTATCCTTACTTAGTTTGAAATGGCTAGCCAAAGGTGTACTAACTGGTTTTTCATTCTGCATATTAAATCTTTCCAACACATTTTCTATGTACTCACTCTAAGACAATGTTAATTTGCTATTTTTCTTGTATCTAGTTATTCTCACACTAAGGATTTGTTTTGCAACACCCAAATCCTTCATTTCAAATGAATTTTCCAATTTTATTTTGAGCACATTTATTTCCTGCATGTTAGACCCTACAACAATCATGTCATCTACATAAAATAGCAATATAATATAGTTGCCTTAATTTTTATTTTTAAGATAAGAAAAATGTTCAAAGTGACATCTAGTATAACCTTGTTCAGACATAAACTTATCAAATTTTAGATACAACTGCCTTGGAGCCAATTTTAAGCCATACAATCTCTTCTTAAATTTGCACACTAATTTCTCCTTTCCTTTGACCTATTGTGGTTACTGCCTATATCTTTCTTTCTCAAAATCCCTATGGAGAAAGGTTGTATTTACATATAACTTCTCAAGATGCAAATATTCTGCTACCACTAGACTTAAAATATTCTTGATTGAATTCATTTTAACAATAGGGGAAAAAATTTCATCAAAGTCTATGCCTTTGTTTTGTGCAAACCCCTTCACCACAAGTCTAGCCTGTTACCTTTTTTTCCTCCATGTTCTTCCTTCAACCTGCAAACCCATTTATTCTAAAAAAAAATTACCTGCATGCAACTTGACTAAATCCCAAGTCTAGTTATGCATCAAGGAGTACATCTCTTATTCCATGGCTTTCTCCCACTTCTTATTGGTTTCTATCTACATTGCTTCTTTATATCTTTCTGGTTCACCAGAATCAGTCAATAATACAAATATAACAAAGGAGAGTATCGTTCATGGGGTATACTTATCCTAGTAGATCTTCTAACACTACTTTCAGGTGTTTGAGGTGTGTATTGCTATTTTGGTTTTTGTTGTTGTTGTGGTTGTTGATCATTATGATTTACATACACCTTTACTTTTTATGTGATCTCATCGGGTTGGATAACTTGTTGTTTATGCTCGATGTGATCTTCCACTGCTTGAACCTTGGAATTTTATCTTAAATATGATGTGATGGATGGTGGATGATATCCATAGAGTGCCATAAATGGGGTCATTTTTCCTGCAGTATAGAAGGAAGTGTTATATAACCATTCAGCCAGAGGTAACCACTTGACCCATTGTGTTTTTTTATCAGATACAAAACAACAAAGATTTCCTTCCAAACATTTTTTCACTATCTCATTTTGCCCATCGGATTGAGGATGATAAGATGAACTATGAGCTAGTTGATTACCCAAACAAGAAAATAATTCCATCCAAAATTTTCCAGTAAAAATGGGATCTCTGTTTCTTAAAATGATCTTTGCCTTTCCATGTAGCTTTTGAATTATTTCCATAAATACAATAGCAATTGTCCTTGCTTTAAATGGATGAGATAATGCACAAAAGTGTGCATACTTGGTAATTCTATCAACTACCACCATGATGACACTCTTTCCTTCAAAATTAGGTAGACTTGTGATAAAATCCATTAAAATATCCTCCCAACGTTGACTTGGAATGGATAAAAGTTGTAGAAGACCCGAGGTCTTAATTGTCTCATATTTATTTTGCTGGGAAACCAAACATTCCGCCACAAACTTTTGAATATCAAATTTCAGGCCATCCCAAAAAAAATCTTTCTTCACCCTGTGGCAAGTTTTTAAAATTCCTGAGTGTCCTCCTAAGGGAGAAGTGTGCAATTTCAAAAGAATATTTTGTTTTAGTTGGGATTTCTTAGAAAGATATATAAGTGATATTTGTACCATAAGGAATAATTTTTCCAACTAAATGTATCATATGTACTAGGATCTTGCTGCAAATTGTGAATGAGTGTCCACACTTCTTTGTCCTTTTTCCATTCATCCATTGCTTTGGTTATCCAATCTAGTTGGATAATAGAAATGGCACAAAGCAATTCTTCCACCTCTTCATCCTTTCTTGAGAGTGCATCTATAACAACATATAGCTTCCCTTTTTTGTAGATGATTTAAAAGTCATAACCCAACATCTTTGTGACCCATTGTTGTTGCTCTTATGAAGATAGTATTTGTTCCAAAAAGCATTTAAGACTATCATGATCATTTTTTACCTTGAAGTGTCTTCCCATTAGGTAAGGTTGCCATTTCTTTAGTGCAAGTAGTATTTCCAACATTTCCTTCTCATAAATAGCTTTCTGTAAATACTTTTGTTTGATTGGATGACTTTCAAAAGCAATGGGCCTTCTTTCTTGTATTAAAACAACACCAATTCCATTTCTTGAGGCATCACATTCCACAATAAAGGTTTTTGTGAAGTATGGCATAGCTAAGACCAGTGATAGGCACATTACCTCTTTAAGATGTTAAAAGGCCTTATCTACTTCAAGAGTCCATGAAAATGCATATTTCTTCAATAATGTTGTTAGAGGTGCTACTATTCTCCCATAATTCTTAACAAACTTGCAATAATATCATGTTAACCAGATAAATCCTCACAACTACTTTATGATTATGGGGATTTTCCATTCCTTAATGTCTTTAATTTTTTTAGGGTCTACCTTAACACCCTAATGACATACAATATGACCCATATATTCCACCTCTTGTACTCCAAAGAAACATTTGGAGTTTTTTGCATATAATTGTTCCTCCTCCAATAGTTTGAGCACCCTGTCAACATGTTGAACATGATCCTTCCAAAACTTGTTGTAGATTAGTATATCATCAAAAAATAATAACACAAATTTTCTAAGGAAGGGTTTGAAAATGGAATTCATCAACCCTTGAAATGTAGAAGGTGCATTGCTAAGGCCAAAAGGCATGACCAAAAATTCATAATGACCCTCATGAGTTCGAAATGTTTTTTTTTCGGAATATCTTCAGTCTTCATTCTAATTTGTTGATATCCTAAACGAAGATCCAACTTGGTAAAATAATTTTCTCCATGTAATTCATCCAATAATTCATCAATCACAGGAATGGTAAATTTAGCTTTTAATAGTGAGCTTATTGAGCTCCCTATAATCTAGACACATGTGCCATGATCCATCCTTCTTGTGCACCAATACTACGGTAGCAGAGAAATAACGTTGACTAGGTTGAATTATACCAAGCTCTAACATTTCTGCGATCACACGTTCAATTTCTCTCTTTTGGACATAAGGGTATCTGTAAGGCCTGATGTTTGGAGGATCACTTCTTGGAATCAAATGAATAGCATGATCATGATCACGAATAGGTGGGATTCCTTTGGGAGTTTCAAACACCTTGGAATGATTTTCAAAGGCTTTTTGGAGATCTGGAGAAATAGATGATTTTGATGTTAGAACTTCTAGTGAGCATAATTTTGAAATTACACCTCGTTTTTCTTTATTCAGAAGTTTTTTCATGAAATTAGAGCTTATTATCTTTCTCGGCTTCCCTGTGATACCACATAATTCAACTTCCTTTCCTTCCGAAAAAAATTTCAAGAAAATTTCTTGAAAATTAAAAGCTACCATCCCCAAAGATTGTAACCATTTTACTCCTAGTACAACATCAACACCTCCCATTGGAATGGAAAGAATTGGACTATTCAATACATATTCCCCCATGTTTAGCTTGATATTATGGCATTTTCCAGAGGAATTATAGTTCCTCCATTTGCAACCATCACTTGACACTCTGGTATTGGGTATAGGAAGCAATTAAATTCCTTGGCTACCTTACAATGAATAAAATTATGGGTACTACCCAAATCAATCAACACTATTACCTTTCTCTTCTTGATATGTCCTTCTATCTTGAGAGTTTGAGTAGTGGTAATTCCTTCCAATGCATTGCAGGATATCGTTGGACTCATTTCTTCTTTCTCTAGGGTTTGTTCCTAGTGTCACATCCTCTTTTTTTGAAGTTTATTTTTCATTTTCTTCCTCCTCTTCACAATCTATGTAAAATAATTTCTTCTCAGCACACTTATGACCTTTAGTGTATTTTCTATCACAATTTTATCAAAGCCCTTTCGCTCCTTTTTCTTCCAATCGTTGTGGCGTCAACCATGTAGGTTGTGGAATTCTAGGAGTAGCAACACTTCCATATTTATAGATGTGAGTGGTAGGCTTCCTTGTCGCCATAATTTTACATTCCATTTTTATTTCCAACCTGAATGCCTTATCCAATGAATCAGGTTCCCAAATGTGAACCTCACGTTGGATGTTATCCTTTAAAGTCCCTATGAAGACATCAATATTTTGTTCCTATGGAATATCAACTACCCTTATATTCAATTTTTGGAAGTCATCAATGTGCTCCACCACTGAACCCTTTTGTTTTATATTTACCAATTGGCTAAAGAAGGTGTTTCTATTTGTATCCTCATAATGTGTTTTCATTTCCTCCGTAAAAAATGACAAAGTGAAAAAAAAATTACGGGAGCAAAGCCATCGATACCATAAAAATGTATTTTGTTCTAAATATAAAGTTGTAAGGCATACCTTTTGTGTGTTTTGCACATTATTGAGATAAAAATATTGCTCCATCTATATTATCCATCTTACGAGATCCTTGCCATCAAACTTCCTCATTTCGATATTTGGAATATGGTGGGTCTTCGATCCAACATTAGAGTTCATGAAATCACGATTAAAAATTATTTTTTTCTCATCATGAGTTTCCTCTACTATATTTTCACCATTAGGAATCATTTCTTGTATCAACTTTGTCAAACCTTCCTTCAAACCTTCCATGTCTTCCTTTAGATCATTCTTTATGTCTTCCATGTTGTCTATCATTTTTTCATCCATGTCTTCCATGCCATTATTCAAACAATCCATCTTAGCTTCCATGCCTCTCTTCAAACCCTCCATATTAGCATCCACACCTTTCTTCGAACCATCCATAGTATTCTTTAAACCATCCATATTCGCTTCCACACCTTTCTTCAAAAGCTCCATTTCATTTTTTGCTGCTTTTTGCGAGAGAAAAATTTGGTGCACTTGCTCTTGTAATTTGATATATCATGTTGCACTTCTTCATCTTCATGAGTCACATTGGAGTATTCTGATGACTTAATGGGTGTTGAATTATTTTTAGGGGGCATTTTAAAACCCAATGCTAATATATATGCTTCAATATTCCCTTGGAATCACTTCAAACTGATTTTTCAAACAAGACTTATGCAATTTGAAATAAATACACACCTTTTTCTTGCTTTTGAGGAGCTCGATATTTAAACTGAATTATATTTGTGATTTCAGATCCTAAATATCTGAAATTTGGTCTTGTAGTAGCCCTCTAAACCTTATTTCGAGTGCCATGGGACTGACCTAATTTGGATGCTTCAAGAAAAATTTATGCCCAATCTCCCAAAATGACCTAATTATGGACGAGTTTTTTGGAAATGTTGTCATTGATGGCAAAGGAGATGACAAAGGAGGAGCACCTAAAACATCATTCAAGGGATAGAGAGGCAGCAGAAGAAACAGAGGAATCGAAGCAGAAGCAACAAAGGAATTAGAGACATAGTAGTGGAGTTGAAAATGCCTGAAGGAGTGTAATACAGAGGTTTATTCATGAATTAGGGGTGTAATACAGTTTGCAGATGAATTATTGAGCAATTATTCATTAATTGAGTTTGTATGGCATAGACTTTGATTGAAGACTAAAACCCTGTGGTAAAGACTTAATATGCTTGGAGATGAGTTGGAGCATTGATTAAATGGCAGAAGAGGGCTGGAGGGGGAGCCCAAGAGCTAGAGAGAGGCAGAGAACCCCTTCAGTAACAGAATAGGAGAATAATGGCCACTGAGTTGAATATCTGGCCTGTCATGAAATTGTAAGAATTTGTTTGAGATTTATCGCCTGTATATACATATCTGTTCATGGAAGAACTGCCTTGAATTAAATGTGTTTGGATGGGATTAAGCCCTGTTTGAATGTCTTCGAATTTCAATGAGTACCTTTGGATATGTATAAAAGAGACTGTTGGTTAATTTCTGTGTGGAGAATGCCTTGCGTCCTTGTGCATTTTGTAAGTGAGACTCAAAATTTGGAACACGTTTACCCTGTAATTTTTTTAATGATGAGCTATGCATAGACAAACTGAAGCCTAAGGTCTAATTTCGACGTTAAATAGCAAGTGCTCATAGTTTGTGTATGAGAAGTTGGATCCCTGTGTTCGCTATGTGCATAAGAGTTCAGTCCCTTTGAAATAACTGGATTGTATGTGCTTGTGTGGAGGATATACAAATTCTGTGGTGAGAATTGTATGGTGAGACCCTGTAACGGAGTGTACGATAACCTTTGTGTGGGAATTGTAGCCTTGGTTATCGAAGAAATGGCGTCGAGGAATGGTGGATGTATTAATCGCGCGGTGTATTGAATCAGCGTTGAAAATAGTTCTCACGAAGGCTGAGATCGAACTGTCAAATAAAACCTTGAGTGGAACCTGGAGCGAAGGAGATGGAACCTTGTGGGAGTGCACAGTAAAAGTGGTTTCCTGGGTTTCATCGCACCGCTTTAGGCGAGTAAGCGGTAATCTTTGGTTGGGTAGTGATTCCACAGGATTGTTGACACGTGGCATAGGCGAGGTAGGAAAATCGCCCGTTAAAGTTCGTCCATCGCGCATTATCATTCACGCATGTTGGTCGAGCGATATCTGTCAGATTGCATGAGGTAAGGGATCGTGGTAGCGACCGTCGGATGGGCGCATGAATTAAAAAAGGTGCGGTGCATGCGGTTGATTGGCTATTGCTTATATAGGTGGGGCCCGGAGCCAAACGTTTATAATAAAGTCATTCATTTAAAAGGCGTAGAATGTTAATATAAGGTCACGAAGGTATGAACATTGGTTTGTGGCATAATATAAAGATCGAAAATAATATATATAAACCGGGAGCCAAAATTAAGTTCGAAAGTTGCGAATATATTTATTTGTCAAGTGATAAATAAATGAAAAAGAATATTAAGAGCCACGTAAGCTAAACTG
>CM076572.1:409551578-409700158 GCA_034641835.2 Pinus albicaulis
AAGAAATTTCTATAAGTAATATCATTTTGATATTCAAAGAGGGAGTTAGAAGTGAGAGAGAGAGAGAGTGATCGAAGAGAATGCAGAAATGAAGCAGCGAGGCAGAGAAGAAAGAGGAGCTAAGAAGATAAGAAGGAGAAGTTGATAGAGAATCTGAGAAGATGCAGAGATGATACAGGGCAGATATGAGAATAGATGAACAACAGAGCAGATGGAACAGAATAGAGCTGATATCCAAGGTAAATCAGCAAGTGTTTCTCTTTTGAAAGAGTAAGGAAGTTGGAGCTTCCCTATCAAGTTGTAGCTTGATAGATGTCAGTTGTAGCTGACTGAGGTTGGAGCCTCCTGTAGGTTGGTGCCTGCAGAAAATTGATGGGAGTTGGAGCTTCCTTGCAAGTTGTAGCTTGCAGAATTGAGGTTGGAGCCTCCTGTGGGTTGGTGCCTACAAAAAATCAGTGGTGAGAGGGAGTTGGAGCTTGCCTTTGCATCACAACAATAATAAGATGTGGTTTTCTCCCTTTATGGGTTTCCACTTATATCTGGTGTCTTTGTGCATGATGTCTATGTGTTGATGTGGTTTATCTAATCTGCTTAATACTTGTTGCTCACATATTAAGACTGCTGTTACATTAACAAATATGTTTGATACTTGCTGCTCACTAATAAAGATTGCTCACATATTAAGTTGATCATGAAGTAAAGGTGTAAATAAGTTTTAAGAGAAAATTTTTAAAAGTCCATGTATGTGTTAAACTAATTCACCCCCCCTCTCAGTTTAACTAAGGGTTCAACAATTAGTATCGGAGCAGGTTCCTTTGGTGAAAGCTTAATAGCTTGAAGGAGATTTGGTTGAGTCATGGACTATCAAAATGTACCTGTGCTAAATACAACAAACTTTCCTGAATGGAGAGATAAGGTTAAGATAGGTTTAATGGCTGATGAACCTGAGGTATGGAAGCTTGTTTGTGATGGTTACTGCAAATACTCACCCACGGTGAAAGAACAACAGAGGAATGCCAACACAAAATGTGTGATATATAACAATCTTCATAACAAGGATCTTGAGTTAATAATGGATTTAACTTCAGCAAAAGAAATCTGGGACAGACTGCATTTCATGCATGGAGTAGACACTGAGGATTGCACTGACAAGAAGGATAAGAGAATTAAGAAGAAGAAAAATTCATGTCAACAGGAAAATATTCAATCAAATAAAGTACCTGCTAGTGTGAATGGAGATAAGAACCATGAAGAAATTACAGTTGAAGAAAAAGCCAAGCTTGACACTGCTTTGACTGAACTAGAAAAATTGGAAAATGAAAACAAAGACCTTAAGACAGTGGTGCAAATATGTGATGAGAGAGAATATGAAGATAGGAAAGAAATTATTGGCCTGAAGACACAGCTTGAAGAGGAAAAGAAAGTAGAAGACACTCTGTTGAAACAAATGAGAGAGAAAAATCTGGAATGTGAAAAATTGGAAGAAGAAGTAGTGAGCCTAAGAAAGAATTTAGAAAAAGCCCAAAGAGAACTATTAATGAATACTCCTCTAATGAAAAGCTCTGGACAGTTGGACCAGATTCTAAATGCACAAAGGTCACTTATCATAAAGACTGGGATAGGATATGAAGGTGAAACCAGTAATTCCAAGGTTGAAGACAACAAGAAAATCATTTTTGTAAAAGTTGTAAAGAACAGTGAAGCAGCTCAGCAAACTCCTACAGAAGCAGAAGCCAGCAGGAACATGAGCTGTAAAGAAATAAACATAATCAAGCAACAACATGAAAGAACAGAGAATGAGAGGATGAAAAAATCAATTGTTGAAGGCTCATATGTTCCTAAGGATGTATTGAACAAATTCGGAAGATGTCAAAGGAGGTTCATCCCTCCTATGAAAAATAGCACATGTTTTTCCTGCCACAAACAAGGATATAATGCAACATATTGCAAGACAAAGCCAATTCAATCCAATCAGCAAAGGATGCAGCAAAAGAGAAGAATCCCTCAAGCAAGCAAATGGAAAGAACAATCTTTCACCAGGTACACAAATCATTTCCATGGCTATTGTTATGCATGCAATAATTTTGGACATAAAATTGTTGATTGTAAAATGTATCCAAGAAGAGAAACAAAATACTATACATCATCTCAAATGCACATTGGTCAAATAAGATGTTATGTATGCCTCAAGCTTGGCCACAAAGCAAAGGCTGTAATCTACCATATATTTTAAAGAACTCTAGGCATATGATGAAATCAAAGCAAATAAAAAAAACTATGAATTTAAAAGAAGTTCAGACATTACGAAGAACCCCAATAAAGTATGGAAGGAAAAGAGAAAGGGGGAGCCTATTACCTCAATAACATAATGAATCCTCCATAGTCTCAGGGGGAGCTGCTCTAGGAAACAAAGCACAAATCCATCTAGTGACAAATATGAAGCAACATCCCAGGGGGAGAGCAGTTCATATATAGACCCCATGAAAGTAGTCTAAGAAGAGCTCCATGTAATGAGAACAACTATGAGATCAGGAAGAAAAAGGAAATTCCTCTAAAAGAAAACTATAGAGGAAGAAGATCATCTAAAGTATTAAGTAGTAGACAGATTGATGAAAAAAGAGAAGACAGTAAGAAGCCATGGTGGTAGAGAGAACATCAGCTATGAACATGTAAGCTTGGAAGACATCAACACATTAAGTGATGATCACATTGTGTATCATTCTACTAGAATTAACAATGAATCACATTAAGAAGATTAAGTAAGAAAAGAGTCTACTATCTTGATGTCAGTACATAATTGATATATGAAAAGTCCCCTTGGAGGAATGAAGACAAATAAGTGACAAATCTCTGAGTAATGAGCCCATGAAGATTCATAGTATAGAAATTGAAGATGTCCTTCTGAAGATCATCATGTCAGAACAGTTGAATTGGTATATAAAGCAATATATAAAGCAACAATGATTCTAGAACTATAATAGAAAATCAAATGCAGTGACATTCTTTCAAATCAGGATGACAGAATAAGTAGCAGGTTAATGATGCCAAGGTCCAATTCAATATATTGATGGTGGTTGGTGTGAATAGTGAAAATATCAATAGTAGAAACTAAGGGTAAATGTGCAAGCTAAAAGTGAAATCTCGGCATGGTTTATCAAAATAATATCTATTGATGGTTAGGTACAAGCAGCATGCTTACCAAGCATTATCAGTGGAGCAGCAGTATGATACAGGTCCACAGGATCAAAGGACTATGGCAAGAATGCATCAAGGTAAAATTCCCAGGGTTATCTGCATTCAGCATGAAAAGGTCAGTAGCAGTGCTAAAGGATCAGCATTAGGTTTACACTTGAAGGATTATATTATGCATTGCAGCAGTGTTTGTTTCTATATATATAATTGCATGCCTTCCTGAATTCAATACATATATCTTCAAGGCCTCTTTCTGAAAATTGTTCATAAACTGGGTAAAGTTTGTTAGCTAAGATATAAATTAAACAACTTGAAGATGTTTTTGTTGGAAATAATCATGACAGAATAGTTAAAATATCTGAATAATGAAGGACCAGTTGTGATTACCACTGAAGCTCAAAAGTCTTTTATTAGTCCATCCAAGCATACTTCAGCAGAAAGGAATTGTTGGTATTTCACCATTTAAAGAAAGAGTGATCATTGACATACATACTTCTTATGTCATAAATAAAACTGCGTGGTTGATAAGTGAAACTGACCAATACATTGAAGGGTTTATTTTGGAAATACATTGTACAAGAAGGAAAGTTAGTTGGCCTCTAATATTGAAAGATATTGCCTATTCTTACAATAAGCTGTAAGCTCTGGTTTGATTCATTTGTTCACATCAACAACAAGAACCTCTCAAACTTTAAAAGTAATATCCTTGTCAGCATCCTAGTTCATGTCATCAACAACAGGGAGGAAAGGTGTACCATAGAAATAAAAGATATATTGGCATCATTATCATAATTGAACAGGTGTGGTACTGCAGATGAGTATTGCAGGAAAAGACATATTCAATCTACAATCTTCTTCAACAGACATATATTAGCTCACTACATCAGACAGAGACAGAGATATATTTGAATCCTTCTTAGTATTTTAGTTTTTGATCCAATCATAAATCTGTGATTAGATAAAGCTGGTACAATGTGTTCTATGAAGGAACATTATCCTCACTTTCAGCCTTATACTAGTGAAAGGAGATTGTGCTTTGGATTGTACCAATTTAGAGTGTATATTCAAGTCCAATAATCCTTAAAGTGTTCTCTCAACAAGTCTTGAACATTAGTATGGAGTAGCATGGTACAAAGTCAGCAGAAGAGGGCCTAAACATAACTCAGAGAGAGGAAATGTAGAAAGAAAACTAGGAAATGAGCAACCCTTTGCCATTGATGTCAAAGGGGGAGGAAAAGCAAAAAGGGGCTTTTCAAAGACAAGAAGAGGAAGTATGTTTCCATCAATGCCAAAGGGGGAGACTGTTGGAAATGTTGTCATTGATGGCAAAGGAGATGACAAAGGAGGAGCACCTGAAACATCATTCAAGGGACAGAGAGGCAGCAAAAGAAACATAGGAATCGAAGCAGAAGAAACAAAGGAATTAGAGACATAGTAGTGGAGTTGAAAAGGCCTGAAGGATTGTAATACAGAGGTTTATTCATGAATTAGGGGTGTAATACAGTTTGCAGATGAATTATTGAGAAATTATTCATTAATTGAGTTTGTATGGCATAGACTTTGATAGAATACTAAAACCCTGTGGTAAAGACTTAATATGCTTAGAGATGAGTTGGAGCATTGCTTAAATGGCAGAAGAGGGCTGGAGAGGGAGCCCGAGAGCTGGAGAGAGGCAAAGAACCCTTTCAGTAACAAAATAGGAGAATAATGGCCACTGAGTTGAATATCTGGCCTGTCATGAAATTGTAAGAATTTGTTTGAGATTTATCGCCTGTATATACATATCTATTCATGGAAGAACTGTCTTGAATTAAATGTGTTTGGACGGGATTAAGCCCTATTTGAATGTCTTCGAATTTCAATGAGTACCTTTGGATATGTATAAAAGAGACTGTTGGTTAATTTCTGTGTGGAGAATGCCTTGTGTCCTTGTGCATTTTGTAAGTGAGACTCAAAATTTGGAACACGTTTACCCTGTAATTGGTTTAATGATGAACTATGCATAGACAGAGTGAAGCCTAAGGTCTAATTTCGGCGTTAAATATCAAGTGCTCATAGTCTGTGTATGAGAAGTTGGATCCCTGTGTTCGCTATGTGCGTAAGAGTTCAGTCCCTTTGAAATAACTGGATTGTATGTGCTTGTGTGGAGGATATACAAATTCTATGGTGAGAATTGTATGGTGAGACCCTGTAACAGAGTGTACGATAACCTCTGTGTGGGAATTGTAGTCTTGGTTATCGAAGAAATGGCATCGAGGAACGGTGGATGTATTGATCGTGCAGTGTATTGAATCAGCGTTGAAAATAGTTCTCACGAAGGCTGAGATCGAACTGTCAAATAAAACCCTGGCGGAACCTGGAGCGAAGGAGTTGGAACCTTGTGGGAGTGCACAGTAAAAGCGGTTTCCTGGGTTTCATCGCACCGCTTTCGGCGAGTAAGCGGTAATCTTTGGTTGGGTAGTGATTCCACAGGATTTTTGACACGTGGCATAGGCGAGGTTGGAAAACCGCCCGTTAAATTTCGTCCATCGTGCATTATCATTCACGCATGTTGGACGAGCGATATCCATCGGCTTGCATGAGGTAAGGGATTGTGGTAACGACCGTCGGATGGGCGCGTGAATTAACAAAGGTGCGGTGCGTGCGGTTGATTGGCTATTGGTTATATAGGTGGGGCCCGAAGCCAAATGTTTATAATAAATTCATTCATTTAAAAGGCGTAGAATGTTAATATAAGGTCACGAAGGTATAAACGTTGGTTGGCGGCATAATATAAAGATCGAAAATAATATATATAAATCGGGAGCCAGAATTAAGTTCGAAAGTTGTGAATATATTTATTTGTCAAGTGATAAATAAATGAAAAAGAATATTAAGAACCACGTAAGCTAAACTGGGAATATGGTTGATTTATGTCAAAACATTGTTGAGTTGCCCAGACTGTGGGTTGAGTGCATGACCTAAGGGTTTGGAACTAATGTTTCAAATCTCAGGGATTTGAGATATTAACACTTCAGACTTGTTTATATAAATTGCCAGCGTAGAATAAAGAGAACATGCGAGAGTGCCCGGATTGGGAAAATGATTGGGTAATGAAATTTTGGGATGCATTTACACACAGTTAAGTGAAATATTGAAAATTACTGGGAATATGGTTGATTTATTAACACTCTAGATTTAAGCATTGAAACTGCCAGCGTAGAACAAAGCAGAGATTGTGAGATTGCCCAGACTTGGGAAATGATTGGGCATGTAATTTGAATGCAATTGTATACACTGTTGGAAATATTGTCATTGATGGAAAAGGATATGGCAAAGGATGTGGTAAAGGAATTGGCAAAGCCTTGGGCAGAAGGAGAAACAAGTACAACGCAGCAGAATTAGAGTTTTGAGTGCACAACTCTCTGTATTGAAGAAGCTTGGAGAAATCCGTATGAATGATAATTAAATCTTGATGGGCCATAGCCACAAATGATAGAAGAGAATTAACAGGTGATGGGCCTAGCCATTGTGCAGGAGGAATGAAGATTTCCCATAGATCTGAACTACGGAGGAGCAGATTTATTAAAGACAGTCATTTTGGGCTTTTAAAGCCCTCAACAACCAGAATGGGAAATTTGTTTAATCAGGCGGAAGTCCTTTTATTTCTGAAATTGGTGGGACAAGTGATCCCCACCATTTATATGCCAATCGGAATAGCAAATTTATTTTGGTGCAGTGTCTTATTGATATAAAGATTTGCGATGCGATCCAATCGCAATCGCCAATCGCAATAATAAAATGTCTTATGGATGTGTAGAGTTACGCAATGGAACGACTATATATAAAACATACAACCAAACCTTATATAAATCACCCCTACCACAACAGCGAAGGCCCGTGGGTCCACTTGACCACGTGGCGATGTTTTAATGGAATCGTAATTCTTGAATCGCAAGGTTCAATCGGCGGAGTTTTGTTATGTGCTCCAATCAAAGGCCAGACCCGATCGAGTTATATGCCACATTTTATTGCTAATCGCATCTGAGTTCCCAATCGCAATCGAAAGATCTTAAGTGTTGGACCCGATTGCATCTTGAAATTGGCGGACCCGATGGCGTTATACGATGGAGTTAATAGGTTCAATCGCGTCCGGGATCTTAATCGCAATCGGAAATTTCCGATTGATTGCACGCCTTTTGTAATATGCTGCGATTGAAGTGGCGGAGCCGATCTTGTTATCTGTTGGAGTTAATATGTGCAAATCGCATCCGTGTCCTAATCCCAATCGGAACTTTTCTATTATGTACCCCAATTGCATTTGTTCAAATTTTGGACCTGATTGCGCTATGAGCCATGTTTTATGTGGTCATCACGTCCGCTTGATCAATCGCAATCGCAAGTTTTGTTTGACACCGCCGATCCACCGACTGCGATGTGGGCCCGGGGTCAAAGAATGAAATACCGTTTGTTTGAAGATTGAAGACCGGGTTAAAAGTTTACTGAGATTTGATTAAAATTAATGTTACGGGGGCATTGTAAAGGTTTAAAAACCGAGAAAGGTGTGCCCCCGCAGTTGACCAAGAAATCAAGCATTGACCAGAGATCAACGGTGGAGATTAAGTTCGGGGGCACCAGCCAAAAGGTTTCATCCGTACCACAAGAGCCCCCGCAGTGACGTAATGATGACATACGTAGCAGAATTTGATTGGTCTTCTGACTGTAATTGTGGGCCCTAGGGGTCAAAGGTTAATTTTTTTGAAAGCATTGGATGCTTTATAAATTTCAAAGGGTTAAAACTTTATAAATATATTTATTTATCAATTTCTTTAAATTGATAAATAAATTAAAAGAAATCATAGAGGTACGTAAGGGTAATATCGTCCAGGAATACCATTAGTTTTGACCCATGGTTTTTAATAAGGGTGAAAACTATATAAAGGAATGAGAATTATGAAGAAAGGGGTGCGAGGTTGATGATAAACAAGTCTCCTTTGGAGATATCTGTATGAATAAACCCCTGATATATCTGAATCGATGGTGCACCTGTAAATATGATGATCAGATCGACTAACGCAATTATGAAGAACATGTGCATGCATAAGGGTGATGAATGAATGAAGCTCTTGAAGGAATGTTTGGATGGGAAAACACTGTTCTTAACTGAAAAATATGAATGAACCTCTGGTCTTGAATGACGGTTGAAGGAACAATGAAGAGCTAGCACATGACTGCTGAAGAAAACATATGAATTCGGTGAGTCTGAGGTTTGGAGCCTTCATTTTGGAAGTAGAATTTTTCTGCCAGTAGAAACTGGTGTTATGTTCAGGGGGTTGAATCTCCCTTCCAGGAAAGGCTGTTAAACGAGAGAAGGTTGTAGCCTTCTGCAAGTGGGTGCTTGTGTGCTGGTATGAGTCTGCACCAGCATATATTGTAAAAGGTTTTCTCTATAATAAAATATTGAAGACTGAGATTACAACAGTGGTGGTTTTCTCCCGAATTGGGTTTCAACCTTAAATCCTAGTGTCCATATGTGTTGTTCATGGTTAATGGTTTGTTCTGTTATTTCTGTTCATGCTTAATGCTTATCTGATGCAATTCTCTAAGTAAAGACATAATAAGATATCTGGACATACATGTTGAATGCAGTACTGTAACATATGTTTTTGAGAAAGGAAATAAATATTGTTCAGCCTTAAATACTGATTCACCCCCCCCCCCTCCTCAGTATTTTTTCCAACACATATAGCTTTGGTTAAAAAGTATAACTATTAAAAGGTGGGAGCAGATATTTGTTTTGATAATAAGGCAAAGTGTTTCCTGTAAAATGGAACCAAAGGTTATACGGTTGATGGTCTATGGTAAATATTGTGAGCATTGATATATCCGTGTGGTTAAAAAGGGTTTATAAAAACACTGAGAGTTATTTTAAGCTTGATTAAGATGGATTTGTACATACAGTTGTTACATAACTACAATGAACAAGGAACTGAATCCAGGAGAAAACGAAAAAGAGAGTAAGGTTGGATGAATATGTATGAAAAGGAAAAAGAAGAGGAGAGCATGCAGAGATGAAAGTTCGGTGAACAGGAATATGTACAGGAATAAGACAGTGAACAGGTGAATAAACCCAAGGATAAAAGTATGGGTCTGACAGAGATACATAGAGATTACAGGTTTGACAGGAATACATACACAAGTGCACACAAATACAGTGAACCAAAGTATATAAAACAGGTTCTTTACAGCAGCAAGAAAAGACAAATCCAACAAATCCAAAATCTAGAAAAGGAGCAGAGTGGAATTGAGATGTATAACTGAAAAATGTAAATGATGTAATTATTTTTTATTGTTTGTGATGCAAAGGCAAGTATCCTAAGGAAAAGACAAAATCCCACTGTAGCATGAAATTGTGTACATATTATTATGATTTTTAAATTGAGTTGGATAAAGAAATGAGGAGGCAAAAGACCAAGGGGTATGACCATTCATTTCGAATTCCTAGAAGAAAACAAAAAATCATCAAAATTTCTATAAGTAATATCATTTTAAAATGCCAAAGAGAGAGTTAGAAGGGAGAGAAAGAGTGAGTAAAAATAATGCAGAAATAAAGCAGTGAAGCAGAGAAGAAAGAGGAGCTGAGCAGAGAAGAAGGAGAAGCTAATAGAGAATCTGAGAAGATGCAGAGATGATACAGGGAAGATATGAGAATAGATGAATAGCAGAGCAATTGGCACAAGACAGAGCTGATATCCAAGGTAAATCAGCAGTTGTTTCTCTTTTGAAAAAGTGAGGAAGTTGGAGCTTCCTTATCAAGTTGTAGATTGATAGATGTCAGTTGTAGCTAGCTAAGGTTGGAGCCTCCTGTAGGTTGGTGCCTGCAGAAAATTGATGGGAGTTGGAGCTTCCTTGCAAGTTGTAGCTTGCAGAATTGAGGTAGGAGCCTCCTGTAGGTTGGTGCCTACAGAAAATCAGTGGTGAGAGGGAATTGGAGCTTGCCTTTGCATCACAACAATAATAAGATGTGGTTTTCTCCCTTCATGGGTTTCCACTTATATCTGGTGTCTCTGTGCATGATGTATATGTGTTGATGTGGTTTATCTAATCTGCTTAATACTTGTTGCTCACATATTAAGACTACTGTTACATTAACAAATCTGTTTGATACTTGCTGCTCACTAATAAAGATTGCTCACATATTAAGTTGATCATGAAGTAAAGGTGTAAATAAGTTTTAAGAGAAAAGTTTTAAAAGTCCATGTATGTGTTAAATTGATTCACCCCCCCTCTCAGTTTAACTAAGGGTTCAATAGAGTTCAGTAGAGAGAACTTGTACAGCATGCCACGTGTCGTTATTTCCTCCTTCAACTCTGCAACTTCTACACAAGAAACTACAATCTATGTACTTTCAGCCATTTTTATAGAATTCCAATCTGATGCTCAAAAAGAGATTTATGTCGCTTTTCCCAAGATCACCTCATTTAGATGAAATTTGAGAGCATGCAAAAACCCTAACTTCCATAGATCATATCTCTGAAACTTTTGTGAACCAAGATCTAAAAATTTTATACGAAGTTCCTCAGGATTTCGGCTTCGTGTGATAAAAATTTCAGCTTCTGCACCTTCGTAGAAAAAAAAACGTTTTAGCGAAAATTCCACGATGACCTGTTTGGATCAGAGAAACCCTAGAATCCAAAGCTCTGAAAGCAAATTTTATAAAACCAGCTCCAAATATAGAAGAAGAGAGATCAATGCCTTAGAAATAAGCCAATTCTATGGGGAAACCTCCTTTACATTCATAAATGAACAATTATTGTATGATACAAATGACAAAACCTCCTTTCTATATATAGGAGTCCATGGGGTCACAATATAATCCTAACTAACCTAAAAATAATAATGTAAGGGCACAATAATAACAATATGGGGGTTACATGGGTACAACAATAACCATAAGGGGGCTACACTAACAACAATAAGGGACTACACTAGTAATATAGGAACCTAACATTTGTGTTCATTTTCTTGTTTATTTTCCTGCATATGATCCTTATACAAGACCTTTTCATTGAATATGACATCTCTGCTCCTAATGATTTTATGATTTTCATAATCATATAATCGATAACAAAAATAATTAACACTGTATCCAATAAAAGTAAATTTCTTTGATTTTTCCTCAAGATTAGTTATATTTTATTTATTAATGTGGACAAAGGCTTCACAAACAAAATTCTTTAAAAATGAGTAGTTTACCATTTTACCTATCCATGCCTCCTCTAGAATAACACTATATAAGGAACTTGAAGACCCTATGTTTATTATATAAACAATAGTATTTGCAGCATCCGCAAAAAAATTGTAAGGGAAATCCTACATGCAATCTCATGTACCTTGCACACTCCATGATTGTCATGTTCATTCTTTCTGACACACCGTTTTCAAGTGGAATTCCTAGAACTATATGCTCTCTATGAATTCCATGTTCTGAACAGTAGTTATCAAACTCTTTGTTGTAGTATTTACCTCCATTTTCTGATTTGAGACACTTCAACTTCTTTCATGACTCGTTATCAACCAAAGCTTTTCATTTCTTGAAAGTATAAATACATCATATTTATTTTGAATGCAATAAATCGAGGTTTTCTAATTGCATCTTCAATAAAAGTAACATAATAGCCACCAAGATATGATACCTGAGTTGGTATACATATGTATGCACAAGCTCTATTTTTTATCTTTCTTTTCTTCCTAACTATAATAAATCTCCTCTCTTCTGTTTTCTATCAACACAATTCTCATAGAAATCTAAATCAACATGCTTCAAACCTAGAAAAAAAATTGTTTAGTCAAGAATCTGCATCCCTTTCCTATTCATGTGCTGGAGCCTATGATGCCACAATTTTCTATCTGGTTATGTGGATTTTAAAGCATTAAAAAAATTAGAAATAGAATTGCATAAATACAACATACCAACATTTTGTCCTTTTGATATTACCAAGGCTCCTTTAGTGACCTTCCATATTTTGTCTTTGAATGTAGTTACACGGTCTTCACCACTTAAATTCCCTATTGAAATTAGATTTTTCTTCAGATCTAGAACATGCCCTACTGCCTTCAATAACCATTAGTTTCCATTCTATTACTTTATAAAAACCTTTCCCATTCCAATGATTTTACAAGGTTTATCATCACCCAAACAAACATGTCCAAAATCTCCTTGAACGTAGTCATGAAAATGTTTCCTATCAGGTGTGGCATGGAATGAGACCCATGAATGTACCACCTGAGCATCAATAATATTATCTAATCAAATAATCAAATAATCTTGCAACACATCACCTGTCACATTCTCTTCATGATTTTTGTCTTTTTGTACATCTCCTTCTTTTCCTTTCCGATATTTTCAGTCTTTCTTCAAGTGCCCTTTCTCCCCGCATTTCCATCACATTATCCCTAATATAGATTTGGATCTGCCTTTTTTTGACTTACTACAATTTCTTGGGCTCCTTCCTCTTTCCATTTTTCTTCCCCTAGTCTCTACAGTCAAAGCATTACCTAATGTCTAGCCTGAGCTTTTCCGTCGTCTTTCCTCACTAAGGATAGCACCAAAAACATCATCAAACTTTAAATTACTAGATCCAAATATAGAATTACTGATAACCATAACTAATCCATTAAAACTTTTTGGAAATGAGCACAAAAACAAAAGAGCCCTAAATTCATCATCAAAATTTATCCCAATATAACTTAACTAATTAGTAACCATGTTAAATTCATTTAAATGATCAACAACAAATACACCTTCTGACATTTTCATATTAAATAGATGCTTCATAATAAATACCTTATTTTAGGCTGAGCATTTTTCATATAGTTTTTCCAATTTTTTCATTAAACCTTACGTTTTTACTTCCTTTGAAATTTTGAATGCCATCGATGCTGCCTGATATAGCCGAATTCTTCCTAGTGCCTTTCTGTCAAGAATCTCCCATTTTGTGTTTGTAATACTCGTCGACTTCTTTGTTTTTCCTCTCAATGGTAGGTTCAGATCTTTCTTATGAAAATAATATTTCATATGCATCTTCCACAGCTGGTAGTTTTGGCCATTAAATTTCTCGACCCTAAACCTACTATATTCCACCATTGCTCCCACTCAAACTAGGAACCCTTCTCTCTTGTGAGTTTATTAGCCAAATAGACCTTCGACTATGATACTAGTTGTTAGAAATTAATTAACAGAGCAATTAAATACACAAAATATTGTGGAAACACAAATAAAGAAATGCATAAAACAGGAGATACACAGATATACGTGGTTCACCCAATTTGGGCTACATCCACATATAAATAGCCAGTCCTTCCTTTTTTATTATCTATCAAAATGAAGAGATACAACCTACAGCAAATCCGTTGTAATTTCCTCTTCATTCTCACACACCCTCCCCTCTCTCTCTCTCTCTCAAAATAATCATACACAACCACAATAAAAATTCCTCATATAATTTGAGGGTTTCCTTATAGGGAAAAATCCCTAAATTAACATAACTTCTACCGTCATATCATCTACCTAATGAACAACCTAGATTGACTACGAAATTACAATATTTTATTTCATATATTTTTAGCTTCAGGGGAACTTCCGCCAAACCCCTGCCGAGGGGGGGGGGCTCATAAAATTTTTCACTGCCCCATTAGGGACAGAGATCCAACGTGAATGAAACAAAAAACCTATGAACAATAAAGAAGATAATCATGCTCTACACTCAACAAATAAAGGGTCCAATATTATTATTTACAAAGGAATTACTATTTATAGTAAGGTTATTTACATATATTATACATTTTTCGTTAGCACCACTCAAGAATGAGTTATGATTTTTTTCCAGGTGATATTAGAGATGGTTGGGGCAAATAACATCCAAGGTCTATCTCTAAGAAAAAAATTCCCACAACTACCTGAGCAAAACTTACAGTTTCATTGGGTCCTTCAAACTCTATGATAGTATATATCATATGAGGTTTGCTATATACCATTATTTTATTATTCTTATGTTTGAAAGGAAGCCACAAATGAGACCAATCGATTGCAAAGTAACCTTGTGGCTTCCTAGGCCAATCTCAGCTCCATAGAAAACCATAAGCCTCAGGAATTTCTACCACAACAATGTCAATAATTTGGTGAACTCTTAGGCCGAATGAAAATCTAATAAGCACATCATTAAGTTCACCAACAACCTGCACTTCATTTATGTCTAGTTGTATAATATTCACATTGGTTTTCTCTGGGATAGTGTTTATTTTCTTGGAAACTTCTCAAGGCATAACAATTGTCAAGGCAACGTAGTCCACTAAATAATTATGCACATTATAATTAAAAATGGTGTTTTAGATCTCGAGTGTGCTATGATACTCACAACATTAATTATGGCCCTATCAATTTTTGTATGCTTTATGGATATTTCATTACTATAATTAGTTGATTTGGAAGGAGACTTACTCTCTATAGTGGGTGATTTTAATGTCCTAAGCAAAAACTCTCTTTTTTTTGAAAGATTACATAAATCAATGCAAGTAACATTCGTTATTTTCTTCTTCATACCCTTAATCATAGTATACTCCATTGCAATACCTTCGATATTTTCCTTAGTTGTGTTGGTTAAAGGTGGAAATGGGGTATACTCAGTTTATTTTTCATCTCCTTTAGTATTCCTAATTATATTCTTGGTTGGTTGAGCATTTCTGGCTGATTCAAATATTAGATGCACGATCATTCAAGATCTTGTCCTTCATTTAGTATACACTTGAAGATTTATCTACTGGAGATATGATAACTTTATTTTATGTAACTAGGAAGGAAAATCACATATTTACCTTCCCCACTTTCTCAAACTTTCTGAATTCCCCTTACTTTAGATTACACACAGACTTCACTCCTCATATATCACAGCCTCTATTCCACATGTATGAGACATTCCGCATATACAACATCATATATCAAAACAATCCACAGATTATCTTCAAATAGGTCTTCACTTCAACATACTTTAACACTGCTTTAACTCTGCATCTAATCCAGACATCATCACTCTAATATCTGCATCTCTTTCTATCCTTTAGACCGCACTTAATCATAGATATATATTGCATCTATTTCAGCAGTATACTCGCTCTTAATTCTGATCTTAAGTCTGTATTCTTTCTGTCTGAAGACCGCACTTCTAACTTAGATATATCCGCACTTGCTTCTGATCTTAATTCTTCATTATTTCTATCTGAAGACCGCACTTCTAACTCAGATATATCCACACTTTCCATTGTGGAAACTTCATAGAGATACACATACTTTCCTTTCCAAATGAGCTGCAGGATTTAGGGTATATATAGAGGCTCATCCTCTGCTATTAGACTGACCATCCAACTATCATATAAGCCGACTTTAACATGGTATAATAGGCCGACTAGATCACAACATATGGAGCTTATCTTCCAGCATTGAGTGAGGGTTGTTTTGAGCCATTATTTCACAAGGTATTAGAGCACATTCTTTAGATTAGACACTTCATAAACATGACTCTTAATTATATTTATAAACAAAATACAAACCCTAATATACATCAAGAAGAAGTCTATTGACCTATAGTAAAATATTTCTCATGAACCCATGAAGCAAGTACAACAAAAAATACATTTTATTATCTTTGTCTTATTATTTACATAAATTCATAATTACATGGTCAATATGAAGACCAATCCTAGCTACACTTTTCAACACTCCCTCTTAACTAGGGAGGTATTCATACAGGTACATGGTCACTTTCAAACTAAAGAATATCATAAGAATTATCGGATTGGTAATCACATCTTTATAGCATCACATCAACCAGCATTTTCCTAGTGCAAGGGCTTGACTAACAACCCCATATCTCAACGAGACAATGGGCTACAATGTTGGCGAGACACATGACTTATAGACACCATAGTCATTGTCTCTCCAAGGTACATACTCCACCTGGGTGTTCCTAAAGTATGACCTTCTTAGAGTATTCTTCTCTTGGGTAGCTAGCCCTCAAAGAATATCGGTCCCCGACTACTCTTATCTTGCATTCCCTAACACATTCTCAAAGAGTATCGAATGCCAGATGATTACCCAATCCTCCATTATGTCTTTCCGAGTGAAGGCCATAATGATGTGTCTATCTCTCCCTCTCATCCAAGGAGCATCTATTCCACAAGGGAATATACTCATTCTTGTATAAGGAATGTACCTAAGCTCATTCTTAGGAATTACTTAGTTTCTTCAAAGCAAGAAAATTATCACCAGGCTCCCTCTCATTCAGGGACTTGCAACAGCAATGGTGAGATACTCAACTGCTCATGAAAAATTCCTTCCCTTGATGTCATGGATTTCGATATTGAGGAATCTTCAACTTTATCTCCATAGGGAATAGATCATTCATCACTTTCATCAATGATTCATGTCATCTACCAAAAATTGATTCATCAGAATTTCCCATCTGGTCCACCTTTATGCCATGTTGCTCTAATTCAAACCATCTCCAAGGATCTTACATCCTTTCACATGATTGGTAGCCCTGCATAAATTCATCCAAATAAACATATATATATATATATATATATATATATATATATATATATATATATATATAGAGAGAGAGAGAGAGAGAGAGAGAGAGAGAGAGAGATATATATATATCTATATATATATATATATATATATATATGAATTTTTAGATCAAAATTTACCTTATCGATGATCTTTCACCATGACATATTCATGTATGCATCAACATCCTTTATTCAAATTGACACATCTCCTAATGATATGTTTTGTCAAGGGTCTTCTTCTTTATGAGACTTCTATCAGAGTCTACATATCCTCCGAGGAGATATTCTAGTCATATCTTCTTGGCTTTCGGATGATAACTTCCTCTTGACATGGTTGCACTTCATGATCTCTTCCTTTCTGCACATCTTCATTCCCAGTAACTTCCAATTTCCATTTCCTTATTCATATACAATCACCTCATACTCCATATGAGGATATATTATGTTGATTTCATCTGTCAGTGCACTGTGAGAGATCCTCCTCCATAGATCGTACTTCTAAATATAGAATTCTATTACCTGCAACCATATGGCATGACTTCATAGCATCCAGTGCCAGCATATAAATATATTTTTCCTTTGAGTCATCTTGTAGCAGTTTTACTAGAATGAGGAACTTCATTCCATTAACCTGCTTCATCAATATGTCATCACATCCTAATCCCAGAATTATGTAGCATAGAATTATTTGATGAAACCTTTCTTCTTTCTTTATAACCAGTGAATTCATAGAGAATTCCATTAGAAAATTTCAACACATGTTTCCATGGTGACCCTTGATCTTGATGATTGCCTTCCATCAGTGTTGTTATCAGTGAGGTTTTCCAGGAGTTGGTTCACCAAGAGCTCCTACCATTTTTCTATCATGATGCTATTAAAATACATTTCTTCCTATCATACTAACCAACAGAAATCACTTAAAGAAGAATATGATCTCAATCATAATAGAGATCCCTTGCTTCTTATTTCTTAGATTTCTTTGCATCAGGTTCTTCCCTTATATTTGTGATATGGGCTTATTCCTGTTTCCTCTTGTCCTTTCCAGATTTAGATAAATCTCTTTTATAATTCCCAAGTTCATTACATCCAAAGCATCGTAATTTATCCATATTTATTATTTTATTCTAAGGACAAAATTTCCAAATCTTGCCTTCTTCCTGGATATGGCTGCAAAGGCTTGATTCCCTTCACTTGATCATGTATCATCTTTCGATTTAAATCGTGTTTCCTCTATTTTACATAGAGACCATAAATCATGGAATGGTGTTGCTTCTTTCTTCATGTATAAACTTGAAGTGAAGTTTCCCCATTCTTCTGGTAGAGTATTCAGCACCACTGTAGTCATCTCAGTGTTAGACATTACTTCTCCCAGTTCCTATGGTTGGTCTCTTATTTCAAAAATCCTCATAAAGTATGAAGTGGTTCCTTCTTCTCTTGACAATTTCATTATATATATATATATATATATATATATATATATATATATATATATATATATATATATATATATATATATATATATATATATATATATATATATATATATATATATATATATATATATATATATATATATATATATATATATATATATATATATATATAGATCTATTAATGCAAAGAGGTTGCTTCTCCTGCGGTACTCACAGAGAATAGCTCCACTAGTTTCTCATATATTTATTTAGCAAACTTTAGTTTTCATACATAGGGAATGAGTGAATCCTTAATGGATTCTATGAGAATCCTTTGGGCATTGATTTCTCCTTTCATGTACTTGGCATGATCTGGAGCATCTTATTTTGAGGGTTGAATTATAGATCCTTCTATGTAATTCATAACTTCATCTTAAATTAAATTAAAATATGTCCTCTTCTTCCAAGCACTAAAGTTTGATGGCCCAACGAGCTTGTTACTCTCTTTACAATAAGTCATCTTGACACATTTAAGTAAGTTCATATATACTTACTTGAGTAGAGTGGATTTCATCTTCCTTAATGATGATGAAGATGAAGTCAGGAGCTTCTTCTAAGATTGAAATCTCCAAAGTAGGTGTTCTTGGATCCTTGGTAATAAAGGATATCTTTAAAAGATGATGTCCTCTTATAACAATGTCTTGAATGTAAATATTTGATGGCAAAGATTATTTTCTTGAATGAGTTGATATTTTGAATGAGATAGAAGATCTTTCTTGAAATAGCTTGAGAGTCTTCCTTTTCAACCCAAAATTGATCTTCGCTTTTTGGAGTGTATTCCTGTCAAGTAGCCTGTGTGTTTAGCACCTTAGCTTTGATTCCATGTTTAGAATTTGTAGGGTTGGTGATTAATTCAAATTATCTTCTTGATAATTACTTGTGAGATTACTTGAGTTACTTATGTCTTCTCTTATTTAACTTATTTATTCTTTCATCAAGTCAATTATCAAAATACACGAGACACAAAAATTAGGCTTCTACATCCAGGGAAAAACCTCTCCCTCTTGGAGAGGAAATCCTGTAAGGAATTATTTTTATGGATCTTCAAATTAAAATTACCATGACCAAGACTTAGATCCTTGACCTAGGAATGCCTCCAATACCATGTCACTACTTCTTTGACTGCCTCAAACACTGATCCTTATTTTCTGCACCAACCTGCATTGTCATGCACCAACACTAGAGAGCTCAGTCTCTGAGTTTATCTTGAAACACTTCTTCTTTCTAATTTGGATATTAAATGCATGATCATTCAAGATCTTGTCCCTCATTTAGTATACACTTGAAGCTTTATCTGCTGAAGATATGATAACTTTATTTTATATAACTAGGAAGGTAAATCATGGATTTACCTTCCTTGTTTTCTCAAACTTTTCGAATGCCCCTTACCTAATATTACACACAAACTTCTCTCCACATATATCACAACCTCTATTCCACATGTATGAGACATTCCACATATACCACAACACATATCAAAATAGTCCATGGAACGTCTTCAAACAGTTTTGCACTTCAACATACTTTAACACTGCTTTAGCTCTGCATCTAATCCAAACTTCATCACTCTGATATCTACATATCTTTCTATCCTTTAGACCGCACTTAATAAAAGATATATATTGCATATATTTGATCATTATACCCACACTTAATTATGATCTTAAGTCTGAATTATTTATGTTTGAAGACCGTACTTCTAACTCAGATATATCTGCTCTTACTTTTGATCTTAAGTCCGCATTATTTATGTCTGAAGACCACACTTCTAACTCAAATGCATCCGCACTTTCCACTGTGGAAAATTTAGAGAGATATACATACTAATCCTTTCCAAATGAGTCGTAGGATCTGGGGTATATATATAGGCTCCTCCTCTGCTATTAGACCGACCATCCAGCTATCATATAAGCTGAATTTAACATAGTATAATAGGTCAACTAGATCACAGCATATGGATCTTATCTTCTAGAGTTGAGTGAGGGTTATTTTGAGCCATTATTTCACAGGGTATTGGAGCACATTCTTCAGACAACACTCTTCATAAAAATGACTCTTAATTATATTTATACACAGAAGACAAACCCTAATAGACATAAAGAAACGCGTCGACAACGTTCCATTATATGTGATTATTACCAAAAGAGATTTTACAATTTTATATGGATCACAGAAGCATAGATTCTAAAAATAAAGAAGAATTCTATTGACCTATAATCAAATCTTTCTCATAAAACCCATGAAACTAGTACAAAAAAAAATACATTTTATTATATTTATCTTCTTCTTTACATAAATTCATAATTACAAAGTCAATATGAAGACCAATCCTAGTTAAAACTTTCAACAAGATGTAGATCTAGGTTAATAGTATTTTATTATTCGCCATTATAGAGGATAACTCAACATTTTGTTATAAATAAGATGGTTTTTCATTCATTCTTCCCTTTTATCATTATCATTGTCGTTATTTTTTTATTTTTCCATTTGATCTCCTACTTGAGTTCAACACATGCTTTGGGTTTTCTACACCATTGAGAGAGAGAAATTTCTGAAGCTAAAGCATTAAGGAAAACCAAGAACCCATCCCATTAAGGGGGACTAGTAACATGTACTAGTTTCCTTCACCAGGTGTTATAATATAAAAAATCATTCTTTAATCTTGTCTTGTCTGTTGGATACTTGGAGTTATTTTTGCATCGGTTACTATTTATTTATTTATTTTAACTACTTTTACTGCATAGATATGGATTTCTGAAAGACTTGTTCTAATTTTCTATTGCAAATATAAAGAGTTACGTAGTCATTTCTATTGTTAAGGTTATTCGTCATGCATAGCTAAAGTAGGATATTTTCATACACCTCCAATAAGATTTTACACTAACAAAAATCAGTCACATATAGAGGCACCAGGATTGGTCAGAGAGCGGGTAAAAACCCACTATGGGGAAAAACCTTTCAAATTATTCTTCTTATTAGATTTTCATTGAATGATTCAAGAAAAAAAGTATAATGATCCATATCTTCAATTATAAACCTATCCAACAAAATTGTCTAAACAACATCCATGGGATGAACTAATCAATTATAATACTCAAAATCTTGATTCATAAGCCTTTGATCAATTACCATTGTCTTCGGTCAACTTTTGAACACTACGGACAACTAACGAAAACTTTGGTCAACTGAAAAATCAAACCCTAAGTTCCAACCACACGAATGATGTGATGTGCATGTGGCTGAAAGGCTTCAACTGCATGGATGAGTTGGCCTGTGTGCAGTTGCAATCGATATTTCTCCGTGAAATACCTACAGCTAAGACCCAAAGCCCTTAAACATAGATGTGAGCTTGGAACCCTATAATTTCACCTTCGTGTGAACCCACTCCTTGACAAACCTTCCCCATACATGTGCAATCCAAAAACAAGAAAGAGAATAAAATAATTATCCAAGATAATTTCCCAAATGAGGTTGAGGTCACTTGTATTTATAGCCTTCCAAGGGTGTCCAATTTCCTTTAGGGTTGACCTAATCAAATATGCACATGTGGGATTTTAATTCAAAAATACACTTTCCTTTGTCCAAATTTAGCACTTCAATAGTAAAAATTGGTCATATTGAAAAGAGGAATCTTGTCCCATGATTTGAATTTGTCACCGATCTACTAAATTAAATCTCCCTCTAATTTAGGGAGAAATTCCAACTGCATAATGTAATTATTGCAAGAATCATTTTATCAAATCATATTCAATCTCAAGTATCTCATCATCAAATGTCATCACTACTCATCTATTATTATCTCTTTATTGTCTCTTCTCATATGTTGAACATTCTCAAATCTAAAAGAAGAAGAATTTTACATTTGAAGGGAGCCTAATCTACCACCCTCTATGACGTCATAGAGTACATCTCAATCCAAAAAAATATCAGGGAGAAAATCACAACCTCAAAATGCATTAGGGAGCACATCTCAACCTGGAATCTGTAGATAATTTGGAGGGCTAGAGATTATTACAAATTCTCTTCTTGATAATTACTTGTGAGCATGCTTGAGTTACTTATGTCTTTATTTTCCTTAGCTTAGTTAGTCTTTCATCAAGTCAATTATCAAAACGCATGAGACACACAATTAGGTTCCTAGAGCTAGGGAAAAACCTCTTCCTCTTGAAGAGGAGAGCCTATAAATAATTCTTCTTATAGATATTTAAATGACAAGTACCATGACCAAGACTTAGACCCTTAACCTAGATATGCTTCCAAGACCTTGATCCAGCTTCTTCAACCTTGATTCTACTTTTCACCAACTTGCTTAGTTCTACATCAGTACTAGAGACCTTTTTAGTTGAATTTATTGAACTATAGGAAGGTAAATCAAATATTTACCTTCCTCACTATTACTGCCTCTTCTCCTTATGATGATTGTCTCAACTTAACAAATTATTTCCTCAGATCAACTACCCTTAATAGTAATATTTTAACAATTTATCCTTGCATTATGGTTCCATATAGGAGCTGAGATAAGTCCGCACTTTGAGCCTTGAACTAACACTCTTAAACTCAGGGATATACTCACTATACCCTTCCTACACTTATCTGCAACATTGCTTCAGTAATCTGCAATCTTGTACCTTGGTGTCTGCAACCTGTACCACCTATGCTTTTCCGTAATTTCCTTCCTATTCTTCTGTTTCAGATCTGCACTTATTCACCTTGGTATCCCAAACATTTCTTCCTCTTAAATATGCATTATGTATTGTCCTTTATCCACATTATATTCTATCCTTTATCCACATTATATGTTGTCCTTTATCCGCATTTTATTTTTGGAGATGTCTGCATACTTGCTTGTATAATAATCACATTACATGAGTATATATATAGGGCACATCCCTTTAAACAAGCTGACCATACAGCTGAGAGTTAGGCCGACTAGTTCATGGTGAATTAGGCCGACTAGATAAGGTTTATTCCAACATTGATTAGGTACTTATTTACTACTTTTAAAGATTTACTTTCATTGTTGCATTGAGGGTTGTTGTGAGGTTCTTCCACAAGGTCTTGGAGCATATATTCCTAGACTAGATCCTTCATGTATGAGACAATTAATTCTATTTATTCCTAGAAGACAAAAACCCAATAGACATCAAGAAGAAGTCTATCTACATAATAAAATATTTCTCATGAAACCCATGAAGAAAGTACACCAAAAATACACTTTATTATCTTTGTCTTCTTATTTACATAAATACATAGTTACATAGTCAACATGAAGATTGACCTAGTTACACTTTTCAACACTCCCTCTTAACTAGGGAGGTATTCATACTGGTACATGGTTACTTTCAAACTGAAGAATCTCTTAAGAAGAATCGGATTGGTAATTGCATCTGTATAGAATCATATCAACCAGCATTTTCCTAGTGCAAGGCCTTGACTAACAGCCCCATATATCAACAAGACAATGGGCTACTATGTTGGTGAGACACATGACTTATAGACACCATCGTCATTATCTCTCCAAGGTACATACTCCACCCAGGTGTTCCCAAAGTATGACCTTCTTGGAGTATTTTTCTCTTGGGTAGCTAGCCCACAAAGAATATCGGTCCCTGACTACTCTTCTCTTGAATGCCCTAACACATTCTCAAAGAGTATCAAATGTCATATGGTTACCCAATCCTCCATTTGGTCTTCCCAAGTGAAGACCAGAATGGTGTGTCTATCTCTCCCTCTCAACCAGGGAGGGCCTATTACGTAAGGGAATATACTCATTCCTATACAAGGAATGTACCTAATATTATTCTTAGGAATTACCAAGTTTCTTCCAAGTAATAATATTATTACCAGGCTCCCTCTTAACCAGGGACCTCCAGCAGTAATGGTGAGACACCCAACTACTCATGAAGAATTCCTACCCTCAATGTCATGGATTTCGATATTGAGGAATCTTCAACTTTTAGCTTCATAGGGCACAGATCATCCATCACTTTCATCCATGAGTCATGTCAGCTATCAGAAAGTGATTCATCAGTCTTCCTTATCTGGTCCATTTTTATGCCATGTTGATTTCCTTCGAATCATCTCCAAGGATCATACATCCTTTCTCATGATTAGCAGCCTTCAGTGATGATATTTCACCATAACATATTCATGTAGGCATTAGCATCCTTTATTCATATTGACACATCTCCTAATGATATGTTTTTCCTAGGTTCTTCTTCTTTACCAGACTTTCGTCAAAGTCTACATATCTTCCCAGGAGATCTCTTAATCACATATTATTGGCTTCTGGATGATAAATATTGTCATCACAAAATTGTACTTGATTGGTTGTTGATCAGACAACTCAGTGAAACTATTTCAAACTAGCTTTTGACTGAAGCTTAACCTCTTCAGTCTAAGAGGGCTCTCTCAAAGGGATTTTATGATATTGGTTAATGATAGTACTAGATGGCTAACTCTATAGAATTTTTATCTTGTTTTTTATGATTGCAGGTTGAAATAATATAGGCTTGCTACCATTGGGCTTATGGAGTCAACAATTAGTATTTTTAGTGGAAAGGTTTCTTGACATGGAAGCTTAGGCAGATAGGGGTCTTTAACAAAGGCAAATTCACTCACAAAACATAGGAAAACGCAGTCATTTCATTACTAAATGAAGTCAGAGCATAAAGTTATGAATTATGAGTAATATAAATGAAATATACTACAAGTCATAAAACATAAGATGTAGATCAATAAGACATTAAAAACCCCATAATAATCTCAGGTCTTTCAAGAAGAAATTCACTGTGTATTACTGATATAAGTCAAAATATATAAAGCACCAGCTTGGTGCAAAAAATCTCCAACCCTTCACTATTTCGATGCTTTGCCTTTAAATATAAATTATTACAACAAAGATGATCTACCTGATGGCCATATTCATCAAATTCTACTATGACAAATCATACAACTGAAAAACATGACTTCTAACAAGAAACTAAGAGCTATACCCTAAAGAAGACATATCCTAATAGGAGTCAAAATCCTCTTTATTACATCACTTTACCTTATCTTGTGAAACAATTACATGACAGCTGCAAAATAAGTATCACATGCTCGAAAAATCTATGACATAATTCATCACCACTTTACATATTAAAAACCCTCCTAGACATGTGGAACAAAACCCTATTTTTCAGGAATGAATAATCCTTATCTTCAACAAGAGCTTTAGCTGATGACCTGTCTACACGACAGTTCCTTCGAGTCATAATACTTGATTTTAAGGTCCCTTTACATGTTGGAGGATTCCAGCTGTCCAAAACTACCGTTAAGATGCTCCAAAACCTTAAAAAATAGCTTTCTACGAAAATAGGATAGTTTCGTAGCGAGCTTTAGTAGCATCTAAAAAATAGCTTTTGCACCCAAAAACTCTATTCCTTTGTTGTTCCATGGTGTCAATCAAGTCATGATACATCCACACCATCAATCTCCCTTCTTGAAAGCTGCAAAAAATGACTTTAGAGGCAAAAATATGCTACAGGTTTTTTCGTAGCATTTTCATGTCTTTAAGCCTAGGAAATGCTACGAAAAGAGGAAAAACTATGTAAAAACACAAAATTTTCCTATATCAAAATTTCCTTCACAAAATGACCTCCTTCTGCTAAAACCTAATCTTCTACATGTAATGAACCCTCTGAAACATATTCTATCTCATTTTATGGCTCTTATGGTGTCTCCTCCTCATTTATGATCAGTTGAGCAATTGGCTCTTCAACCACAGTCATCTTCAAACCCTTCTTCTCCAGCTCTTCATGGATCAGTTCTAATTTCTCTTGAAGATCTTTGACTTGGCCCTTTAGTGTTCTATTCTTAGATTGCAAATGCAGGTTTACCTTTTTGACATGCTTGACATCTTTTCTTAGTGGTTGAGTCCACTTTATCAGTTTTTCTGTGTTGTCCAAGGTCTTAGAGACACTTGTGACTTGATCCTCCCAAATATTTCTCATCTGTTCAAACTTCACTCTTTCAGCTTTATTATTCTTTTCCTCTTTTGTCAAGACTGATATCTCTTCACTTGCATCTTTCAATTGTTCCTTAAGGACTTCAACTTCTGACTTCTCATTGATTTTATCTTTGCCCTTCTTTTGTTTGATGACTAATTCTTCTTTTGCAGGTGAGGAGAGGTCACTGATTCTTGGTGATGGTTGAGCAGTTTCACTGACCTTCTGAGTTTCTTTTATGCTTTCCAATACTTTTCTGGCATGTATTGTCATTGGTTTTCTAGCTTGAAACATGAATCCTACATATTCACCTGCAAACTCTAACTTTTTAATTTTTATTTCTTTCTTGAGCTTCATTCCTCCCTCATCTATATCTTCAGCTTAGACTATGGGAGTTTCTTCAATATCAATAGCATGAAAAATGTCCCCTAAGTTACCCTTAGCCATTTTTTGGCTTCTTGTAACCCTCTTGCTACCATTTTTTTTCACTGTTGGATTTTGTTTTGCAGGTGTAGCTTTGGGTGTATCAACCTTCTGCAAAGGTCCTGTCTCCATGATCACTAGCTCAACTTGCTCTGCCACTGAAGGTGATGGGATATATCTAGGTTTGGGATTTATTTTAGGAGTGATATCATCTACTTCAAAACCACTGATGAACAAAAAATATGACCAGTCTTTTCCTAGTCTCTTTAACTCCTCTAATACTAGCAACTTGATCAAACCATGATGAAAAAGAGAGGTTTCATTTCCTTCTGCTTTAACTTGGACCTTGTCTGACATTTTAGCTAAGCTTATATATAATTAAAAAGGTAAATCAAGAGACCTCTTACCCACAAAATGCAGTATAATCCTAAGGTGGTAGGAATAAACCATGTGGTACCTTCCTTCATAGGTGAAGTACTTCTGAATGATCAGCAGCAACTTTGAGTAGTTTTCCTTCATATAGCTCCTTGGGATAGCATTTGTGAGATCAATTTCACTATGCTTTGTTTTGATGAATTATTTATGTCCTGCATGGTAAAATTGATACCTTTGAACCATTTCTCTCCTTGTAATGTTCCAAATCTGGAACTTTCTGCTCTATCGGGAATATCTTAAGATATTCCAATATTCCAACTTCATGAATATTAACAATCAACATTGAACTATTTCATAGATTGATTGTCAGGGAATTTACTGGATATTTCACCTTCACAAGGAAGGATGAGATCCAGAGGCTACCTGGCCCAATAGCAGACTCTGCCAATAGAACTTGTCAAAAAGCTAATATTTCCCTTCCATGAATTTCTGCAACAGTGTCCAAGAGGACGATGTATAAGGAAGCCCATGTGAAAATAAGGCAATCCAGTGTTGGGATGCCTTCGAATATCTCTGATAAAAAATCCCTACAGAATATAAGCTCAAATAAATAAACCTAAGTGGGTTATTCAGATTTCCCACCAACAAGTATACCGAAATAATGCTTAATGACAAAACCTTCAGTAGTATTAAAACTTCAATATGTAACAGCAGTGAAATAATGCCTCAAAAATTTAAGCTATTAAGGGCCGCTCCTCTGGTTTTGAATTTTTTCGCGCTCGTTTAGTTTTCTGCTGGGCTCGGCTCTGCCCTGCCCGATCTGGGCGTGGAGCCCTTAGCTGCAAGGCTGGCCGCTGGTGGGCGAAGCGATTTGGACAAGTGAGATTCTGAGATTCACGTCCTTTCTCTTTCGCCTTTTGTTCTGTGCGCTCGATCTGTCTTTGGCTGGGCTCGGCTCTGTTCTGCCTGGCCTGGGCGTGCCTGGGAGGCCCTTGGTGTGCGGGTCATTCTTGTCTGGCTTGAACCAGGCCTTCGTGCCTGCCTCAGCTTCAGTGGTTTGCTAGCCCTGGGAGCTGCTGTGTTGGTGCATGGGGCCCCTGCTCTAACCCCTGCTCCTCCTCTTTCGATCATGTCGAATGAAGGTGATCCCTCTCAGCCTTCAGATTTAGATGCTTTCCGTTCCTTAGTTGTTGCAGCCATCAAGAGGCCACCCTCGGCCTCGCAGCAAAAGTTCGTTAAGAGGCTGGACACCATCCCTAAGGTGTCTCTACCGACAGATGAAACCTGCAGATCTGCGTTAAACCTTGCTGAAAGGGGCCTCATCGGCCAGTTTACAGGGCTATGGCCATCTCCGAAGGCTGTTTATGATTGGGTCAGGTGAAACTAGATCCCTCTGGTGAAGGAAGGTATAAAAAGTCACTTTGTAGGCAAAGGGTTTTTCGTTTTCGTGTTCGACAACGTGGAAGACCGAAGCTTGATATTCAGAAGCGGACCTTATTTCATGGGTCCCCAAGGATTATACCTGAACAAATGGTCCCCCTATTTTGACCCTGCTCAAGATGTGCCCACAGCCGTTCCTGTTTGGGTGCGTCTCCCGCACCTCCCTCTTCATTGTTGGAGTCAGAGCGCTTTGCAATCCATAGGGAATGCCCTCGGCAGGTATATTGACCAGGCCCTGAGAAAGGATCAATTCTCCTGCGCACGCATCTGTGTGGAAGTTGATCTGGAGGTCGGGCTCCCTGAAGCCATCAATCTTTCGGTGGCTGACTGGTCGCACATTCAAGAGTTAGATTACGAATAGCTGCCTTTTAAATGTCGCCACTGTCACGAATATGGGCACTTTGCAAGATATTGTAAAAAAAAAACGAAGAAATAGCAGAGAAAGAAAAAGGCGAGCAGTGGAAGCAAGCAAAGAGGACAGCAAGCAGCAGGAAAAACAACAAAAACAGAGTAAAAGAGACAGGGAACAAAACAGGGCAAGAAGGAGCAAGTAATCAACCCAGTGGAAGCAGGGAAAACAACAGCATTGCTGGAGACAAAAACCCCTTCGAATCCCTTATCCCGCCGACAGATCCTCCAGAGGTCGAGCAGGAAGATCCTCAACAGATGAATAATGCAGACAATCAAGAGACAGGTAACATTCCAAACCCAAACTCTAGCAATACTTCTTCTCCTTCTTATGTTGATATAATAAAACAAAAGAAGAAGATCCTAGAAAACACGTGCTCTTCTGATGAGGAAACCTTCGAAAGGCCATCTAAAAAAGTGGGAAGAAGAACAAACAAGGAAACAAGGGAAGAAGAATCAGAACGACAGAAAACCCTAGGCAGTCAAACTACCATTGAAATGTCCATTGGGAGAAACACTAGACCACGGGCGCCCAAGGGAGGTGGTCCCACCCAATAAAGTGGTAAATGATGCAGCTGGTCTCTTGGAACTGCAGGGGTCTGGGTAATCCCAATAAGGCAGAGGCTATCAAAGATTTATTGAAGATGGAAACAACAGACATCCTTATGCTCCAAGAGACCAAAATAGAAGGGGAAACCCTTCTAAATACTAGCACCATGAAATGGAAGTATGATTCAGGAAAGGCAGTCAGTGCAAGGGGTTCGGCTGGAGGAATTGGCACTTTTTGGTCAAAAAACTCTTTCACATTAAATCGATTTACTGAGACCCAGCATTGGATCTTCACAGAGCTGAGACATATTGCAAGTAACCTCTCTCTCGCCCTGTTTAATGTATGTTCCTGTGCATTATGAAGAAAAGAGAGAGTGCTGGAGGTCACTCTTGGAATTTATAGAGCAGATCAACCCTAAAAATATGATCATAGGTGGTGATTTGAATATTATTCTGGATTCCACAGAAAAAAGAGGAGGGAATTACTCTAGGGATCCTTTTCTCAATACAGTGGGAAACCTGATTCTGCAGTGGGATTTAGTTGACCCCAAACCCATGAAAGGAAAATACACCTGGACAAACAATAAAACAGGAGTAAATCATATCTCTGCTAGGCTTGATAGATTCCTCATCAGCAGCTCCTTAATGATGGATAACAGAATAGTTTTTTCCAATATTCTCCCAAAGCTTACATCGGATCACAAGCCAATCCTTCTATGTTTAAAAGAAGAAGAAGACCTAGGTCCCCTTCCATTTTGCTTTAATCCTCTCTGGGCAGGTAAGGAAGGCTTTTTTGAAACAGTTCAAACAGCTTGGAGGGCAGATGTTCTCGGCTCCCCAAGCTATGTGTGGGAACAAAAAATGAAAAACACAAAAAAAGCTCTTAAAGATTGGATAAAGCACCCCATGCACACCCCCACTAGCCAGAGAAAGGAGGTAGTTCTGCTGTTGGAAGGATTACAATTTGAAATGGAGGAGAAGGATCCCTCTCCCACAGACCTAGCTAATGAAAAATCTGCCCAAAGGAATACATACTGCTCTTTCAGAAACGAAGAAGAACACTGGCGCTTAAAGTCTAGAAGTCTGTGGCTTAGATCTGGGGACAGAAATACCACATACTTCCATAGACAGTGTAGGGCACGCCTTTCACGCAACCATATAGCAGAAATCACCAACTCTAATGGTCAGGTGTATAAAGGATTTACTCAAATCAAAGCCGCAGCTGTTAATCATTTTCAGAACCTTCTAAGTGCAGAAAGAAATGGGAATGAGGAGGATGCATTAGAATTTCTCTCAACCATACCAAATTTGGTCAATGGGGAAGATAATGACTCTCTGATGAGCCCAGTCACAGAAGAAGAGATAACTCAAATAGTCTGGTCCATGGAACCAGATAAATCTCCAGGGCCTGACGGCTTCTCAGTTCATTTTTATAGAATATGTTGGGAGATCAAAGCTGATCTCTTCAGAATGATAAGAGGATTCTTGAGGAAGGAAAAAGTGGGTGGAGGTATAAACTCAACCTTCCTCGCTTTAATCCCCAAGGATTCAAATCCAAGCTCCTTTGACAGATATAGGCCGATTTCACTCTGCAATTCATCCTATAAAATTGTGGCCAAACTTCTGGCTAACAGAATTAAGCCTCTCCTACAAAATCTCATCTCTCCGGCCCAAGGAGGATTTGTCCAAGGCAGAAAACTACTGGACAATGTCATACAAATTCAAGAAGCCCTGCATTCCAGTCAAAGCAGGAAAGAACAAGGTATGATAATCAAGTTGGATATGTGTAACGCCTTCGACAGAGTGAATCGTTCTTTCCTGTATAAGGTCCTTGCAGCCTTCGGATTTAAACAAGAATTTATAAAACTCATCAAAGCTTGTATTGAAAACATTTGGATAGCCCCAATGGTGAATGGCAGACCAGCTGAGTTCTTTTTAGCCACTAGGGGTCTGAGGCAGGGCTGCCCTCTTTCCCCCTACCTCTACATACTGTTAGCTGATTCATTAAGCAGAAAGCTGTCTCAGGAGAAGCAAATTGGATCCATACCAGGGATAAGAATTGCGCAAGGTGTTGCCCCAGTGAATCACGCGTTTTTCGCTGATGATTCCCTCCTCCTCGGGGGAGCCTCCATGAGAATGGCAAACGCCTTCAAGATCATCCTCCAAAAGTTCTGCAACATCTCAGGAGCGTTAATTAGTGAAAGGAAAAGTGTTGTCTATGGATGGAATATAGACTAGCATTCGATTGAGAAGATTGCCAGCGTTCTGGGGTTCAAAGGCTACGCTGAGTGGGATAGAATAAAGTATTTAGGCCTTCCTTTGACGCTGGGTTCCAATCGCAATCACCTGTGGGAGGAGGTGATCTCCAAGTTCAAGAAAAAGATCGATGCGTGGGGCGGAGTTTGGCTTTCTACAGGCGGCAAGCTCACTCTAATTCGTGCTGTGCTTTCTGCTATCCCAACATTTCAAACCTCGCTGCTGTTGGCTCCAAAGCAAATCGCTGATCAAATTTCAAGCATTATACGGAATTTTCTATGGAAAGGAGGGAAGGGAAACAGCAATCGATTTCACCTTATTAACTGGGAAACAGCGAAGCGTCCCTTCGCTGAGGGCGGGCTTCAAATTCGTGACCCACAGCATGCTAATCTAGCCATGGGATGTAAACTCCTGTGGCAGCTTATTACAGAGCCTACGCACCCAGTCAGCCAAATATTTAAACAAAAGTATCTTAACAATCATTCGCTCTCCTTCTACAGTCCAACGCAGGCTCCGAGAGGAACGCACGCTTGGAGGCTTTGCTGTAAAGGGCTTGAATTCTTCAGATCACAATTGTATAAAATTCTAGGGAACGGTAAAAGCACTTTGCTGTGGAAAGATCGAATAATGGGACACCCACCACTATCAGCTAATAATGAAATTGTCGACTTAAGAGTCTGGTTAAGTTCAAGAGGAATCCGAAAAGTCGAGGACATAGTTGAGTGGGATTTCAATGGCAATTGGCAGTGTTGGAGATTGCCCATCATTCCAGCACATCTAAAAAATCAGCTGAATACCCTCACAGATGCCATTACAGATTTTACACCTGTGCACAAGGATGAGGCTGACTCTTGGGGATGGGGGAAAACAGGTGTGTACACAGTCAGGCAAGTTTACTTTCAGATGCAAGGCAAAAAGGCCTCTCAGCACCCGGAGTCAGTGTGGAAACAGATCTGGGAATCCTTCAGCATCCCCAAGATTAATTTCTTTTTCTAGACCTTATTTCATAACAAAATCCTGACTGGTGATAACCTGTGCAAAAGAAACATAGCAGGACCTCACCGATGCGTGTTCTGCAAAAATGCCTTGGAAACCTCAGTACACATGTTCATCGATTGTGAGTATGCTCAGAAGGCTTGGACTAGCTTCTTGACAGGTCTGAATGTGATCCCTCCTGCCCATTGTTCGATCACTGACATGTTTTCGTCTTGGAGAGCTCGATATCCCCTCAACATCACTGAAAAATCTCTCTGGCTCAAGGTGTGGACTGCAGCCCCAAAATATGTTTGCTGGAAGCTGTGGCTTGCCAGGAATGATATAGTTTTCAATCAAAAAGAAACAACAGCAGAGAATGCTGCTGATCAGGCCAAGAATCTACTTCTAGAAACTTTACGTCATTCCATTGTCAAAGAAGATAGCTCCCTCCGAAAGGAGGAAAGGGCATGGCTGGATGGCTTCTCCCCCATGCCGAGAACTTCAGCAATCACTCGTCCAATTCAAAAGGAAAAATGGCATATTAGAGACACCTTGGATAGTTTCTAGAAGTGGTGGAAAGCACAAGGTAAATGCACTATCTTCTTCGACGGAGCCTCGAAAGGCAACCCAGGCAGGTCTGGGGCAGGCGGGGTTGTATATCTTCCGAATGGGAGAAAGGAGGACTTCAGCTGGGGTCTTGGGTTTAAAACCAACAATCAGGCTGAAGTCCTCAGTCTTTTAAAAGCTTGTCAACTGGCCAGAAAAGGAAATGCAAGAGACATCTTAATTTTTGGAGACTCTGAATTGTTGATAAAATCCTTGATAAACAAAAAAGCGCCCAAGGATCCAATACTAAACAAGCAGCTCAAAAGAGTGAGCAGAATCCTACAGGAATTCTCCACAGCTAAAATCTTCCATATCCTCAGAGATTTAAACACAGAAGCAGACACATTAGCAAATACAGGATGCACACTAGAAACAAGCATGATCAGCATAAATGCAGGGGCACCGAATATGGCATCTATTCTCTAAATGGGCATCTATCCTTGCAAAAGCTGAGAATTGTAATGACAGAAACAGTGAATTGTAATGCTTGACCTGGCTTTGGCCATTCTCCTTCATCAATAAAAATACGCGTTACAGTTAAAAAAAAAAAATAATGCCTCATGTAATGTAAGAAGAGTTCAAATCTGATACATAATTTGTAGCGGCAAATATAATACAAATTCCTTGAGGAAAATACCTCTCAAGGTGAGCTTAAATCAGCCTCAAGGGAAATGTACATAAAACAAGGAAAATATACTGCTACATAACCCAACAACTCTATCACTGCACAGTCTATGAGGGAAAATGACTAAAAACTAATATATATGAGATGATATAACAATATGTGCTCAAATAAATATGGGGGAGCAAGATCTCAACCCCAGAGAACATTATTACAACAATCCTCCAAGGGATTGTCTAAAATACATAAAACAAGAAAATGCCAGAGTTGCAGTGTAGCTGCTGCAACTCAAATATAATACAACATAGGAGAAGGAAGTAGATGCTGCAATAAACAATGATACCTCCTCCAATTATCTCCAAAGTGAAGGGGTTGATCCCCTTACTGAAGATTTCACTCTCTAGTGCACAAAATGAACCCTTTGTGCAAGCCACCTCTGAAGATAACGCTATAAGGGAAGGAGACTGCGCTGGTCATGAGAAGAAACATATGGCCCAATGCAAAAAAATGAAATATCAGCTCCAGGGTTTCCCTTGCTGATCTCCTAGAGAAATAATGATTTCTTCCTCCACTCAACTAGCTCCGGAAATAAATGATGAAGGTCCCTCACTGCAACACCAGCAACTCCAACGTTTCTTGCTGCAAGAATAACGCAGTAGCTGCAAAAGAATGCTTTGCCCTCAAGCCAAGATGTGAGGAACATGAAGAAAAATATCTCCATGGCCTCCCATGGAAGAGAAGTTCATTCTTAAACAGGAATCCCTCTTGTGCTAAGCAGCACAAGCTATCTCAGCTGAAGAGAGCTTCAACTTCGAAATTATTTCTTCAAATATGAAACCCTAACAATGGCTCTCCTTCATCTTTTATGCATGGCATGCTTCCTTGCCATGGACCCCACTCACATTAGGGTTTCTCTCATTACAAATTTCCCTCCATCCACTACGCAATCTTCTTGTGTAACTTCCCCTCTTGGGTACATTGTTGACTTGGGTCAACCATGGTCTAGCTCACTTTCTTTTGGCACTTTTCACACTTGGGGCTGCTAACTTAAGCCACTTAAGTGAATGTTTTCACCTTAGGAGTGCTTATTAGATTGCTACATGGGCTCCCTCACCCATTTTATTCACTTTATTCAAAATAAAACAAATCTAATGTTCCAATTACCTTATTCAAAAAATTGGAACATTACAGTCCTCCCCTCCCAAAACTTGCTTGTCCTCAAGAAAGAGCAAGGATGAACTGAAAAAAATTCCTCCACTCAAGGCATGGAGTCTAAAATTTCCTCATGTAGATCCTCCATCCCCCAAGCAATCAACAAAGAAAAATGAGTCACCCTCCAACTAAGAAACTCCTGAAAGTACTCCTCCACCTTGTGCTCATGAGAAAAAGGTGGGCTAAATTTCTAAACTTGGTAAGCTTCATAGCCTACCCCACACTGTCCTCTTCTCCACTTATGAATAATGTGGAGTGAAAGCTGAACTTGGGTTGCAATTGTGTTGCCTTCAAGAGTCAAGATGAAGTCTAGATCCCCAAGGATATCTCCTCCAATGATGCAAATCAAGCTGGCCCAAATCATCTCATATGTGATGAGTTGTAATTCATCATCATATGGCATCCAAACAATCATATGGTTCACCTCATGGAAAAAACACATGGCTGAACATGGTGACCATATCATCTCCCACACTCCCCTTGGAGCATGTGCTGCAAAAAAAATGGAGGTCTTCTCTCCCAAAGGGCACATCCACCCAATGAGTCTCTCCCTCCTCATGATACATATGGGGCTGCTACTGATATATGGATGAAATGAAATGGTCTTCAAAAGAGACCCAAGCCACCCCATCAAACATAAAAACCATGAAGTGCCTCCTCCAAAAATTCAAACTCTCCAAATAGCTCCTCCCACATGAAGGAAAGAGATGAAGCTTGGAAATCATGGGTTGCCCATTGTTTCTCCTGAAACATACAACATGAAAAGTAGGGAGAATCATACTCCCAATGGGCATCTTCAATTCATTTCCCCCCTTCAAAATAGTGCTTCCTCTGAACAACGTTCTACTAGTAAAATATGGAAGCATAAACTTATGAGAGCAAGGAGGTGAAATATAGTTCCATGTATGGAACTAGCGTAGGGCATCATTAGCTTGCCTCAATATATGATGCAACAAGTGTCTTTTCAGCCACTTTTTTTCTGCCACATTCATCCTGCAAGATGTGATCATGAAAACATACTTTGGTGCCAAAGGTGCACACCAAAACCCATGTGGATTTCCCCCACAAACCACTGCTAACATAGCAATCATTTCTACTGCAATGAACCATAAGTACAACCAAACATAATGTGCAAGAAAGGAATACCCTCCTTGATACAACTTGTTGATCATAAAAGTAAGAGAGTGTAAATCATAAAGCAGATGGTTACCTCCCTCTTCATGTACTTTGGTCTTTTAGCTGAAATGGCTCAAGTAGAAGTTCTCCTTACTGAAACATAGTAGGGAAGTGGTTGTGCCAACCCTCTCTTCATCTTTTGGGCCATGCATCTGTCCATATGCTGATATGCAACCATTAAGATGCCCTCCCAAGTGGACTCCTCCATCAATGAGGAATATGCATGAAAATGCATGAAAGAAGAACCCATAAATACTGCATGTAGATCCCTTTTCTTGTGCTTGTGCAACCAAGCCAAAAAGTCAAAATGTAGTAAGGAGTGCTTTCCTCCATTACTCCTTCATGTTCATCACCTACATGCCTCCAAAGTATATTAATTGTGAAGCGGATTTGAGAACACTCCGACAAGTAATCCAAGCCTTAAAGTGATAGTGATGTTGGCCTTTGGAGTAGGGCCACTGTCATCTCAAAGCTCCCCTCTTTGACATGAATCTTGCCAAAGACTCCTCCCATCATGTTGCTACAAATGTAGAGACCCTCCCATGAAGAAGGTGTTGCATGGACATCAAATGTCAAAGAGCAATCCCCTTGCACTATGCTAGTGCCTCCTCTTGCTCCTGCAACAACATAAAACTTGAGCATCAAAAGTTTTTGCTGCTCCTCCATACTTCCACCATACCCAATCTGAAATGGGGACATAATGAGTGTTAAGATAAATTCCACCCCATCATGATGCACCCATGCTCTCCTCGTTTTTCATCAAGTGCAATAATTATGAAATGATCCTGGGACCTGTGGGTTATGGATCCACCACATTTCTACTGGGAACACTTCATCCATAAGGCTCTGCTCATTGGTGTGAGTATCCTGCCACTTGGTACCTCTTCCATAAGAGCTACCATTGTCCCAAAATAGATTTCTCCTTTTGAATTTCATGGGACATTAAAATGAAATCTCCTTCATGACAAAATTTCTAAACCCCACCCTCACATGTGATACATGGCTCATCAATAGTGCATGAGGATGATGAGGGTTTCTTTCCTCAAAATGGCACAGCGCAGTGAAAGTCTCCTGCTCTATAAAATTAGCTTTCCATGGTATGAAATTCCTCATGGCATGTATTGAACCAATAAGAAATGAAAACTCATGCATACTTTGGTAAAGTTTGGAAGGGTCTTGTGTGCATGCAAGAGTCTCTTCCCCAAATGTGTTGGTTGCCTCAACTGCTGGAGATGAAGGCTGCAACTTCATGATAAAGATAGCACTGGTATGCACCTCTCCATGCTTCTGCTCTATTTCTCTGTGAGAATAGGAAGTGCATGTTGCTTCCTCTTCTCCTTCTTCTGTCTCCTCAACCTCCTTGGAGAGGTTGTTGCTGGATCTGAAAAATTGATAAGATTAATCTCATCCTCTGCATCATTCTGGCCTCTTCTTCTCTGAAATTAAAACTTTACAAGCTTAACCAAGATTTAAGCTCTGATACCACTGTAATGTTCCAAATCTAGAACTTTCTGCTCTATCGGGAATATCTTAAGATATTCCAATATTCCAACTTCAGCAGTATTAACAATCAACACTGAACTATTTCAGAAATTGACTGTAGGGGAATTTTCTGGATATGTCACCTTCGCAAGGAAGGATGGGATCCAAAGGCTACCTGGCCCACTAGCAGACTCTGCCAATAGAACTTGTCAAAAGCTAATATTTCCCTTCCAGGAATTTCTGCAACAGTGTCCAAGAGGACGTTGTATAAGGAAGCCCATGTGAAAATAAGGCAATCCAGTGATGGGATGCCTTATAATATCTCTGATACAAACTCCCTACAGAATATAAGCTCAAATAAATAACCCTAAGTGGGTTATTCAGATCTCCCACCAACAAGTATACCGAAATAATGCTTAATGAGAGAACCTTCAGAAGTATTAAAACTTCAATATGTAACATCAGTGAAATAATGCCTCATGTAATGTAAGAAGACTAAAAATCTAATACATAATTCGTAGCAGCAAATATAATACAAATTCCTTGAGGAAAATACCTCTCAAGGTGAGCTTAAATCATCCTCAAGGGAAATGTACATAAAAAAAGGAAAATATACTGCTACATAACCCAGCAACTCTATCACTGTGCAATCTATGAGGGAAAATGACTACAAACTTATATATATGAGATGATATAACAATATGTGCTAAAATAAATATGGGGGAGCAAGATCTCAACCCCATAGAACATTATTACAACAATCCTCCAAGGGATTGTCTAAAATACATAAAACAGGAAAATGCCAAAGTTGCAGTGTAGCTGCTGCAACTCAAATATAATACAACATAGGAGAAGGAAGTAGATGCTGTAATAAATAGTGATACCTCCTCCAATGATCTCCAATGTGAAGGGGTTGATCCCCTTACTGAATATTTCACTCTCTAGTGATAATGTTGTAAGGGAAGGAGACTGCGTTGGGCATGAGAAGAAACATATGGCCCAATGCCAAAATATGAAATATCAGCTCTGAGGTTTCCCTTGATGATCTCCTATAGAAAGAATGAGTTCTTCCTCCACTCAACTAACTTCGGAAATGAATGATGAAGGTCCCTCACTGCAACACCAGCAACTCCAACGTTTCTTACTACAAGAATAACGCAGTAGCTGCAAATGAATGCTTTGGCCTCAAGCCAATATGTGAGGAAGATGAAGAAAAATCTCTCCATGGCCTCCCATGGAAGAGAAGGGCATTCCTAAACAGGAATCCCTCTTGTTCTAAGCATCACAAGCTATCTCAACTGAAGAGAGCTTCAACTTTGAAATTCTTTCTTCAAAGATGAAACCCCAACAATGGCTCTCCTTCATATTTTATGCCTGGCATGCTTGCTTGCCATGGACCCCACTCACATTAGGGTTTCTCTCATTTCAAATTTCCCTCCATCCACTACGCAATATTCTTGTGCAATCTTCCCCTCTTGGGTACGTTGTTGACTTGGGTTAACCATGCTATAACTCACTTGCTTTTGGCCCTTTTCACACTTGGGGCTACTAACTTAAGCCACTTAAAGTGACTTTTTTCACCTTAGGATTGTTTATTAGATTGCTACATGGGCTCCCTCACCCATTTTATTCACTTTATTCAAAATTAAAAAAATATAATGTTCCAATTACCTTATTGAAAAAATTGGAACATTACATTCCTCCCCTCCAAAAACTTGCTTGTCCTCAAGAAAGAGCAAGGATGAACTGATATGACCTGAATGGGGTTGGGTTTGGACCTTAGGATAGGTTAATATGAGAAAATTTATTTATTTCCTTTACCAACTTGTGACAAATGAACCTTATGACCATACCTAATAATGTTTCACTTTTTTTAAGTGGTAACAGTGGCTCCAATTGGGATGGCGTTCCCCTATAGTACACCAAATAACCTGTAGTTCTAGTCTTATCCATCTTCTTGGAAATAAAAACTGTGAAATTTTCCAATATTTCCTTCAAACTCTAATGGCCTTCACCTCGGGCTCAATCTTGCTGATCAGCTTGTCTTTATTAGCAGAAAAACATATAAAATGGAATATATACAATGGAATGAAAGATCAATAGAACTTAAAGAGTAATAGTGCTTCAAAAACTTGCCATTGACAGGCCCTCCAGCACAAGGTTATCCATCCATCTCCTGCAGTATGTAAGTGTTGTTTCCATGAAATGCATCCACTATGAATGGACCTTTCCAAATATTCTCAAACTTACCATACTTCTCCTTTTCTTCAATCCTGGCCTCCCACTTCAAAACCACATCTTGAATCTAAAATTTTTCCTCTTTGACCTTCCTGTTAAATGTCTTCTTAATTATGTTTTGAGATTTCTTATTTCTATTATAGACTTCCTCCCTTTTTTCCTTCAAGGCTATTAACTGATTTATTCTCCTCTAAATTGCATTGGCTCCTCCTCTAATACTTGCAGCATCTTTATGAAAAGCACTCCCAAGGATGTAGGAAAAATGGCTTCAGCCCCATACACCAACTCATAAGGTGAAGTTCCAATTGACCTTTTTGTGCACACTCTATCAGCCCACAAAGCATACTTCAGCTTTAGATGCCATGAATTTTTATTTTTTTGTAGCACCTTCTTAATAATCCTCACAATGCTTTTATTAGAAGATTCAGCAAGACCATTACCTTGTGCATAATATGCAGTAGAATGCCGAAGTGTAATGTGATATTAATGATAGAAACTGATCAACCTCTTGGATTTGAATGCATGTGAATTTTTAGTGATGATCTTCATAGGGCAGCCAAACATAGACAATATATTATTTTCCAAAAATGAAATTATAACTGAATCATTTTCTTGCCTAGTTGGGATTGCTTCAATCCACTTGGTGAAATAATCAGTTGTTGTCAGGATCCCGGGATTCTGACCTGAATATGATGGATGAATCTCACCAATAAAATATATCCCCCACTACTGGAATGGCGCCTCAACATAGATAGGCATCAAGGTTAAAGGAACAATCTTTTTCTTACCATCAAAAATTTGGCATTCATGGCAGGCAGCAATATTTTTGTAAACATATTTGAACATAGTAGGCCAGTAATACCCTACTCTGAGAATCTTATTTTTTTTGGCCTTCCAATAATTATGACCTCCACAATCTCATTTGTGAAACTCCTCAATCACTTTTTCTGCCTCCTCTTCCAGCAAATAATTCAAAATAATACCACTAGTATCTTTCCAATACAGATTTTTATCAATGATGTATTACCTCGAAGATTTTAGCTTCACAAACTTTGCTTTATACTTTGTCAATTCAGCAGGAGCCCTATGATGATGTAAGATAAAGACAATGTCTCTATACCAGTCAGATAGGATGTACTTTTCTTTAGTGGGAATCAACTCTTCATCTTCATCTAATAATTCTGAAATTTCTACAAATAAATTCATATCAAGACAGTCAAAATTTGACTGTTCCATTAGCTTTGTTAGCCCCTAACCTTTGACCAATTTTGTAGGTCTGATATCTATATCATATTCCATCAAGTTAGCTATCCACTTTCCCCTCTTAGTATCAGGATCATCTTGAGTTAAGATGTCATTCACAACAGCATTAGGAACAAATTCTATTACATGAGAATGCAAAATGTAAATTATGAAATCTTTGATGGCTTTGACCAAAGCATAGGCCTATTTCTCTAATATTTTGTACTTCAGTTCTAAATTAGCTAAGGTCTTGCTAAAAAATGAAATGGGTTTCTCAATACCTTTTTGTCCTTTCTACAACAAAACTCCAACAATTGTATTTTCTGATGCAAATTTAAAAACCATAATTTTTTTTCAAAAATCCAGGCTGATCAACATTGGTGCTTAAGTAAGTGCCTTCTTGATCTCTTCAAATGAATGCTTTGCCTCCACTATCAATTTAATGCCAGCTCCTTTCTTCAGCATCTTAGTTATGTCTTTGACAATCTCAGCAAAGTTAGGAATAAACCCTCTCACAAAATTCACCCTCCTAGGGAAAGACTAAATTTCCTTCCTACTTCTAGGTAGATCCACTTTCTGAATGGAATTGACCCTACTTGGATCAATATTTATCCCATATTTAGATATAATATGCCCAAGTAACATCCCTGAAATCAGAGCAAAAATTCTTTTAGTGATATTGAGAGAAATTCCAAACCTTCTATGATTTAGCGGAATATTTTCTAGATGCTTCAAATTATCTTCCTCTCTCCTTGAGAAAAATGTTATGTCATCCAGATATACAACCACCAACTTATCCTTCTCTTCAGAAAAGGCATCAAGACCATTACTCTTTGAAAATTCTCAACAGCATTCATCAAACAAAAGGGAATCTTGGCATACATGAATGTGCCCCATGGTGTGGTAAAGGCAGTTTTCTCCTGATCTTCTAGATGCACTAGTATCTGATTGAATCCTGAAAAAACATCCAGCATAGACAACCTTTGGGAACCAACAATGTTCTACATGATTTGGTCCATCTTTGGGAGAGGGTAATTGTCCTTCAGAGAAGCTTTGTTCAAGTTTTTGATGTCAATGCAGATTCTGATTTCTCTACTCTTTTTTCTGACTGGAACCAAGTTTGCAAGCCATTTTGAGAATCTGATTGGAACAATAATTTTGGCATCAAAGAGCTTCTTGATTTCCTTCTCAATCAGAGGCATGATAAGTGGATTAATCCTCCTCAGCTTTTGTTTGAAAGGCTTTTCATTTTCATTAATAGGAATGGTATGCTGAATAATAGTATGATCATATTTCTTTAAATCAACATAACTCCATGCAAAAAACATCTATGAACCTTTTCATCATCTCAATATATTTATGTTTCATGTCAACTGAAAGAAACTTTGAAATCTTAATCATTTTTGGCATTGATATTGTACCAAGGTTACAACTCTCTACCTCTTCATCATCAGCTTGTATCCTAGGAGATTTGAACACATCATTCCGGTCAAAAAAATTTTCAAGTGGGATGAGACCTTTGGGTATAGAATTATTATTCAGCTGTAACACTTCATAATTCCCTTTTGTTTCAACAAGCATGTTTTTCTGATCTACCTCTGTGCTTTCAAACTCCTCTTTCAATTCTATAAATTTTTTGATTTGTTGGTCATCCTCAAAAACTTGCCAATGAATTATGTTTTAAGGGATAGCGGGCCTATGAAAAATTCAACCTCATATCTTTCAGTGGAATGTGCAGGAATAATAAACAGACTTGCAGAGACAGCTAGGGAGTTAGCTACTGAATTTTGGTCCCTAGTCTTCACAATAAATGAATATTCTTGAAAATTCTCTAACAACTCCATGAAAAAATTTATGTATGCTCTCATTCTACATCCTTGGTTTGATATACACCCTCAACTTGTCTAATAACTAATTCAAAATCTCCACAAATAGAAATATTTTGGGCACCCATTCTTTTCAAAATTTCTAAACCCAAAAATAAATATTCATACTTAGCCATGTTATTTGTGCAATCAAAGTTCAGTTTGAAAGAAAAGAACTTACTTTCATCCTCTGGAGTTGTGATCCAAATTCCTGATCCAGCAAAGTTTAGTTTGAAAGAAAAGAACTTACTTTCATCCTTTGGAGTTGTGATCCAAAATTCTTCTCCATCCCCCTCTCTTCTTGCTGATCCATAAAAGTGTAACAACCACCAACCTCCTACCTTTTCTTCACTGATTTGCTGATTTTCTGCTTGTTGATTTTCAACCTCCATAATATATGCATTCTTCTCATCTTCTACTTCATTATTTAGTTCATTGAAAAGTATAGCAGATCCTAATTTAGTATCAACAACATAGATTGGGAAATTCTGAGGTTTGTCCTTGCTACTTACCATATAGGCCATCCTTGTTTCTCTGTATAATCTTCTTTTCTCACCAAAAACAGGAATGGTGGCATAAGTTAGGTCCATCTACATGGTGCCTTTAATATTTCTTTCCCGTGATCTAGATAGCAGCATGCCAAACTTGAATTTCTGCTACCACAATGTCCATTACCAATTTCTTGGCAGATGCTTGTGTAAGACCAACAACAACATATTTTATTAAACCAATGCACTGAAATCTTTTTTAATCAAAAGAAAACAAATCCTTATATGGCCTAGTAATTTCCAATCCCATCCTTTCCATGATTACTTTAGGCATGAGGTTATGAGAGGCCCCTAAATCCAACATGGCATTGTGTAATGTCATGTCATGAATATTAAGGCTGACATAGAAAGGAGGCACCTCTTCATTTTTCTCATCTTCCAATCTTGTTCCAAAGTATATGGTTGGATGATCCTCTTGAATGTTAAGAATATCAGCAGCTCCTGGTTAGGAATTCAACATTTTTATAATTTTACTTCTGTATTCATTCACCTTAATAATTTATCCAAAAGGAATTGGGATTTTGATCTTGGAGATATCATTCTCCAAAATGAAAATAGAAGCAATTTTTTCAGTCTCTTTGACAGGAGGAGGAGGTGGTGGATCTTTTCCAACCTTACTTGCTTTGGGTAATCTTTCTTGGGTTGTGTTTTGTTTGCAATAATAGGAACATTTTTGTTTCTGAGGTTGTATTGTTTCTGCATCTCAAGGATTGCATGTTGGTAACCTTTAAGATAATCAGATGGTTCCTCACCCTTGTTAACATCATGATCAAACTCATCATGTTCTTCCTTAGTCAAAAACATCCCAGACATGTTTTCATCCAAGAAATGAATAGATTTTTCTGGTATTTTAGATTGATCTTCTTCGTCAACTAAATTTTTCTGAAAAGGAGGCCTTACTTGAGGGTCAGGCTGATTTCTGTTTTCCCTTGGTCTCTGCTAGTTTTGAGGTCTTCTGAACTAAGGATTTCTAAACTGAGGTTCATGTTGTGCAAGAGGAGTAGAGGCATTCCCAAGGGAAATCCTATCCATCAATTTTTCCATTGTCTTCATCATAGAGTCAAATTTATCATCTGAGGTAGAAGGCTTATCTTCTTCTTTCAATTTTGTCTTTCCCATCTTGAACTTTTTAGCTGCTATCATATTGACCTCCACCTTCACAGCATAATTTTTCATTTCAGCTAGTGAAGGGGATTCTCTTTCTCTTAGCAGGATAGAAAATTCATAATAAAAGGCCTCAGCATATCTCAGTTGAGTTGCTTCTGGAGGAGGCTTAAGATGGGCAGGGATGGAGTCATAAACTTTGTTAAATCTCTTAGAGAAATTTTGAACAGTTTCATCAACAACTCTTTTCATTCTATGGTACTCAGTGAGGGCTTGTACAGGGTTGGTTCTATTTCCCCATTTTCTCAAGAAGTTATCTTAAAATTCATTCCAATTATGCAGGCTTCCTGGAGCAAGGACTTTGAACCACTTTCTAACCTCACCAATAAAGCTCTGAGCAAATAATCTCATCTTGACATCCTCATGGTCAACCTCCTCCCTATATATGAAGTCATTAAACCGGTCTACATGCTCTTCAGTTGTAACTTCTTCGTCACTTCCCCAAGTTTTGATTCTAGCAGAGTATTTGATAGGAAGGGCATTAATGATAGCTGGGAGAACAAGAGGGGCATACCTAGCAGGTGTAGCAGCAGGTGGAGGTAGCACATTTCCTACCATGATGACTGGAACTGTGGTAATTTTAGGGACAGTAGTAGTAGAGGAAGAGGGAATGTTAGGAGGGGGGCTGGTTGGTCTTTATTATCTAGTTACAATTGAACTCCAGTCAAGTAAAGGAAAACCAGATTTACTTCTTAGCAATATTTCAAATGGGTCTAGTTCCTTCAACCTATCTAAATATTCTCTCTTTAACAATAACTTCGGTATGACTGCTTCCCAAAACTCTTCTTTACCCTTTTGGGTCACTAAGGATGAGGTATCAATACCTCTTCTTTGTAGGTATAAGATAATTTCAGTCAATTATTTTTTATTTTCAGACCTAAAAAGGACTTCCTGAATTTTATCATCAAAATTTGTATCTTTGAGACTTCTTAAAACTTTAGAGAACAAGGATTTTTTGTGTAATGGGGTACCTGATTGTGAAAAAATTCCTTGAATGCCTCTGGAAATTGTATTTGGATTATCCACAATTGTAGGTGGATCTGGGTTAGGATTACTCCTCGTATATCTCCTTTTCAAAGTCACCTTTGATCATGAAAATTTTGAATGGAATCACCAAGGTATTTGCAGCCTCGAACAGCTTTTGAGATCCTACTACCTTCAAGAGTTCATCTTCAAAATTTCGGGAAAATTATATCTTCAGTCTCCCGGCAGACGCACCAAAATGTTATCACAAAATTGTTCTTGATTGGTTGTTGATCAGACAACTCAGTGTAATTGTTTCAAACCATCTTTTGACTGAAGCTTAGCCCCTTCAGTCTAATAGGGCTCTCTCAAAGGGATTTTATGATATTGGTTAATGATAGTACTATATGGCTAACTCTATAGAATTTGTATCTTGAATTTTATGATTTTAGGTTGAAAAAATACAGGCTTTCTACCATTGGGCTTACGGAGTCAACAATTAGTATTTTCAGTGGCAAGGTTTCTTGACATGGAAGCTGAGGCAGATAAGGGTATTTAACAAAGAAAATTCACTCATAAAACATAGGAAAACACAGTCATTTCATTACTAAATGAATTCATAGTATAAAGTTATGAATTATGAGTAATAGAAATGAAATATACTGCAAGTGGTAAAACATAAAATGTAGATCAATAAGACATTAAAAACCCCATAAGAATCTCAGGTCTATCAAGAAAAAGTGACTCGGTATTATTAATATAAGTCAAAATACATAAAGCATCAGCTTGGTGAAAAAATCTCCAACCCTTCACTCTTTTGATGTTTTTCCTTTAAATAGGCATTCTTACAAAACGGATGATTTTTCTGATGGCTAGATTCATCGAATTCTCCTATGACACATCATATAACTGAAAAACGTGGCTTCTAACAAGAAACTGACAGTTATACCCTAAAGAAGACATCTCCTAATATTAGTAAAACTCCTATTTATTACATCACTTTACCTTATCTTGTGAAATAGTTACATAAAAGCTGCAAAATAAGCATCCCATGCTCGAAAAAACTATGACATAATTCATCACCAATTTACATATTAAAAACCCTCCTAGACATGTGGAACAAAACCATATTTTTCAGGAATGCATAATCCTTATCTTCAACGAGAGCTTTAGCTAATGACCTGTCTCCACAACACTTCCTTCGAGTCATAAATACTTGATTTTAAGGTCCCTTGACATGTTGGAGGAGTCCAGCTATCCAAAATTTCCATTGAGATGCTCCAAAAAACCTTCAAAAATTGCTTGCTGTGAAAACAGGACAGTTTCGTAGCAAGCATTAGTAACGTCTAAAAAATATCTTATGCACCCAAAAACTCTGCTCCTTTGTTGTTCCATGGTGTCAATCAAGTCATGACACATCCACACCATCAATCTCCCTACTTGAAAGCTGCAAAAAATGACTTTAGAGGCAAAAATCTGCTACAGGTTTTTTCGTAGCGTTTTCTTTTCTTTAAGCCTAGGAAACGCTACGAAAAGAGGAAAAACTATGTAAAAACATATAATTTGCCTATTTCAAATTGTCTTGACAAAATGACCTCCTGCTACTAAAACCTGATCTTTGGCATGTAATGAACCCTTTGAAACATATTATATCTCATTTTATGGCTCCTATGGGGTCTCCTCCTCATTTATGATCAGTTGAGCAGTGGGCTCTTCAATCACAGTCATATTCAAACCCTTCTTCTCTAGCTCTTCATGAATCAGTTCTAATTTCTCTTGAAGATATTTGACTTGGTCCTTCAGTGTCCTATTCTTATATTGAAAATGCAGGTTTACCTTTTCGACATGCTTGACCTCTTTTCTTAGTGGTTGAGTCCACTTTATCAGTTTTTCTATGTTGTCCAGGGTCTTAGAGACACTTGTGACTTGACCCTACCAAATATTTCTCATATGTTCAAACTACAGTCTGTTTCTTTGCCTCTTTCCTCAAGACCAACATCCCTTCACTTGCATCTTTCAACTATTCCTTAAGGACTTAAACTTCTGACTTCTCGTTGATTTTCTCTTTGCCCTTATTTTGTTTGATGACCAATTCTTCTTTTGCAGGTGAGGAGAGGTCAATGATGCTTGGTGGTGGCTGAGCAGTTTCATTGACCTTCTGAGTTTCTTTGCTAATTTCCAAGACTTTTATGGCATGTCTTGTCATTGTTTTTCTAGCTTGAAACATGAATCTTGCATCTTCACCTTCAAACTCTAACTTTTTAGTTGTTTTGGCTTTCTTGAACTTCCTCCCTCACTCATCTATATCTTCAGCTTGGACTATGGGAGTTTCTTCAATATCAAGTTACCCTTAGCCACTGTTTGGTTTCTTGTAACCCTCTTGCTGCCATGTTTGGTCACTGTTGGCTTTTGTTTTGCAGGTGTAGCTTTGGGTGTATCAACCTTATGCAAAGGCTCTGTCCCCATGATCACTAGATCAACTTGCTCTACCACTGAAGGTGATGGGATATCTCTAGGTTTAGGATTTCTTTTAGGAGTGATAGCATCTACTTCAAAACCACTGATGATAAAAAAAGCTAACCAGTCTCTACCTAATCTCTTTAACTCATCTAATACCAGCAACTTGATCAAACCATGATGAAAAATAGAGGTTTCATTTCCTTCTGCTTTAACTTGGACCTTGTCTGACACTTTAGCTAAGCTTATGTATAAGTAAAAAGGTAAATCAAGAGACCTCTTACCCACAAAATGCAGTAGAAGCCTAAGGTGGTAGGAATAAACCATGTGGTAAATTCCTTCACAGGTGAAGTACTTCTGAATGATCAGCAGCATATTTGAGTAATTTTCCTTCATATAGATCCTTGGGATAGCGTTTTTGGGATCAATTTCACTATGCTTTGTTTTGATGAATTATTTACAGTCCTACATGGTGAACTTGATACCTTTGAACTATTTCTCTCCTCCTCTAGGGATTCATGTTTCTGTTGCAATGGTATCTGGTGTTACTATGATTTTTAACATTCCCACCTTTGAATTTGTCCCATTAAAACTGATAGAAAACTCCTTAGAAACTTTCACATGGCACCCTTGCAATCTTTGGCAGAACTGCAAACACCCTGTTCTTCTGAAAACTTCTAAGGCAGTTGGGTCTTCATTTAAAAAATTCATGTCTGATGGCTCATATCTGAGGCAGTGACCACCTTTTTTGGTCTTGTTCTTGACAACCATGGTGATTTAATATCTTCTCTATCTCACTTGATTAGTGAATCCTACAACTTTTGAAATGCCAACAACCAGCTTGACTTGGTGAAACAGCTCTCTAGAACTTAATAGCATGCAAAGCTGAAGTGGAGAATGACAAAGACTCAATTTGGTAATTTTTTAAAGTTTCGATGACAACTCATGCTTTAATCATGCCTCATACATGCTAAAAATAGTAATAATGACCTAAGACATGACCTTTGTACCTTGATTTAACCCTAGCTTACTCGAATGACATTGACCCTAAAACTTCTAATAATGGACTGACACCTTGCACCAAATTTGACAAGATAGACAGAAATACCATTTTTCATAGCATGGTTAGTTCATTTCCTGGCAGTTTCTCTACAAAACTATTAGGCAGTTTTGTAGCGAAAACTGCCTTTTTACAATGTAAATCGCTACGAAAACGAGAAAAACTGGCTAAATTGACCTTTTTGAATTCAAAATCTTGGGAAATGAAATACGTTAGAAAATTATTACTGATGGGACATGATATGACTTGAATGGGGGTGGGTTTGGACCTTTGGATAGGTTAATATGAAAAAATTAAATTTTTCCTTTACCAACTTGTGACAAATGAACCTTATGACCATACCTAATAATTTTTCACTTTTTCTGAGTGATAACAACTGCCATGGTTACATTTTATGATCTCTTCCTTTCTGCACATTCTTCATTCTCATTAACTTACAAATTTTTAGTTTCTTGTTCATATACAACCACCTCATATTCCATGAAGACATATTATGTTTATTTCATCTGTCAGTGCACCGAGAGATCCTTATTCATAGATCATACTTCTAAAAATGGAAGTTTATTACCTACAACCATATGACATGACTTCACAACATCCAATATCATCTTATATGTCTACATACCTCATACCTATTTTCCTTGAGTCACCCTGTAGAAATTTCTCTAGAATGAAGATCTTCATTCCTTTCACCTGCTCCATCAATATGACATCACATCCAGAATTATGTTTCCATGATGACCCTTGATCTTGATGACTTCTTTACTTTAGTAATGTTATCAAAGAGGTTTTCCGTAAGTTTTTTCACCGAAATCTCCTTCCATGCTTCTATCGTGATGTTTATTAATGTACATTACTTCCTATCATACTATTTTAAAATCAATCAGAAATCACTTAAAGAGAAATATGATCTTAATCATAATAGAGATCTCTCGCTTCCTCTTTATTAGATCTCTTAGCGTTAGGTTCTTCTCTTTCATTAGTGACATGGGCTTCTTCCTTTTTCCTCTTGTCCTTTCCAGATTTAGGAAAATATCTTTTATAATGCCCAAGTTCATTACATCCAAATCATCGTACGTTGTCCATATTCCTTCTTTTATTCTGAGTGTCAAATTTTTTGAATCTTCCTTTCTTCCTATATGAGGCTACAAAGGCATGATTCTCTTCACTTGGTCATGTATCATCTTTGGCCTTTTTTCTTGTTTCCTCTATTTTACATAGAGACCATAAATCATGGAATGGGGTGGCTTCTTTCTTCCTATATAAACTAGAAGTGAAGTTTCCCCATTATTCTAGTAGAGCATTCAGCACCACTGTAGTCATCTCAGAGTCAAACATTACTTCTCCTAGTTCCTGCAGTAGATCTATTATTTCAGAAATGCTCATAAATTATGGAGTGATTCCATCTTCCCTTGATAATTTCATTTTTTATAGTTCTTGTCTTAGAGAGATTGCTTCTCCTGTAGTACTCACAGATAATAGCTCCACCAGTTTCTCAAATATTTGTTTTGCAGTCTTCAGTTTTGATAAATATGGAATGAGAGAGTCTTTAATGGATTCTATGAGAATCCTTTGGGCTCTAATTTCTCCTTTCATGTACTTAGCATGGGCTGGATCATCTTCTTTTGGAGGTTGAACTATAGATCCTTCGAGATATCCCATTACTTCGTCTTCAATTATATTCAAATATGTCCTCTTATTCCACGCACTAAAGTTTGATGACCCAAACAGCTTGTTGCTTTCTTTACAATAAGGCATCTTGATAGATTTAAGTAGGGTCATAGATACTTACTTGAGTAGAGTGGCTTGCAGCTTCCTTGATGATGTCTGAATATGAAGTCAAGGGTTTCCTTTAATATAGGAGCTTCTTCATTGTAGGTGTACTTGAATCCTTGATTATAAAGAATATCTTCAGAAGTTGAGGTTCTCTTCAAACAATGTCTTGAGTGAAAATCTTTGATGGCAAATATTATTTTCTTAAATGATTTGATCTTACTTGAAGTAGCTATATAGTCTTCCTTGCAAACTGATTTGACTTTCCAACCCAAAATTTGATCTTCGCTTCTTTGAGTGTCTTTGTTGACAAACAGCCTTTGTGTTTAGCACCTTAGCTCTGATACCATGTAGAGAATTTGGAGGGCTAGATATTATTTCAAATTCTCTTCTTGATAATTACTTGTGAGAATGATTGAGTTACTTATGTCTTTCTTTTCCTTAGCTTATTTAGACTTTCATCAAGTAAATTATCAAAATGCAAGAGACACATAATTAGGCTCATAGATTCAGGGAAAAACCTCTCCCTCTTGGAGAGGAAACCCCGCAAATAATTCTTCTTATAGATCTTTAAATGATAAATACCATGACCAAGACTTGGACCCTTGACCTAGATATGCTTCCAAGACCTTGACTCAGATTTTTCCAGCTTGATTCTTATTTTTCACCAATTTTCTTAGTTCTGCATCAATGCTAGAGACCTTTTTAGTTGAATTGCTTGAACTGTAGGAAGGAAAATCAAAGATTTTCCTTCCTCACTATTATTGTATCTTCTCCTTATGATGACTGTCTCAACTTCAACAAATTCTTTCCTCAGATCAAGTGCCACTAACAATAATATGTTAACAATTTATCCTTGCATTATGGTTCCAGGTAGGAGCTGAGATAAGTCCACACTTTGAGCCCTGAACTAACACTCTTAAACTTAGAGATATACTCACTTTACCCTTCGTGCACTTATCTACAACCTTGCTTCATTAATCCGCAATCATGTTCCTTTTTGTCTGCAACTTGTACCACATGTACTTTTCTGTAATTTCCTTCTTGTTATTCTGTTTCAGATCCGCACTTGTTCACCTTGGTATCCCAAAAATTTCTTCCTCTTAAGTACGCATTATGTATTGTCCTTTATCTGCATTATATGTTGTCCCTTATCTGCATTATATATTTTCCTTTATGCACACTATCTTTTTGGAGATTTCTGCTTACTTTCTTGTATAATGACCGCATTACATGAGTATATATATAGGGCACATCCATTTAAACAAGCTGACCATACAACTGAGATTTATGCCGCTAGGTCAAGGTGAATTAGGCCGTCTAGATAAGGTTTATTCTAGAATTGATTAGTTACTTATTTACTGCTTTTAAAGCTTGACTTTCATCATTGCATTGAGGGTTTTTGTGAGCTTCTTCCACAAGGTCTTGGAGCATATATTCCTAGACTATATCCTTCATGTATGATACACTTAATTCTATTTATTCCTAGAAGACAAAAACCTAATATACATCAAGAATAATTCTATCTACATAATAAAATCTTGCTCATGAAACCCATGAAGCAAGTACACCAAAAATACATTTTATTATATGTGTCTTCTTCTTTACATAAATACATAATTACATAATCAACATGAAGACTGGCCTAGTTACACTTCTCAACAGAATCATTTCCAGCAAGGAGCCCAATGCTACAACCTGGGAAACATCAGGGAACATAGCTCAACCTGGAACCACATTAGGGAGCACATCTCAACCTTAAATCTCACAGGGGATCAAAACATCTTCAACCCCATATCTAGAAATAGGTGATATATGGGAGCACATATCAAACCATCCTATTTCTCACTGGTATTCCCAACAATGACACTCAATATTCATGTGGCATAACACTTGCATCATAATCATCTTGGAATGTACACCTCCAAGTACACTCAACATGTTGGCCAGACAGGTATCATTACTCCCAAAAATCATTGCTTATGGGTATGATTCCAATTGGGGTATACTCTGAAAAGACCAAGATAAGGGGTGAAACATATCCAACCCTATGGGTAATAGATAGGAGGGAAACATCTATGACCCTATTGTCCAAATATCCCTCAACCCCAAGATCCCTCCATCTCAATTCCTCACCCTGGGAGCTCAGATAGGGGGGAAGAGCTAGATCAGTTTTGTCGATCAATCTTGCTCTCTATAGATCAAAAACATATCATTATTCCCATATCTAGTATCGACTTAATAGAGAATATAAAATCAATTATTATATTAGAAAAAAATATATCTCATAAAAAGGATACCTTATTCATCCTCCCTCTCATGGAGGTAGCAACCACAAGCTTAAGCTTGTCTCGTACATCAGCACAGACTAAATATATCTTGGTCCCAGCTATATACGGGATTGGATCCCTTTCATTATTATCACAATGTATCCATGTCATATCCAGAACCTGGTCAAACAACTCTCCAAAGATCTTCTTCAACCTACCTCATAGTTATTCATGCTAGCAATATCTTACTCAACTTTGGTTGTGCTTAAAGCTACGGACTTCTCATCCAAAAATACTATGGAAGATATCATACTAAGGCATGACACATATGTTCTTATATTATCAATAATTTCCCTGATCATCATTAGTACATCAATGTAGTCACATATCATAGGAAGAATATCTCAGACCAAAATTTGATCGACCCATGCAAATATATCAAAGGGTGCTTGGCAATAACTCAATGTGTATGAAGCATATCAATCAAGTTTTATGAAAAACAAACATATATATGGATGAGTGTTCACATGGAACATCAATGCTCTAATCAACTATCAGTTTCCAATTCAGGTTCAACAATATCTCTTCATAGCTTCTTGCAATTCAATCAGAGTGTCCAAGGATTTGCATTTCGACTTTCTTTAATAGCTTCAACTTCAAAACGTAATTCATCATGCCATGATTCTTCATTTCGAACTTCACAGGCCATATCCCTCTTACTTTGATCATCAGAGGCTCATTACCTGTCAATAATAGATCATCGGTATATAAAATCAAAATCAAATGTATACCTTGGAATTCGAAGTACAGGTTTCGATTTGCAAATCTTCCTAGCTTCATGAGGTAACTATTAATGCAGACATACCTAGCTCGGGGAGCTTGATTCATACAATTTCTTCTGCAGTAATAACACTTGACCAATCCAATATGATAAGCCTCACACAAACCAATATGTCATCTTATCAGGTCTTAGATGCTAGATCAAAAACAAGATCGAAATCATAAAATTTTCTTCCAATATCTCTATGAAAAACTCTTCGAGCCAAGTATTAGGTAAATCTCACATCCAAATACAAAGTTACAACAACCTTTTATTTACCAAGAACTATCTAATCAAACTTTATCAATACATCCTTATGATCATAGCAAGAATAATTTATGCCACTAAAATAAAAATGCATACATCATGGAAAAGTCATCCATGCATCGTGAGATTACTACATACTGAATCAAAATTGCTTATACTTCAACCAATGTGCCAAGGCCAATAAAGCCAATATAAAAATCAATGTCAATATTAATCTCTGAAAGTCATTATGCCCACATAGAATTGTCATCAAAGTAAATCATCATATATCAAGACAAATCATTAGTCATCAAGTCAAAACCCTAATTTGTTATCACATTGAATTCAAACAATCCATAATCCAAAACATATGGAGCATCATGCCAAATTTCTAAAGCATATCTATGAACCATAAGGCATTATGTCAAAAGGAAAAATCTTTTCAAACCCTTGCAACCACAAGTTTAGTCAACACATTCTCATTCTCTATAGTAAGTGAAAAATTCAAAATTCTCTACTCATAGAAATTTCTAGTGTCTGCTCCATATCTGTAGGACTTTCATATTCCTATTGCATTCTTGATTTCATGCATAAAGCTTCAGTTTTGTGACCTATAGGCATAACCGCACCCATAATATCTCTTTCATGCAGTTGAAAGCCTATAATGGTAGTGATACGCTTGCATCCATGCTGTTGGGTCTTAGAATAAGGGAAACCCTCTCTTCTCAGTCTAGAACTTGATGCAAACTAACAATATCAGATTTTTATTCTATTCATTTCCATAAATCATATTTCAATAGAAAATAATTTTCTACGTATTTATTGCAAATGACAATTGTGTAGGGATCTTATGAAGAGTTTATCCCTCTTAATGAGTAGCCACTTCAGTCATCATCATCCAATTTATCAACTTGTCTATCATAGTATTTGCATGCATCAACAAAATTGTTACATCATCGAGCTATATCATATTCTTATACATATATACATCACAATCATAACATATTAACATCAACTAGTTCATCATCACATATGACGTCGAATTTTCATCAAGAGTTAGAGTCATGATTAGGTCATTTGACATGTATATCATCATACTTCAAAGATTATAATCACTATATTATTCAATCATTGAGATAGGGCATCCGAATTTATCACATTATCCAATTCACTAAGCCTATCAAAATCTAAACAAGGTCAACAAGAAGATCCTAAATATCAATCTTATTGTTATACTTATATCATCGTGGTTACTATGCCTTTTACAAACACTATTGATAGTATCAAGCTACCATAAGAATCAATGTTATTTCCTTCTTTATGGGATCAAGAAACACATTTTCTCTAAAATTAAAGGTGCTTTTCCAAACATCAAATTTACCTATATATCAAAAATCAACATTTATAAGTATCTTGATAGAATCAAGAAATTCATCATGTCTAAAAGTAAGATACTTGTTCTATACCAAGTGCACTATCTCATCAAAAGTACCATGAATCAAACTTACTTTCATATGCATACATGAGATATTTTTGAAGGTGATATTATCACCATACCTTAGGACTTACCTTTCCATCCAATATTTGACACAAAACGGAAGCATAACTCAAAAAAAACCCCAATAAAAAAAACTCCAGTTACGAGTCAAAGGCTCAACGGAATCGGTGTAGACCTTTCAAAATAACTTACAACCTTTTAATGTGCCCAAAACACTTTCCACTGTAGCGAGACCGCTTCCGCGATCCAACGGTTGCAATTTAATCGCACTATCCCCTTCACTAGGCTCCTTATCCTTCAATGTCGCGATGCGATCAGTCGTTCAGATCTGATGCGATATGGATCGGCGATGCGATATGGATTAGTGATGCAAGGCTTTCGGCGATGCGATATGAAAATATGCAAGGCTTTCGGCGATGTGATATGGATCTGTGGACCCGATAACGATAAAACTCCACTCTATAATTGTTTCAAGTCCCGATCTCTGTTAAAAAAATGATTTAACCTGATACTCAATGTATTTTGGTTATTTGTTTTATGTGGAATCATAAAGATGTAATACGCCACCAATTATCCTTTATTGTAACAATTTCCTTAAACATAAATGAAATATACAGGCCAGCATCAAAACATTCGAAGAAAACACACGTTCGAGACCTCCACGGGTCAATTAAGGAATGATACGCACAAAATATGTTTCAATTTAAGTAAACAATACAGAGTCTCGGCCTTAGACCAGATTTCGCAGGAAAATACCTTTGTCTCTAAACACACACAATTCCAAAACCACTCTCTGAGCACTCTCTCCACTCCTGCCTCTCCAAAAATCCTCTTCTCATTACGTTCTTCATATATTTTATTCACTCGAATATCTCTCTAACAATAAACAACAAATTCTCTATTTATTAGCTCTCCCTCACACCTATGCAAACAACTCTATCTCCAAATCTAAATAAAGATAATATCTAACTTATTACATAAATGAATTATAACAAATCGTTGAGAGATGCAACCCTCTCAGTAAAACTTGTTTTGACCCATCAATCAATGAATTTCAAGTTATCTAGCCACAACATGTGAACAAATTTTCAAATTGTTGGCTAAGTCTGATGCTCTTGCATCAGACTCCCAGGGAAGAAATGTCTTGCCTTCAAACTTTTAGGACTTACTCCATAATTTTGTAGTTTTGCTACTCTTAACCAACTGAAATCTTCCACGGGCTGCTGCTTCCATTTGACTAGGTACCAGAAATATGTCTGCCCTCTGGTTTTCTTGGATACTCTTTTATCCAACATAGCTTCAACTTCTTTCCTGATTTCTTTTGGTACCTGTTCCTCCCAGTTCACGAATCGAACTTCATCACCTGTATCTTCTTTCTGCAACTCTATCTCTACCTCTCTAAATAAATATAAGTCTGCAACATTAAAAATGGGGGATATTCCAATCCCTTCTGGAAACTCGATCTCATATTCATTAGCTTAAAATTTCCTTATAATTTTACAAGGTCCAATTTTTTTCATTTTTAGTTTGTTGTAATTTTTTGTAGGAAATCTCTCTTTCCTCAAATTCACCATCACTAAGTCTCCCACTTGAAACTCTTTCTCTCTCCTTTTCAAGTCTGCTCTCTGCTTGTATTTACTATTGTTCTCCTGTAATTTACCTTTTACTTCTTCTTGTAATCTCTTCATTTGTTCAGCAAAATCTTTAGCACTTGCACTCCTGGCTTCCTGTTTTCCCAAATCTCTAAGCTCATACACTCCTCTCGGATGCATTCCAAAGACTATCTAAAATGGACTCATTCCGTTGCTTCAGTTTGGTGTATCATTGTAAGTGAACTCAGCTTGAGCTAATGCCAAATCCCACTATTTGGGATTCTGGTATACTAAACTCCTTAATATATTCCCCAAGCTCCTGTTCACTACTTCAGTTTGTCCATCTGTTTGAGGATGGTATGCTGAACTAAAACTGAGATTAGTTCCCAGTTTCTTCCAAAGTGTCCTCCAAAAATGCACTACGAACTCGGTATCACGATCAGATACAATTCTTACAGGTAAACCATGCAATCTTACAATTTCTGAAAAGAATAAATTAGCTATGTGTGTCGCATCACTAGTTTTCCTACATGCAATGAAATGTGCCATTTTGGAAAATCTGTCTTCTACAATATAAATGGAATCATTCCCTCTCTGGGTTTTTGGTAATCTTAAAACAAAATCCATGCTAACTGCATCCCATGGTTGGTCTGGTATTGGTAATGGCTGATATAGTCCTGTATTCTTACTCCTTCCTTTGGCATGCTAACATATCCTGCATTTCTCAACAAAATTTTTAACATTAGTTTGCATTTTGGGCCAAAAATAAAATGCATTCACTTAAGCAAAGGTTTTATCTTGTCCAAAATGACCAGATAACCCTCCACTATTCTTTTCCTTAATTATGTTCTCCCTCATGGAACATTTGGGAATACATAGTTTGTTGCTTTTGAATAATAAGCCTCCTTGAATGAGGTAGTCCATCCATTGACTTCTGTTATGGCTCACTGGATTTTGAACTGTTGTGTAGATATCTCTAAAATCCTCATCATCCTTGTACATTTCTATCATTTCCTCAAAACCTACAACACCCACTTTGAACTCTTGCATAATAAAACTTACCCTGCTCAATGCATCTGCTACTTTATTAGACTTACCACTCTTATGCTTTATTACAAAAGTAAAACTTTGCAGAAATTCTACCCACTTAGCATGCTTCTGATTTAACTTAGGCTGTTTATTGATAAATTGTAAGGCATGGTTGTCTGAATACAGAATGAATTCTTTCGGCAACAGGTAATGCCTCCATTTTTTTAATGTCTGCACAATAGCATAAAACTCCTTGTCATAAGATGAATATTTATTCTTTGCATCATTTAGTTTCTCACTGAAATATGCTATTGGCCTTTGCTCCTGACTTAGAACTGCACCAACTGCTACCCCACTTGCATCTGTAAAATCCTTGTCTCCTGTCATATGGAAAAAACGCACTACTATCAAGATACCACACTGATCCCATTGAGCTTGAAACCAAGCATGCGATCAAAGAGAAATCAAGTTCAAATTGCAAGGCTAAGGCCTCTCCAGCTGAAGCTCCAACAACCTTCTTGTTCTTCTTTTTCTGTGGGCAATTAGTGGTGAGATTCCCATGTTCGTGACAGTGAAAACACTTCACTTTGGACAAATCCAACTTCTTTCCTTTAGCCTCGGATTTTGGATGGGATTTCTTCCCCTTTCCTTTCCTTTCTTTGGAATCCAAAGCGCAATTCTCTTCATCATCATTCTTCGATGAAGAGCCATCCCTCCTACTTCGCCTTATCTCCTCATGCACAAGATCCGGCCAAAGTCGCTCCCAACCCAGTAGTTTCTCCCGTCCATTGACAGAGTCTTCGTAGCTATGCCAAATCTTCAGAAGCCCAAGGAGATCCAAGCTCACCAAGTCATCATCATCAAAAATAATCCCCACGCTTACCATTTCATCCCTACAGTGGAAAAACTTCGTGAGATATTTTGGAATACTGTCGCCCTTCTCCATTTTTATTTTTCTGAGATTATCTTTCAGTGCCAACTTCCTCTGGGTCGTTGTTGCTTTGAAAAATATCTATCAAAGCCTTCCACATTGCAAAAGGATTGGATTTCCCATGAACGCTTGACACAATATGGTCCTTCATACCATCCAACAGAATTCTTCTTGTCTTTGCTACCTTCTTTTTCAATGCGTCAAGTCCTGCAGCATCGCTAGAAGCAGGCTTAGGAACATCGCTATCGATGAACTCCTTCAGCCCATTATCTTCAAGCACCACCTACATCTTATCCTTCCAGGATATGTAATTCGAGCTACCCTCAAGGGCATACTCCAATCACAACCCATTGAAATACATTTCAATGAATACTCAACTGTCGCACCAAGAAATTTCTGCAGCAAATTCGAATTGTCCACCAGCACAAAACTTAGCAATTATTCACAATTGCAATCTCCAGTAATAAAAAATGCTTTGATACCATGTAGAAATTTATAAATACTGATGTATTACTGGACTCTCCTAATCTCACAATATTTATCTTCTTTCAAAATACAAAATCCTTCCACTATTGATCTTGCAGAAATTTAAAACTCAATTGCAAGCACATGTGAATAAATTCAATCGCACATAACACAGTTTTTTAACGAGAAAGCTTAAAGCTAAAAACCCCAACTATCATATATTATTTATATCAATGGAATCATGTAATAATCTCATACAAAGCTTAGTAAATCAAGCTCTCAGTACAATGTAGATTCATTACACACTGTCATGCAGAAATTTGCATCTCTATGCACCAATTTCTTACCTCCTGACTACCTGCCTCCACTGCGCACTCCCTGCTGAAAAAGACCCATGAAGGAATTAAAATTGGCCTTGCCTTGACTTTTAAATCCTCATTGGAAACTCCAATGTGTGTCAGATGCATTGAATGCATCACTATAGTCACAACGGATAGTCCATCTTACCCTTTCACCTATCTCTCCACTGGGTCTCCACTGGAACTGACATGCACTGTAGTTAACTGTTGTTTCTGTTCAGTTGTTGGTGAGTTATTAGTTGTGAATTAATTAACTAATTAACTCACTTAACTCTCACTAGTGTATCTTTCAGTTAGACTAGATACAACTAGCTCAACTGAGTTTAACTCCATTAACTAAGTTAAACTGAATAAAAACTCCATAAACTACTCTTCCAACTCTGTCATAACTTTTCCACTTTAGTTCTGATTGATTCCTCCATGCATGAGCCACCAATAAACCCTAGGAATTGTGTAATTCCTTTAGCCCACTGATTTGCCAAATTTGCTCACTGAAATAAAGTGCTCCAAGAGAATAAGTTGATGTTTATTGTCATATTATTATTAAGAGCTAATAATAATCGACATGCATATATTTTTAGATCGAAGATCTATAAATAGACTTCACCCAATATTATAAAAATAGAATTTCATCTATTTTTCACATTTGACCAACCATCTACAAATAGCATCATGCAACTTATATAATATTCTCACCATGTCTAAAAATATAAATACACCTAAAAATAGCATGTGGGCCCCACTTAGTGAAGGTGCTTAATTTTCACTAAGCTCGTAATCTTGTTGAATCTCAACATAATCATCATAGGAGAGCTTCAATTTCCACCCTATATTTAGGGACAATAGGGGAGATTAATATGCTACTTTATATTTCTGATCGAAAATAGGTAGGATACCACTTCCCATTAAAGGTAAGGATCACCTATTGTCTGAAAATAGGAAAGGTATGACTTACTATGAGAGGTAAGGATCACAATTTATCTTATTATTCATTAATATTCCCACCTTTACCCTCAAAGTTCAATTAGTGTAACACCTGCATCCCATCACTTGAGCAAGATACCACTTACCATAAATAGTAATGATAACACACTATCTCAAGTCTCCTCACCCATTGGCTAGATCAGTGTAAATCCCAACAAGCCCAGCTTGTGGGTAGGATGCATATCGAGGTATACTCTGTCAAGTCCCAAACTTGATGATAGGGGGAGATACCCACTTTTCATAAGTTAAAAGGATCACACACATACACCCTACAGTGACAATAGGTAGGATACTACTTACCATGGAAGTCAAGGATCACATTCTATCCTATTTTATATAGTTCCCTCAACCCTAGGAGTTCTCAAGCTCCATTCCCAGCCTAAGAGCTCAGACATGGGGGAAGAGCGTAGCTCAATGTTCTCGATCAGTTATGGCCACTTCTCAAAAGGGTCACCTCCACCTATTCTAAGCTACTCTATGAATATCAAGAACTTCCCTTTTGGTAAAGGCTTGGTATTAATGTCATCTATTTTCTCATATGCTGAAATGTGATGGAGTATCATGGCTCCTCTCTGCATCATATCCCAGATATAGTGATATAAAAATAAATTTTCTTGACATGTCGTGGAACACAGGATTATTTGAAAGTTGGATCCCACTTCTTAATATGGTAGTAAATCACATTTGTGCCCAGTACATTCTCAAACATCTCTCCAAAGATATTTCTTAATCACAGTACCTCATAGCTATCCATGCCAACAAAAATTTTTGTTGTTGTAGTCATACTCAAATGATAATAAAAAACTTATGTTTATTGCTCATTCAATAGAGCCATGGAAAACCCCAAGCTATGACAGCACCCATATGTGATTTTCCTGTGAACAAGATTTTCAATCTTATTCAGCATTGGTGTATCCATCAAGTTTTTGGCAGTGTGTCTTTTTCCATGATTAATTGTTTCATGTAGGTATCCCATTACATATCCAAGCTCTATCTGGTTCATGTTGCAAAGCAAGGATTTATCTGACTGTTTACTCATAGTAATATCCATCAAATATAAATATTATGAGCAGTCTATCTCAATTTCTTCAGTGTATTCCATCATTCTAAATTCTTTAACAACATACTTCCCTTAACATGGAATTCCTCATCATCTCTCCATTATAATTCTAATCTCAAGTAATCAATCAGTGAAGCTTAGAGGTCAACTTCCTCTGGTGCTAAACACAGAGATGATCTGATCTTGTTAGAAATAATTGTTATCATATATAAAACCAAACATCAAATACATACCTTCAACCTTGAATAGAGGTTGGAGTCCCTATCATATGTCCCTCAATCCAGGCATGCCAAATCCAAGGGACTTGCTTCAATCTAAAATTATGAGTCTATTATTATATGCCTTAAATACCTTAGGTGGCTCTAAGTATGCTTCTTCCTTAAATACATCATGGACGAATCCAACCTCATGTACATTTGATAATAGTGCATTAGGAAACAGGTGTTAGGATATTATCATAGTCATCTCCCTCCAAGATTACCCTCATGAATACACCTATGATGAAGTTCATGATCAAATTAGAGTGAAATGGATTAGGATGGTAGAGACCTAAAAGAAATATATAATTTTATATTATGATACATAACAGTAATCATGACACTTGACAGTGATGATGTTCCTTGATGATTCTACTTGAGATGCTAATATGATAGTGGCTCTCTTGGCCTTTTTTTATTGTCGTAGATCAGATCGTTCAGTTCACAAACGTAGTTTCACATTGACTTGGGTTGGCCCTAGGAGGACTGATGTGATTGATGTATCTCATTCTTATTGTACTTTGTATCTCAGTTGAAAATTTGATGAATATCTAATCAGAAGAATAATATGGTTGTTTTTTCCCCCTTGTGGGGTTTTTTCCCTAGTCTTTGACCTAAATATTAGTGTCTCTATTGTGCATGATTTTATTATTTTTTTCTTTATTGTTTCATTGCATTATTGATGTTATTTTTATTTATACATAATTATTATTTATGAAATAATGTTGTGGGGTGAATGTTACATGAAAACGTGGAAGTTTTTTAAAGTTTACAATTATCTACAGTAAAGAACAATCTAGCCCTAAAAATTAACATGGTATCAAAGTTGGGTTGAATAAGAGTCATTGAGATCACCCCCATGAAGAAACCTATGATGAAGTTCATGATCAAAGCAGAGTGAAAGGGATGAAGATGGAAGAGACCTAAAATAATGATAGGGTTTGAAGGAAACCATAGGAAACCCTTGTTTTTACAATATAGGTTAGGGTTTGTGAGAAACACTCAAAGTGACCTTGGATATGGTAAGTACCTACAGCAATGGAACCCTAGTATGAAACTTCTTTATAAGATATGATTGGTGAGAATCCCATGGTATATTTAGAGAAACATTACGAGAAGGGTATGTTGCAAATCCAATGGTCATTGTATACATTGATGGATTGGAATTGGTTGTCAATGAAAGAGATAAAGGATACAGGTGGTACTCATGAATATTTATTTCTTCTGAAGACGATATTGACATATGGTTGATGTTCTATGGTACAGTATCAAGAGGGTCTTATAGCTTCCTCTAATATTCTTTAAAGATAAGTACTTTCAATACTTATGTTATTTTTTCTCTTGTTTAGATTTATCATTTTAGTCTGAATATTAGACTGCTTCTAACTTCTTGGATGAGGATGTGTTCAAGGAAATCATATCCTTCTCAAGGATAATAATGATGTAGATCATTGCAGGAAACGTTATATCTCATAGGGACTTGGTACATGAATAGTAAACTCCAAGAGAGAGTGGGTGCAGGACGATGAAGAAGCCACTCTTATATGAGGAGAAGATAGACAATCATTCCTTACTATCATGTACACTTTCATTATGTGTATTTACTTTTCTATTATGGTTCTTTATCTTGTTTTGGGATCTACAGGTATATTCGATGAATAAGAGGAATAATTCACCTATATCAAGATTGAGAAGGATGTAAATGCATCCCTTTATTAGAATGGCGACAGGAAACAACCCAAAACTTGGAGGAAGGATTGGATTATCTCAAGTTGATGACTATGGATGAAGATGCCTCCTATTCATAGGGAGTATATTTTCGTGTTGAGTGAAATAGTCTCATGAGATGATGAAATAAACATTTCCTACATGCAAAGACCATTCTAGATAACAAGATGCAGTAGTGAACGATGCCTCTGCAATATTAATTTTAACAGTTATATATACTTTGTTCTTATTATACATAAAAATAATCATGACATTTGACAGTGATGATGTTCCTTGATGATTCTACACGAGACAGTGATATGACAACAACTCTCTTGGACTTGTTTGATGATCAGAGATCATATCATTCAATTCACAAACATAGTTGTTAACTGACTTAGGTTGGCCCTAAGAGGGTTGGATGTGATTGATGTATATCATTCTTATTTTATTTTATATCTCAGTTGAAAAATTGATGGATATCTAATAAGAAGAAGAATTTGGTTGGGTTATTCCCTGTAATATTCCTATATGGGGAATGTAGAAATATATGAACACAAAACTGGAAATAGAAGTGTAAATAAACTCATAAACATTGGAGACAAATATGGATACATAACATCATGTATTAGATCAGAAAATCAACACAAATAGTGAGGCATAAACCATATACAATGAAGGAACAAGCCTCCCATAAAAATTCACTGCCACAAATGAGCTGTTATCATAACACAAAATACCGAAGAGCTGCTACAGTGCAGTTGAAAATACATTGCTAAAAAAAAATAATGTACGAAATATGTAGGTTTTTTATATGGCTCAAAAATATGCCCAATACAAATCTAGGCTTAATACAAGCTCCTACAAAGAACCCAGAAAGGGTTTTCAGAAATACACCCTATACAAGATGGGATCTAAAGCCATAGGGTTGAATATTCACTGAAAATTGAAGCATAATATTGTAGAAGGATGAAATAATTTAGATCTGATGTAGATCCCCTCAAAGGCCTCCTCCAATGAAAGGTTGAACCCTTCAATCACAAGAAAACTCTCCAAAGGAGCCACAAGATCCCTCACTAAAGATGCCCTCAAAAATAACACAATTCCCAACTGGAACAACACTAGAAATGATGGGAAATAGTTTTCCTAGTGCCAAAGATATGAAATATGTTCAATAGCTCTCCAAATTTATCTCCCAAGTGAATGAATCCTTCCTCCAATGAGAAACTAGCTCAGAAAGTGGGTTTCTAAACACTCCACTGCAACACCCTGCAACACAGCACAATAACCTGTAGAAACTGTGTTGATGAAGAAAGTTGTATCTTGGCCTAAAAACCTGAATGTGGAAATGAATGCAATGATCTTACAAGAGGCCTCTCAAGGAAAGAGGTGGGATTCCCACTCAGGAACACCCGGTGCTAAACAGCACATCAATCTCAACTAAACAGCTAAACAATGCTAGTCTAAACAGACCATATACAAAATAATGTTCCAAACATAACCCCATATGGCTACCATCCTCTTCCTTTTATAGATTATGAGTTTCCTTTCCCTTGGCCCCATTCAATTAGGTCATTCCCTTCATGAAATCAATCTCCCTCCAAAACTGTGTTATTCCTCATTTAATATCCACTCCTCCATAACAGCGTTGTTGACTTGGTCAAAGTTGACTGAATCAACATGATCCAACCCCTGTTCACACTTGGAGGTGATTTATTTAGCTGCTTAAAATTTCTCCTTTCACACTTGAAGTTTTTTATTGATTCTAAGGAGATTTATGGGCCTCCCCACCCACTTATTCACCTACCTAGTGATAAAACAAACTATAATATTCCATTTAGCTGAAGGTGAAACTTTTGGAATATTATAGTCCTCCCCTACAAAACGTTGCTTGTCCTCAATCAACTGTAAAGGGAGAGAAAAATTCCTCCCCTCCACCTTGTGTGGCCTCCTCATCAATAGTCCCCACCACTGCTCAAAATAATTTGCAATAAATCTTCCCTCCAATGGTTCCTCCCAAATATGCAAAACCAAATGGCTTACATCATGAAAAGGTGGAAGGTGTAAGTGGAAACCTTCTTGATGTCCCATGGCATCCTCAAGGTAGGATTGATGACAAACATAAGGGATCTCATTCCCAATGAGAGACTCCCATACCCATGTTATCATCCAAATGTAATGAGCCATTCTAGGTAGCTCATCAAATAAATCCATAACCCTTGGTTTATGCAATGTATTGGGGTTGCATGGAGAGATTAAATTTTTCCACCCAAGTTGTTTCTCTCTCCATTTATGGTATGTATGGGTTTTTTGCTGATATTGGGTTGAAATACTATGGCCTCCAAGAATGACCCAAGTCACCCCACCAAACAAAACATCCATGAACTGCCCCCTCCAAGAACTCAAGCTCTCAGAATGGCTCCTCCCACATGAAGAAAAGAGATGTAGTGTGGAAATCATGGTTTTCCCATGATCTCTCCTGAAATATGCAATATATAAAGTATGGAGAATCATACTCCTAATGGGCACCTTCAACTCTTGTGCCACTCTCCCAACAAAGCTTCCCATAAACATAAGAACACCACCAATATATGGAAGCAAAAACAAATGAAAACAAGTTGCCACATGACAACTAAGAGGTGGATCATAGTTCCACATATGGAACCAGCATAGTGCATCCCCTCCCTGCCTAAAAAAAAATAATAACAAGTGTCCTTTCAGCCACTTTTTTTCTGCCACAATCATCCTACAAGATAGGATCATGAAAGTAACATGTGGTGCCAATGGTGCACACCAAGAATCATGTGGCCTCCCCCACAAACCACCAATAGCATGGCCATAATAAATGCTGAAAATGGCCTCAAGTACATCATAATACCATATACAAGAAGGAATGATCCCCCTTGGTACAGCATGTTTCTCATATAAAGTAAAGGAGTACAAGTTATAATGCAAAAATGTACCTTCTCTACTATGTACTTTGGTCATTGAGCTGAAATGGCTCAACTAAAATCTCTCCCTCACTCTCAATGAGTATGGAAGTGGTTGTGACAACCTCTCTATCACCATTCAGGCTATGCATCTCTCCTCATTCTGATATACATCCTACTGAATTCCCTCCCAAGTGAACTCCTCCATCAAGGAATGATATGCATCAAAGTGCATGGAAAGAAAGTCCACATGTGCTGCATGTAGCAGCTTATCCTTGAGCTCAGAAGCTCTAGTCAAGAAGATTTTTCCATAAGAATAGATGACCTCCTCATCCACCATGTATCTATCATCTCCCTCTGGTTCATCAAGAATCATGCAAGCACCAAGATCCTTGGAGTACTCTACCAAGATTTGAGACCTCCAATATGGATCAATCCTCCTAAGAGACAACGTTGAAGATATGAAATGTGAAGCTCCTCACATGTTTTTGTCCTCTCCTTTGACATCCCTCATGCCAAATTAATCCTCCAAGATGCTGCCATGCCCACTCATGCTCAAATAGAAGTGGTGACTTTTGGAGGTTGGCCTCCATGAGAAGCTACCATACAAAAAGAATCTCCTGATCTTGGCCAAAGTAAGCATGAGTGGCCTCCATCTACTCCAATACATGGAGGATTTCCTTCCTTAAAGAAAGTACCCTCTGTTTCTCCAAATCCATGGAGTAGCTCCCTTGCACCATGGTGGTGCCCTCATCCATCACTACAGCAACATCTGTCAGCGTAGAAGATGTAGTGAGAGTGGGTAATGCTAAAAGTGGGAGAATGTCTCCCTCATCCTTGAGTCTACCCCAGACTCTTTGCATTGTATCAAGTCCTCCAATGGTCCCCACCCCTATGGAATGAATGATTGGTCCAACCAAGTGTGAATCATCTCCCATCATCTCCTGATCTGGTGGTCTCCCCAGTGGAATGCCTCCATGCAATGAGACATCAATATCAAGAGTAGACTACACATATGGATGGAAAACTTTGTCCCTGCCCTCATTGCGCAAATCATTTTTCCTCTTCTGTGCATCAACCTTCTGAAATAGATAGGGGTGTGCTCCTCCTCATGTGATGTTGGTCATCCTCCCTACCTTCTCCTTTCATCTTCAAGGTTTCACAATCATGTTGTTCATTGATTGTGCTTTGACCTCCACATATGAAACCCTTTGGAACTTCTTGCAATGATACAAGAATTCCTCTTGTTGGAGCAAGTGCTCCATCTTCCTCTGCATGAGGTGCTAGACATGCTTTAGATATGACAGCGTTTTTGACCCCATCCATCTCTTCCTCTTCAATAGGAATGGGAGTCACCTTCTCAATAAGAGGATCCACTTTTGAAAAAGGTATCTTCATTCCCTCTTTTCCAGGAGTATAAGATAGATAAATTGCCTCTATCAAGGTATTATGCAATATTTTAGCCTCTTTAACAGTTTTCTGAAGTGGAGTTGAGTTTTTAGGTCCTTTAAACCCTTGCAAAAGTTTGGTTTTTTTTGGTTTGTTTAACTCCATCAAAGGTGATTCAGAATGTTTTCCATCAAACCTTTCCACTAGTCTCCTAGTTAACTTTGCATAAGTAGATGTATGTGCATTTTTTAAAGAAAAGGACTCAAATATCCACCAATAATAGGCCTTACTTCCAAAATGCAGCGTTGCAAATCTGATGGCTTCATTCTCTGAAACTTGGTGTTGCTGCAAATAGGTGTCTAGCTCCTCCACCCAAGCCCTAGCTAAACATTTAGGTGAACCATCAAAAGTAGATAGAAAGAATCTACCCTCATCATATTGTTGGCACCTTTCCTCCTTAATCTTGCAAAACTCTTGGAAGGTGATGTGATCTTTGAACCTCTTATTTTGAGATCCATATTCTTGCAAATAAGCACTAAGAGTCTCCATCCTAGGTATTTCTTCTTCTTCCATCTCCCTCATAGTAGATCTAGGCATATGACTATGCTGTGAATCATAATGGGTGACTGCATGCTCACTCTCATCATGTGAAAATATAGATTTTGCTTCAAATTCAAACTCTCTTGGAGATTCTTTACACATCTCCCTTCTCATCTTCTTGAGATCTCCCTTAATGCTCTGCATAGTTTGAAAAAGAAGCTTTGAGAGCTTCTCTTCCCCTCTTCCTCCAAATAATGGAGTCTTCTCTTTGTCTTTTCTGTACATATCCTCTTCTTTGAGAGAATCTTATCCTTATGGTGACATATTATCTGAATTCACAGGCTAAGCCAAGATTATACTCTGATACCACTGTATTATTCCCAAATGGGGAATGCAGCAATATATGAACACAAAACTAGAAATAGCAGTGTAAATCAACTCATAAACATTGGAGACCAATATGGAGACATAACATCTTGTATTAGATCAGAAAATCAACACAAATAGTGAGGCATAAACCATATACAATGAAGAAACAAGCCTCCCATAAACAGTCACTACCACAAATGAGCTGCTATCATAACAAAAAATATCAGAGAGTTGCTACAGCACAGTTACAAATAAACTGCTACAGCAAAATAATTTACAAAATATGTAGGGCTCTTATATGGCTCAAAATATATGCCCAATACATATCTAGGCTTAATACAAGCTCCTACAAAGAACCCGAAAAGGGTTTCAGAAATACACCCTATATAATATGGGATCTAAATCCCTAGGGTTGAAAATTCACTGCAAACTGAAGCACAAGAGTGTAGAAGGATGAAATAATGTAGATCTGATGTAGATCCCCTCAAAGGCCTCCTCCAATGAAAGGCTGAACCCTTCAATCACAGTAAAACACTCCAAAGGAGCCACAAGATCCTTCACTGAAGCTGCCCTCAAAAATAACGCAATTCCCAGCTAGAACAACGCTGGAAATGATGGGAAATAGTTTTCCTAGTGCCAAAGATATGAAATATGTCCAAGATATCTCCAAAATGATCTCCCAAGTGAAGGAATCCTTCCTCCAATGAGAAACTAGCTCAGAAAGTGGGTTTCTAAACCCTCCACTGCAACACAACACAATAACCTGCAGAAACTACACTGATGAAGAAAGTTGTAGCTTGGCTTGAAATCCTGAATAGGGAAATGAATGCAATTCTCTTCCAAGAGGCCTCTCAAGGAAAGAGGTGGGATTCCCACTCGGGAATACCTGGTGCTAAACAGCACAGCAATCTCAAATAAACAGCTGAAGAATGCAAGTAGTCTAAACAGACCATATACAAAATAATATTCCAAAACATAACCCCATATATTTTCCATCCTCTTCCTTATATAGATTGTGAGCTTCCTTGCCCTTGGCCTCACTCAATTAGTTCATTCCCTTCATGAAATCAATCTCCCTCCAAAACTACGTTATTCCTCATTTAATCTCCACTCCTCCATAATAGCATTGTTGACTTGGTCAAAGTTGACTCAATCAACATGATCCAACCCCTGTTCACACTTGGAGGTGCTTTATTTAGCTACTTAAAAGGTCTCCTTTCACACTTGAAGTGTTTTATTGCTGCTAAGGAGATTTATGGGCCTCCCCACCCACTTATTCACCTACATAGTGATAAAACAAACTATAATATTCCATTTAGCTGGAGGCTAAATTTCTGGAATATTACATCCCCCTTGTGGGGTTTTTTCCCTAGTCCCTAACCTAAATCATGGTATCTTTATTGTGCATGTTTTTCTTCTTATGTTCTTTATTGTTCCATTGCATTGTTGATGTTATTGTTCTCTATACATAATTTATAATGATGAAATAATGTTATGGGGTGAATTGTATATGAAAACGTTGAAAAGTTTAAAAACTTGCAACTAACTACAACAGAGAACGATATAGAAAAAAAAAATAACACATTTTTCTACTTAATACAGGGTTATATTCGTACAAAAGTGAGGTGACTTTTCAACTACCTTCATATCTAATTCCAATTCACTTTTATTTTCTAATTTTATTTTATTTGTACATAATTACATCAAAATTCCAAGATAATTGTTTAAATGAAATAAACACCTAACATGGATCCAACCCCAAAATTCATAATACTTGCACTTGGATTTGTAGATCTTAGGTCATGTGAGTGTGTCAAACCTCATAATATGTTGTATTAGATAGCATTTTTCTTGAAATTAAGCCTTCATTAATGACTTCATATTCATATTTATTAGGCATCATTGTCTCTCAACTTGGATTCTATGAAATAACGGAAGTGGACATGGTATGTGGCTTAGTTGGATCCACCATTTGTTGTTCCAATGCCTCTTTGTTCAGCTTTTTATTTTTTCAGTGAATTCTAGTTATTTTGGAAGAATAATTGTTTGTGCTCAATCTAGTCTCCTAAATTGAGCTCATTTAATTGTCAACCAGGGTCAGTAAACTGCTGAAGTGAAGTGCACCATATGTGCCTAAGTAACCTCTTCCTACTTCGTTGTGTCTAGTGTTTTCTGATGTTTTTGGTTTTATGGTTTTATTTTGAAAAGGAAAAGAACTAAGTGCTAAATGAAGGGAAACTATTGGTCAAAACAGAGTGAAGCCTAAACTATGATGGTAAACAAATGCAAATGCAATACTGAAACAGAATCAAATCTAAAATATGACTAAGCAGAAACAAAGCTTGATAATGAATTTTAAACAAATGATTCAAAACATAAACTCAACTTGTCAAATGCTTTCATCAAAGGTGTTTTGAGAGAGAGCTTGAGACATGGTCAATTAAGTATGCAAATCCTATCTAAACAATTAAACAACTAACTTATAATGATGCAACATTTTGTCCTTGATTAGATATTTGTTGAAGCATAATTGGAGTAAAACATTGATACCATCATAAGGTATTTTACTCTAAGGCTAGTTCCTAACTCTATTCTGCAATTTAATTGAATGTCACAAAACCTTACTCAAGAGTTATTGATTTCTTTTCAAAGTAGTCTTTTGAGGGAGGGCTCTGTTTATGAAGTGATAAGGAAATTGCAGAGGTACTTCAGACCTTAAAATGATATTGTCTTCTGTTCATGTAGTTATGAAGCAATTATAGATTTTAGAACAAGAAGAGGTTTGTGAATAATGAAGGTTGTTTTGTTAACTTTAACAACTGAAGTAATCTAATGTGCAGTGAATGACAGTCTGAATGTGAAGTGCAAATGCAATGAGTTGAACTAAAACTGAACTTAAAATGTCACTAATCTAAAACAGTGTTAAACTACAAGTCATTATCAAACTTAAAGCAAAACAACTGAACATGAATTAAGTGCAATTAAACTCCGGAGTATCCTAACTTATGCTATGCAAACAAAAAGACTGAAAGCAATTAAAAACTAAGATATCATGGCTATCTCCCACTCATCATTATGATATGTTGGACAAGCGTTTAAGAGCAAGGACAGCTATGGTACTTAGTGCAAACACACAAATGAAGTGTTCAGGATCACAATCATGCTTAAAACATTATAAAGATTTCTTGGAAGAGTTTCTTCTTGTGGAAGAGTATTTAGCATAAGTATAACTATGATATTGAACAAAAGAGATTACAATTAAATCCTACAATACTATAGCCAATTCCCATTCATCATTATAATCTTTTGGAAGAGCTTCTTCTTTTGGAAGAGTTTTTAGAATGAGTATAACTACAGTAGCTAATGAAAGCAACTACGAACTCAACTTTAAAAACGTAAAGGCAGCTAGAATACTTATCTAAATTACGCAAATAAATCCGTGCAAGAGGCAGGGGCCCTCTACCACCTGACGGAATCTAACTCCAAATCAGATTAACGCTTTCAAAACAACACTGTCTGCTTCATTAAAGATGAAATAGCTTGAACAGAGCACTCTGCGTCTTCAGAAATGTAGCACAGGATCTAAGCAAAATCTAGAACAAAATCTCCAGCCTAGCTCTCGGTTTCCCAAGTGTTTATATAACAAATGTTCATAACAGAACTTGCAACAATTCAAGGATTATTGTCTTTCCTTATCGAAATCATACTAGGACTCTTAAAGTGGTTGCGTGAAAAGGAAATAGACATCTGGACTGAGACAGTCCTACTAGAAGTCTGCTTTCTTAAATATGTTCCCACGTATCAAAACCATACACAGAATTCGTTTCTTCCTTCATGGTGAGCAACGAACCATGTAGACATGACGTGGAATATGCCCATATGCGGTTTTTCTTGAGACGACACCTGGAACCCACTCAAAATGTAAAACAGCTGCGGAATTCGGGATCAGCTACGGAATGCGCGGTCAACTACGGAATGCCTGTATTCTGTAGCTATTTTGCAGAAAATTGTTAAAATAGAAAAAATCATGAAAATACAATATGTTAATCAATTTCATGTAACCTTTAAGCAATCCTAATCATTCTTCATTGATTTTAGGCTTATGAAGTGATAAAATAATGATGAAATGAAGTGAAGGTTTGTAAAAGAGAAGGCAATTCTAAGGCTCAACAATAATTACATGTACTTCTTGTTCAATATCTTTTTCAGGCCTCACCTGTCCTCAACTTGTGAGATTTTATTAGCCTCTCCATCATGATGTTATGTTTTTGATAGGTGTTCATAGTTGTTAACACTAGAAAATTGTACAACAGAAGATGGCATTAATTAATGTCAGGCCAAAGGATTTACAAGGCTGGAAGACATTACAAGATCTGGAAAGTATTTAAAAATCTCTAAGGTCTGAGGAAAGCCAAATTTGAACTAGTCCTAAATGATATTTTCGCGCATAATCATTCGTGAAGAGCGCCTTCTGTGCGCCTTTTTTCCCGATATGCGCGCATTCCTGAGAGTGGTGAAATGTCACTATCCGAGACCACAAAAAGCAAAGGACAAGTGATTCCTTACTTGTAGCCACCTAAGGACAGCCACCAATGCCTCCTTAGACACTATGTGAGCACACAATGGAATATTTGGAGCACACAAAGGAATCATACCCCTCTCTTGGGTCACCATCCTCCACGTACCAAGAGAGGGAAGGAAGGATTTGAAATCTCCTATATAAGACCACAATGAGATGAATAATGGGTGATCACATTTTTATGTTGGCCAAAATTTCCCAAGAAATACCAGCAGTGTGTGACCCGGAGCTGAAGATAGAGGAGACTCAATTTTTGGCCACCCAACAATTTGAGTCCAACACAGTAGAAAGAGAGGGAGACAGCACTGAGGCAAGCTTGGGATAAAAACATCCTTGCATCGAGACCTAGAACCATTTTCCAGGGGCCCTTTGGCAAGAGGGTAGAGTTTCACTCTTCTTAATACCAACACTCAATAAGAGGGGCCTAGAGCCACCATTTTCATTATTGTTGTTGTTTGACTCGTTCAAATATTCTATTTATTTTTGTTTAGTTTTAGTTTAGTTTTTAGTTTACATTTTCATGTTTTTTCCTCTATATAGTATGCTTACTGACTCCACTTCTTTCTGCCTGTTACCAATAGCTTAACAAGGTAAACCACACCCCTTAAGCTGGTGTGATTTCGTACATACGTGCACCAAACACACTGCAAAAGGATTGGAAACTCCACTAACATTTTATTACCAAGTTTATGTGGTTGTGCTTTCTTTTTCCAAGAGACCTCTCTCTATGTTGTGGAGTGGAGTTGAATTTCCCTTGATTTCTCTTGCAATCCCTATTTCATCCCAAGTGACAGAATGAAGAAGAGAAGCTCCTAAAATTTCTACTTGTACGAATTTGCGCGTGTTTTTTCCTCACAGATGCACAGGGTGCGCGTTAAGTGCTGACCCGCGTGCAGAAAGCGCACCTGTTTCAGCCTTTTACATGCAAACTACAGAATGATAAATTTCTCCCTAGTTTCTGTTTTTTCCTACTTGTAAGGTGCTTGGCAGCCCCTAATACACCTGCCAACACTGGTTGGGGTACCCTGCAGCTTGTTAAAGCTCACTTTTAGCTGTTGTTTGTAGGCTTAGTGTCAGTTTTACTTCAAGTTGATTTTTGCAAAGTTCACACGTAGTTCAAGTAGGGGGACAAAATAACTTGCAATCCAAAAAAGTTTATGTTTTGAAAATTTTGGTAACTACACACTTAGATAACTAGCCCAAGTAAGTGGCCCAAGACCACACATGCATAGCTAGTTTTTCTTTTTCTAGTGTAAAAGTTTTTAGTTTAGTTCACTTTTTGCACTAGGAATTTTGGGACTAGGATTGAATTTTTTATAGAAGAGAAAGTAATCTCTACTACCTTTGCACCTTCCGGTGATCCTAGGTAAGCATATGAATGCTCCCTATTCACAATTCGCCATCTCCCTATAGTTAGTCACATAGATTAACTAGGAAAAATTGAAAGCGGCCCATTATCCGCACATGTTTTTCATTTGAGCCAGGAACAATACAACATAGTTTAAATATGGGATTTTGTAAAGGATCATCGATATCCACACGTTCAAACTATGTGCTTGTCCACTTTGTACTCACACACACTCACCCACTAAGAAAATCAAAGACACCTAAAACTAACTTAACCAAACTGACTAAATTCTCCCCACAGGGGCCACAAAAGAATTTATAGCTTAAGTTAGGATCAAAGGCATAGGCATTCAATAAGCCGCCTTGATCATACTTCATATTGAAACATAGAATTTATGTATTTGGGGAGCTTCAAATCCACCTATCAGCCCACGGCAAAGAAAACCCGAGTGCGGCAGAGACCTGTTTAAGAGGGGGTTAAGCTTAGGCGCAGTGTGTGCGGTATCAGTTGGGGCTACCTGACCCAGCTGATACTTGGTACTATTAGCTAACTACCAAGAATCCCAAGAATTGAACACTCATTTGGGACAGTGGTTCTTAGTGGCCAAAAACTAGAGCATCCTTTTCCCTATAGGTGACGGTGCAGGCAAGCGCCAGACCCTCTACCCTTACCTTGGTGGATTATCTTTGGCTGATTGGGGGCATCACCAACTCTAATGGGACATTTTTCCAGCACTCACAAGAAATATTCTCAAGGCCCAGTTACTTTTAAGTGTGTGAGGACACAATAGGTCTTCTAGGATTTTGAGTATCATACGCAAAATGAACAAAAACCACTTTTTTGATTGCTTGATCACATAGATTAATTTAAAGGGAAAATTATTTTATTTTATGCTTTGTTTTATGTATGTGACAAGAAGTTTTCTTTGATCATAGACTCTATCCTCTCAAATTTTTCCAAAATCTGGGTGACACCTGACAGGTCCCAACGTAACCTCATCGATCCAGGCATCTTTTGGACCTCCCCCCATTACCGTTAGGGGTTCCAGGTCTTTCGCCATTCAAGTGTCAAATATGAAACATTGTTACCATTATTGGTTCATCTTTTATTAGGGCAGTCATATTCGGAAACCCTAGTCGGTCTCCCAACACCACACCACACACCACTCCTCCCATGACCCCTAGGGGCAAAGGAGTGTGTCCCATTCGGGAAGCCAGCTGAATACACAGCAGGGTACATCGCAAACTAACCCTCATTCTAACCATAACTGTGTATCTTCACACATTTCAATGGCATCAACCTCTCAGTCACCTTTCTTAGCTTCGTTGAATCTGCCCTATTTAACCAAGATAACAAATGACCCCATCGTACACGATCCTACATGGCCTCTCATGCCCACAAATCTCCCTTCGGATATACCAAATTTTGAAGGCAAGCAAGCAGAAGACCCAGGTAATCATGTCATGACCTTTCATCTGTGGTGCTCATCAAACAGTATCATTGACGACACTATTCGATTGAGATTATTTCAGCGCACTCTTACAGGAGTAGCCGCGAAGTGGTACATGGAGCAACCCTTAGCTTCACATGGAACCTTTAGTGCCCTTGCTACTGCGTTCCTAACATTTTTTCAGTTACCCATTCACCATGATTCCAGAATGGAATTACTGACGCATTTTAGAAAAACCCCCGCCATCCATATCTCAGACCATCTCCATTAATGGAGGTGGCGTCGTAGTTTATGTAAAGCTAAACTCGACGACTGGGTTCTCTTAGATTTGTTCTTGAAAATTCTTACAGAAGATATTTCAAAGGATGTGGCGCAGAAGAATCCCACATCCGAAGAGGACACAATCATAAAATCCCATAAGCTTGAGCTAATCTATACGCAGTCAGGATACATTTATAACATCCTGCCTAACGTCCCACACCTGCAAACTTATCAAGAAATTCCAGGTGCGTCGAACTCTGTAGACGGGATAATTGGGTCAATGACCTAGGGTTACCTGGGTAGTAGCAGTCAAAACCCCAGTTACACATACAGTTCTACCCAGAACATGCCTCAACCCAGTTTTCAAATTCATCATATGCCTCAGCAAAATTTGACTAATAGGGCGCAAGCGTATCACCGGGGAGGACCTTATCCTCTAGCTTAGGGGACCCAGTACGCAGAGAGAAACACTGATGGAAGAGCTCCCCCCCCCAACATTTGGGTATGAACCAAGGACATTTTTATGCTCAGTCCCCAGCATAGGACCCACCTATGCAGAACAATGCACAGGTGAACTTGTGCAACCATCCCAAAACCAACCACACCAATACAATTAGGAGAACTACGCTCCTAACGTGGTGAAGAAAAATTCCAAAAACAAGCCAAAAGGGAATCCTAGACAGGGGGGAAACAACCAGAAATTCCCACCACGATCCCAGGCTGGAGGAAACTCCACCCGGAATCAGAACCAGGAGCTGAGCAATGCCCAATGGCAGAGCAAAATGCCACCTCTTCGAAAAAACCATTCCTATTCAATATGTGGTGATTACGGTCACTATACTCACCACTTTCCCAATATCCCTAAGCTAAAGAACCTACAAAGTAATCGAGGATGAGGAGTATCTTCCCAACAAATAGTTGTGATGCAAGAACCTTTTTCCAATCAAGGGACGATGAGCACCCACCAACAAAACCCGGACGACTCCGAGAAAAGCAGCCATGAAATATACATCACTGGAGAAGAGATGTTTTTCCAAACAAGGAATCACAACTACGACACCCCACCATACACCAGTACGTCAAGAGCAAGTACCAATGCACTGACTACACTTTTGACCATTTCAAAGATGCCTATAGAACCATTGCCGAAAATGGCAAAAGGACCTAATATGCAAGCAAGAAACTACTCCAAAGAGGCCCATAATTATAGTATCGTGGATGATTTAGCACAATCTCCCACTGCTATGTCAGCTTTGGAAGTATTGTAGTCATTCCCAAAACAACGGAAAGCCCTTCCTTCCGCATTAGGCGCTATTGACCCTGTCGATACGCGCCTAATGGATTTTAACTTAGACAAAGCCACCCCTCGGCTTCCTTCCATGGTCACCTTCCAGATACCAATTTTGGTGCAAAATATCACTATCCACCAATGTTTCATAGACGAGGGTGCATCCACATGCATCATGTCCAAAAAAAATTGGCAGAAGTTAAGTTCTCCCGATCTAAAACTCTCATTCATCACGCTTTGAGCACACAATGGTCGTCCCTCGACCCCCGTCATCCTTTACCAAAACGTCTCGATCTTCTTAGCCAGAAAGATTTTCCACATAGACATCAAAGTCTTGGATGCTCACTTGGACTACAATACACTTCTTGGGCAGATTTATATGTACGCCATCTCTACCATAGCCTCCTTCGTCTTCTGCATCATGATGTTCCCCCACGAAGACCACATCATTACTATAGACCAACTGACGCACAACGAGAAGCGACCCCTAACAAACACAAATGTAATTCTACCTTATGTAGATACACTCTTGGATGGCCTCTCACGGTACCAAGAATATGGCCCTGGCTAATTCAAACCGTCGTCCGTTCTAGGGTCATTCCTAGGCGATCCTCCCATAATCCCTGAGTCACAACTCGATGTCACAGGGGCTCCGGTTTGTATGATGTCCACATCAAGCACTGAAGCTAGTCATTACATGGACACAAGAAGTAATGAAATTGAGGCATCGGCCACGGTATCCTCCCTAGCCTACGCCACCTCCCGAACCCCTTTCCTCTACCCCCCAGCTGGCTTCGTCTCCCAGCAGGTTTTGGAAACACTATTGTTACCCAACATATCGTTGGCATTCCTAGTTTGGTACCTCATTCCCCCTTCAGGAACAGGAGCTACCCATAGTACTGCCACAGGGTTGAAGTCCCTCAGTCCCGAGGATCCCCCACCCGTTCAAGAAATAGTTGAGACAAACCCTGCAAAGGAAGTTCCCCTTGCAAAATCGGTGATCACAGCTAGGAAAACTGAAAAGAGAAGAAAGAATACCGTGACCCCCGCCATATAGTGGGAATCACCAGTATGTGCCATACGTGACGTAATAGGTCACCCTACCCATATTTTTCTAGATCTGAATGAATTAAAACCACTCCTTGGGTCCAAAACAGACATCACGACATCGTGTTCCCGTAAAAAGGAACCTACCACCAAAGGTAAAGGAAAACCGCTGCGTACCAATCACGCATGCTCTCTCTACAAAAACTATGGGAATTATACCCACCATTTCCCTGAAATCCTACGATATAGAGATGTCTTACATGCCATTGAGCGATCCTATCAAGAGGATCCCTACATCTAGTCTATCGGAGATGAACCTCGTATCATCTTGTACCTACAGGGAGAGCAACAATCACTTGAAAGGATCCCCGCCAGACCCCCTCCCCCAATTGAAAGGTGTGTACTCTGTGATAAACTCGATCATTTCATCATTGACTAACCAGTTTTGGAAATGTTCCAATGATGGTACCCAGTCCATATAGTAAATCGTGCCTAAATGGACGTCCCATATTCATGTCATATATGCGGTGACAACCACCCAGTACGTCGTTATCACTACATACCACGATTCCGCACAGCTCTAGCATGTATGCGATCAACCATAGTATTCCTCTCCCAAGAAGATGGCACAGACTCGGATTCCAGGAATAGTTCAACAACTCAAGAGGATGTGATGAATAGATTTGTCCCGTTGTGGCCAGCTGAAAGACATCCAATTAGGGAGATTCATCCCCCACCAAACACTGACGATACGACACACCATATACGATTCATATCATCATGCATTGGAACCATGACTCGAGTTGTCTACTCATCTACCATAGGTGTCGAGTCAACTGCAACTATGAGAGTAGTTGTCCCTATGGCAATACATACCCAATATATCTGCACTCTATCGACCACGTCTGGTTCCACCACCTCCATGATGGAATCCTTCTCATGTCTCTCAACTAGCTCCACATGGATTACCCCCATTCATCATAACCCTACATAGGAAAAATCCCCCTTCGGGTCCTTGTTTCAGTTAGATGAGGATATCCTAGAGGCCATGACGGAGCCAGATTACCCATGGGATGCAATGCCTCACCATTTTCTTTTTCTCCCCAAGAAAACGTTCAATCCTAACAAGACAAATGAACAAGATATCTACGCAATCGAAACAAAATATTTCCTACCACCAGGGAAGGTCAATTGGTTCAAAAACCCCATCCTAGCACCCAGTGCGTTTGAGGAAGGAAATATGTCGAATATCTCACCTACCATCAAGGTGAACATATCCCAGAATCTGGAAAAGGTCAAATAAATCTCACTGGGGGTAGCATGCTCTCCAAAAGAAATAACCTCTTACACCAAATTGTTACAAGAGTATAGAGATATATTCGTGTGGGACTACTCAGAAATGCCTGGGCTCAGTCATACGATCGTTGAGCACCATATCGACACTTGGCCTGACATACCTTCAGTGCGCCAAAAACAACGTCAACTGCACCCCTCTAAGGCAGAAGCAATAAAGATAGAAATCAAAAAGCTTCACAAAGATGGTTTTATCTACCCCATCACCTATACATGTTGGGTTTCCAACCCTGTTCCTGTCATGAAAAAACAGGGCACGATATGGGTTTGCACCGATTTTCGAGATTTGAAAAAATCTTGTCCTAAAGGCAATTACCCCACTCCATTCATCGACCAAGTCATTGATTCTTGTGCAAGACAAGAGGCTCTAACCTTTATGGATGGGTTCTCCAGGAACAATTAAATCCAAATCCGCCATACAAACTAGTACAAAACTGTGTTCACCACCCCCTAGGGCACATTCGTATACAAGGTAATTCCATTTGGCCTAAAAAACACTGGATCCACCTTCCAAAGGGCCATGAATTATATATTTCAATACTTGGCACACCTTATCCTCACCTAATTGGACGACCTGACAGTCCGCTCCAAGAAGCGCTCAGACCATCTTGAGGATCTACGATTGGTATTCCAACGATGCCGTCAATACAACCTACGCTTGAACCCCCTCAATTTTTTCTTATGCGTTAGTGCGGGAATGCTTTTAGGTTTTATTGTGTCCCAGCAAGGGATTTGTGTGGACCCTCTCAAGGTCCAAGCCATTAAAGAGGTACCTCCACCTCGAACCCTCAGACAAATTCAAAGCCTACAAGAAAAGGCCACTTTTCTGAGATGCTTCGTCCTAGATTATGCCACCTGTGCTCAAGGGTTCTTGCGCCTCCTTCACCAGGACATTCCATTTAAATGGGATAATCATGCCCAAAAATAATTTGATGTGCTGAAAGAAACGTTATCTTCAGCACCACTCATTAGTCCCCCAGACTATGACAAAGATTATATCCTGTATCTATCAGCTTCTGAATCCACATTGTCGGAGTATTGATTTAGGAAGGCCTAGATGGGAAGGAGCACGTAATCTATTACGTCAGCAAAACCTTGTTAGGCCCAGCATTGAGATATGAGCCTGAAGAAAATACTGCCCTAGCATTAATCCACGCAGTCCAAAAACTTCGCCATTACATCATCTTAAAAACCACTATGGTTATTGCAGATATTAATCCCATCAAATACCTGCTCATGTGTTGCCTAATGAACCACAAGTACACTCGTTGGATATTCATTCTCCAAGAATACGACTTATAGTTTCACTCCCCCAAAATCAAAAAGGTGCTTGCATTAGCAGAGTTCATTATGGACCTCCCAGGATATTCCAAGGGATCTCTAGTAAACAATTCACTACCAGATGAACATTTTTTCTTCGTATCAATCGATGACCCTTGATACGGAGACATTCTCCTATTCCTGCGAACCCAAAAATTTAGACCTCACTTCACGCGAGATGACCATCGGTGCATGTGCCAGCAGGCCCCTCGATATCTCCTTCTGGGAGATTTCTTATACTGACGAGGCATCGATACCATTTTACGTCGATGCCTTACTCATGACCAAGCAGAACAAGCCCTTAATGACTGCCACGGAGGTGCTTGTGGTAGCCAACTATCCAGAATGGATGCTGCCCAAAAATTCCTATGGGCAGAATATTTTTTTCCCTCCCTATTTCGCGACTACATCACAGCAATAAAAATATGTGAACAATTCCAACGCTTCACTCATAAGGCAAGAGCACCACCCACTCCTTTGTACCCCGTCATAGTAGTCGGCCCCTTTTATAAATGGGGGATTGACTTCATGACTTGTAACCCTGCCTCATCGGGAAACCATAAATACATCATCATGGATGTCAATTATTTCACCAAGTGGGCTAAGGCCATGCCTACATATGACAACACAGCAGAAATTGCCACCCGATTTCTGTTCAACCGTGTGATTGCTTGGTTCAGCGTACCCAAAGTGTTAGTCTCTGACCATGGGAAAAACTTTTAGAATGAAGTTTTCAAGGAGCTATCTCACCACTCAGATTCACCCATGAATTCGCTTCACCATACTACCCCCATTCCAATGGACAGGTAGAAGCTATTAACAAAGTACTCAAAACTATGTTACAACGCATGGTGAATAACCATAAAACCAACTGGCACCATATGCTCTTTTTCACCCTGTGGGCATACTGCACAACGGTAAAGACATCCATTGGTTCACTCCCTTCCACTTAGTATATGGGGTCGAAGCCATGATTCCCATAGAATTCGAGATCAAAAAATTTCATGCCACCATTGAACTCCTTGATGACACCTAGCCTCTAGAACAGCGCATAGTGTAATTAGAGCTCGCCGACGAGAGTCAAAAACAGTCGCTACAACACAACGAGGCCCACAAGAAAAGGGTAAAAGCATCATTTGACTGCCACATCACCCCTCACTCATTCACCGAGGGAGAATTAGTCCTCCGCTATGATGTCACAAAAGAGGCCTTAGGGCCAGGAAAGTTCGAAACCTTGTGGAAAGTACCCTACATCATTTAACATTGCCTTCGACAGGGGGCATACATCTTGACGGAATTGGATGGGACCTGCCTCAATAACCTCTTCAACGGCCTTTACCTCAAGAAATTATACCCATAAAGGCCAAGACAGCCCTTCCCTAGAGTGTTCATACACAAAACCCCACCACTCAAAATTTTTTGACCCAAATACTTATTTAAAAGTACTCAAAGTATCACCATGGATCACCAACATGAATCCTATTTCGGATTTGTTGATGGAGCATCAAGATGGTCTCAAAGTTTAGTCGCAGCTGCCTGGGTCATTTACCATCCTGACCGATCGCCATTCTGCTCAAACGATGTGTGCATCGGTTCAACAACAAACAATCAGGTAGAATATGACGTCGTCATCGGACTTATGTGCGATGCCCTCCATCAGGGCATACACCATATACATGTCTACCTTGATTCCTAGTTATTAGTGTCGCAGTTAAACCAAACATTTGAGACAAGAGATACACATATGTTTAGAAAATATTTGCGTGCCAGAAGATTTAGCAGACAATTTGACTATATCGCATTTACACATGTACCAAGGAGTCAAAACCAAATAGTTGATCGCATAGCTAACAATATCCTAAACTAGAATGCATCTCAAATAAACCATCATACATAAAACCAAAAATATAGATATCCATTAGCATAATATAATACATAAACTGAAACAGGTAATACATCATGTAGAGCCCCAAAAAATATCTCTCTCATATATATATATATATATATATATATATATATATATCACAATGTGTATATCTGAGTACAAAAAATAGTGTCATTGGCCCAACTGCCAGCCCAAAGATACAAAAGTCGTCAAAAAATAAGGGAAGCATCCTCATAACGGGTGCTTTCCCTGTGTACAAAAATACTCTAGGGGGGTGACCCCTCAAGAGGGGCACCTGGACCCACCACCACCCCGGGTGCTACCACTGGAGCTGTCGTCGCAACAGAAATCGCCACTTGATGTAGAGTGGGCCGATAGTCCCTCTCTCGGGCCATCACAGTCTCTAACTAGACCTCCTCGAAGTCATCCATGAAACCCTGAGCAAACATCCCCTGGTCAAAATGGTCCACTTGACCCCGGAAATCCTCAAGAACTGACACCTGAGCTGTCAGTTCCACAATGGGAGCCTCTGCCATATCTGCGTGAGCCATTGTCGTGTCGGCATGAGCTTGCTTGGTTGCAACCTCTCTAGCAGCCAAGCTTCTACCCTCCCCAGAAGGGCCAGCACCAGCACCTAGTCCACCTACATCACCCCCTCCCTAACAACCCCTAGGTCATCATGGAGGATCGTGGCCCACTAGTCGAATCACGGGGCGACCCACCTCGCCAACATCTGCACGATTAACCAATATGATGTCAGTGTCACTAGAAAAACACATAAGTGCATACATACTCAAGTAAATGCAAAAAGAATAAAAAACATACCTGCTGGCCCCCAAACATAACCATAAGGGAGACCCATGTATGGATCACCTTGAAAGTCCATTCCTGCATATGGGTATGGAAAAACTATTTTTGGATTGGCCTCAAACCAGGCCTCTGTCGTGGCGTTCCAATAATGCCCCACCATGCCACCTCTACCTTGCGTCATCACTAAAGCCCACCTCCTCATACGAGCCTCTCGTGGCCCCCTAGGAGGCACTGCCACTACTGGCCTCAGCAGCATTACCCTCTCATACATGATGCTACACAAGATACTGGCGTACACAAATGACTTATATCCACATTGGACCTTGTTCAATTGTGGCACCATCCCATTAAAACAAAAATTGGAAAAGTCGAAAAAATTCCCGAATCTCAGTTGGCACAAAACTCCAACCTGCGAGCCGGATGCCTGATGCGGAGAAACTGACTCCGCCAGTCGTACAATCACCACCAGAGCACACCGCTCTGCCAAATCTGTAACTAATGCAATGTTGATGCATCCCTCTATAAGAGATGCCCCTCCACAGTGGCATCTCCTAAATCTCTCCAAGTCCATTCTCCCAGTAGGGAGTGGATACCTCAGTGCCTCACCTTGAGGCAGCAACCCGATCACAAACTAAACATCTGTCTCAATATGGATAACCAAATGTGTCTCGCGCAATACAAACATGTTGTGCCTCCTATGCCAATTTTGGATAATGTAACATAGTAGTCGGTCCTGCGACTAAAGCAACTTATTTACGCAAACTTTAGGAGACCCCATAGCGCCAGCTGACGGTGTGCCCCAGCATTAACAGCCAGCTCAGCACAGAGCTTGGGCCAATCCCAATCCCTCCATAATAGCCTATCATCAAAACAAGTACCCATCAGTACAGAGAAAAATCCCAAAAAATAGACAAAAACCAAAATATTTTGTCATCTCGGCCTTGCATGCCTATATTTTACACAGGTGCGCTAAAAATGAGGAGCAACGCGCTCTCGCGCACCTATCCCTTGAAATTATGTGAGGAATGTGCACCTTTTCCCAAATTTCCCACGCAATCTAGGGCAAAAGTCACCCAAAATCCATACAAACCCAGTCTGTACAAATCCCGGCACCATCAAACTATAAAAATTAAAGTACAGGATGTCATGGAGGTTACCTGGCCATAGTATCGCTAGTCCCTGGTGCTCTGGCTGACTACAACGGCAAGAAATTATATGCATAATCCTCTGACCTCTCAATGACTCAAAAGTACAAATGAATTGAATTAGGGACATATCCACCTATATATTGCCCTTTTCAAAAACTTCGAAGGTCCATAACGAGAGATCAGAAGGTCCGTTGTCCAAACTGTAAGTTGCACCACAATCAACACTCCATAATGAACAGAAGCGATGCCACAAATTCGCACTCCAAAAAAATTAATTTTTCAACGCTGACAGGTATGCCCTCTCTCATCTTCCTTTTTAAATCTCAATAATTTTAATAATATTTGATAAATAATATTCTTTCACTTGAGGTATTCGTTTTTGCAGGAAAAGCTCGCAAACCATCCACAACATTATCTCCTGAAAGTTCCAAAGCAGGTATCATTCTACCCCCAGCATGATAGAGTCCCAAAAAACTGCGCATATCCTGACATCATTTCTCCATCAAAAATAAACCATAGGTTCTTCATATATGACCTTGTTTATCATCACCTCAATGTACACATAATAAACATCTGCGTTGGTCGGTAGTGCCTCCCCTCTATGGCGCCCGTCATCCACAGTAGACCATATATCACAACATAAGTGACGCCATGGCCATACCACTTCAATCCAAGAAGCACCTTGTGCCCATCCATTCATCATGCATAAGGTCAAGTTTACCATATAAAATGAAACCCCCTTCCCGGATGACCAGGTTGTACAAGCAGATCAAGAGCACACCACTGCGCCTCACATTTGGCCCACCATATCTCCACCAGCATAATCACATCTATGATACTTTTACTTCCGTTTCATCAACCCTGCACATGAGACCAACCAATGGGACCCCCACCCTCAGCAAAACACCTTCCTCACACCATCAATGAGTGAACACTTTCATGTTTTGGGGTACCGTCCCTATGTTTTGTACAAACCAAACCCCATTATTTTATTCTTTTGGTGAGTGTACAAAAACCAAAAACAGTGCACTTCATCCCTTAACCCTCTCATTTCATCTTTTCTCCCATGGAAGCAGTCCCTGAACACCCTTGGTTGGAGTATTTCACCCCCACGCACAAACCATCATAACATTCATAGCCAATTCACACCCACCCTGGAAGTCCTCGCGACTCCAGGGATTTCCCCTTCAGAAATAACTATGACTTCCGCCAAGCTGCTTAAGTATACTCCGACCTCAGGCCACTAAATCCCCATCATCAGTTTTCAGTCATCCCTCGCCATCATGCCTATGTTAAACCCATCACATCCATGTCCCCAATCCCTCATATCGGCGACCCCTCATTCGGTTGAGGCTTCCTTTTTGTCGACTTCAACACCTATATTCCAAAAAGAAAGTGGTACCTTCGATCACCCCTCTCCATACAAAAGGGCATCCTCGGGTGGCACTATGGGAGACATCATTGTCCATAGATGTCATTGATCCTCCTGACATTCGACTACAACAAAATTTTTCATGTCAAGATGGTATCATACCTTATAACCATTGCACTTTGATCAAAACCGTCGAAGATATGTGCCTCCATAAGCATCTCTGTCAAAAATGCTTACACGGGAAAGTCCCAGCCAGTGCATATGTGTACCATGCGCAGTTATACGCCATACCAATTTTATGCATATGGGTACCACATTCCACCTATTGTCAAATAAAAAATGCCCCCGAGGGCATCAGCAGTCGTCGTCAACAACCGCCAATGTCACTACCATATCGGTGATACAAATAGAACATATATATGTAAATTTTTTTTAACTAGCCATAGCATCACGAGCATGGGACATGATCGCCTCATTGAAAATTTGTATATGTATTATAAATTGTATTTTCTTACAGGGATCCCTTAGTCCATGGTCATTCTTGGAAACGGTGCAGGGTGTTTTCAATTCCAAGGCTTCACACAGGTCTCTCTCTCTATCTACGCACAATACAGAAAATCCTACAGCAGAAGATGGTAGTAATTAATGTCAGGCCAAAGGATTTACAGGGCCAGAAGACATTACAGAATCTAAAAAGTATTTAAAAATCTTTAAGGTCTAAGGAAAATCAAATTTGAACTAGTCCTAAATGTTATTTGAGTGCATAATCCTTCGTAAAGAGTTCCTTCTGCATGCGTGTTTGCCCGATATGCGCACATTTCTGAGAGTGGCGAAATGTCAATATCCGGGACCACACAAAGCAAAGGATGAGTGATGCCTTACTTGTAGCCACCTAAGGACAGCCACCAACGCCTCCTTAGACACTATGTGAGTACACAATGGAATATTTGGAGCACACAAAGGAATCATACCCCTCTCTTAGGTCACCATCCTCCATGTACCAAGAGAGGCAGGGGAGGATTTGAAATCTCCTATATAAGACCACCATGAGATGAAGAATGGGTGATCACATTGTTATGTTGGCTGAAATTTCCCAAGCAATACCAGCAATGTGTGCCCCGAAGTTGAAGATAGAGGGGACTCAATTGTTGGCCACCCAACAATTTCAATCCAACATAGTAGAGAGAGAGGGATACTGCACCAAGGCAAGCTTGGGATAAAAACATCCTTGCATTGGGACCTAGAACCATTGTCTAGGGGCCCTTTGGCAAGAGGGTAAAGTTTCACTCTTCTTACTACCAGCGCTCAATAAGAGGGGCCTAGAGCCACCGTTTGCATTATTGTTGTCGTTTGACTCATTCAGAGCTTCTATTTATTTGTGTTTAGTTTTAGTTTAGTTTTTATTTTACATTTGCATGCTTTTTAATTTATATAGTATGCTTATTGACTCCACTTATTTCTTCATGTTACCAATAGCTTAACGGGGTAAACCACACCCCTTAAGCTGGTGTGATTTCGTACATATGTGCACCAAACACACTACAACAATATTTTTAATCATATCGTTTTCAATATTTTCTTGTGCTCAAATGGTGAGTTTATTTTATCTTTATCTCTTTCCCATATTATTTCATATTTTCTTAGTAATTCCTCTCGTCAATCCATATTCCATGCATGCAGTATATCAATGTTTGGAAATGTGTCCCTTAGTTTCACACCTTTCCCTTTAATCACATTTTGAATCGAGATGGGTATGGAAACCACCTTGTGGAGTTTCCCAAGTTCTTGGTACAACTGCTTCACAATGTATCCCAATTATTTATTCACCTCTAATCATGTACTCTGATCATTTTTAACATAAGAGCTTGAAGCCAACAATGCCTAATTTTCCTTCCACAGCCGTTCAATTTCTTGATGTGCTTTCTTCAAGCCCTTATCATGTTTTTTTACCTTTTCCATTAAATGTTCAATATTCTTTTCTATTGTTGAGGAAAAGGAAGTCCTCATTGAAACTGTGGCCAATGGATTATCTAAAGTGTTAGATGTTATGTCTCTTTTTGTGGTCACTGATATGGGCTTTGTTGGTTCTCGCACTAAATATTTCCTACACTCCTACACAAACCAATTTGTATCTTTTTCAAAGCATAACCTAATTATCATCACTTATAGTGAATCCCATCTCCCTAATCTGAAAATCACCTCTTGTTAATGGTCTGGAGTCTAAGGTTGTCAAATCAATGTCCATGCTAGGAAAAGTATCATTTGTTACATTTTGGGCTTCTTGTTCTTGTTGTTCTTTCAACCTCATTTCATCTTAGGATTTTTTTTCCAACCTCTCTTTTGAGTTTCTCTTCTTCTTGTATTTTTCATTCTTCTTACTCCTTTTGCAATCTTACTCTTTTGTCCTTTGCTCTTTTTTCTACCTCCTCCTCTCTTTTCTCTCTCTCTTTATTTAATCTTAGATATCCTTTTAAATTATTTTATTTCTTATATAATTATTTTTTTGTTGCCATTTTATGTGTAGTTTACTTATCTTTCACGTCCTTTCCTTTAGAAGATTCCACTATTCTAGGATCGAATCCATTCATTCTTCTCAAGGCTTTCATAGCGTTGTAGTAATTTTGTATTCTTTCTTTTTCTTTCTTGGTTTGCGACTAGTAAGACTCATTTTCACTTAAATTTGGTAAAATGTGTTGATACTACACCTCTTGGGTCATAGCTGTGGAAGTATAACTCTCCAAAGTTGAAACGATCTAGGTTAGCATCTTCTTCATGTGCTTCCTTATAATTATTTACATCATACATACCTACATAACAGAGGTATATAGGCCATGATTCCTTCTCCAAACATGTTAGCATGCCACAAACACCTATGGTTGCTTGATATGTAATTTATTATAAAATTATCTTATCAATCATGAGAAATGGGAGTTGATGTTTTAGTTTCTATTAGACAAATACTCTTATATATGTTGAGTCTTTTGGATTGAACCAATCAACAAATTCCTACAATGTTTCCTTGGGGCGTTCAAACATGTGTAGTGAATCATGATCAACTAGAATAGGAAGACTAATGAGATGAAGTCTTCAACTATATTTGTGTATGATGTTCTATGTTGGCTATCCCACAAATACCTACAATAAATATGCACGATTTTAATATCTAGAGTTACAGTCCACCTCCACCCATCATCTTAAACCCACACTTAGTGCATATATAGTCAAGTAGGTAAGAAGCCATGTAAAATTTGGGTTGCTTCCCTTCTTCTGGATTTTGAGCATCTATCATATTGTGTTAGGTCTCTATATTACTATTAAATTCCATTATTGTTATTGTTGTACCCCTGTAACTCAAATATTTTTATTATTGTGCCCTTACATTATTAGTGTTAGGTCAGCTAGGATTATATTGTGACCCCATGGGCTCCTATATATAGAAGGAGGTTTTGTCATTTATATCATCCAAGAACTGTTCCTTTATGTAATGTAAAGGAGGTTTCCCCCTTGAAGTGGCTTATTTCTAAGGCATTGATCTCCCTTTTCTTCTATTATTGGAGCTAGTTTCATAACATTTGGTATCAGTGCTTTGGATTCTAGGGTTTCACTGCTCCAAACAGGTCGTCGTGGGAGTTTTGCTATAACTATTTTTCTATGAAGGCTCAGACGTTGAAATTTTTAGCATGCGAAGTCGAAATCCAGAGGAACTTCGTGTAAAAATTTCAGATCTTGGTTCACAATATTTTTGGAGATATGATCTGTGGAAGTTAGGGTTTTTGCAAGCTCCCGAATTTCATCTAAAAGAGGTGACCTTGGTAAAATATTCATAACTCTATCTCTGAGCATCAGATTGGAATTCTGTAAAAAGTGGCTAAAACTACATGGACTTTAATTTCATGTTTATCAATTTTAGAGCTGAAGGGGGATATATTGACACGTGCCACACCTTACAAGTTTTCTCTACTAAACTAGTCCATAATTAGGTCATTGTGGGAGATTGGGCATAACTTTGTCTTGAAGCACCAAAATCAGGTTAGACCTATGGCATTCTAAAGAAGATTCAAAGAGCTACTGCAGGACCGAATTTCAGATATTGAAGATCTGAAATTACAAAAATACATCAGTTTCAATATCAAGCTCCTCAAAAGAAAGAAAAAGAAGGTTGTACTATGACTCATGAAGAGGAATAAGTGCAACATGAAATATCAAAATTACAAGAGAAAGTGCATCAAATTTCGCTCTCACAAATAAAAATAAAAAATGAAATGGAAGTTTTGAAGAAAAGCGTGGAAGCTAATATGGATGGTTTGAAGAAAGGCGTGGAAGCTAAGATGGATGGTTTGAAGAATGGCATGGAAGCTAAGATGGATGGGATGGAATTTGGCATGGAAGCTAAGATGGATGACATGGAAGCTAATATTGATGAAAAAATGAAAGATAACATGGAATACATTAAGAATGATCTAAAGTAGACATGGAAGGTGTGAAAGAAGGTTTGACAAGGTTGATACAATAAATTATTCCTAATGGCGGAAAGATAGTAGAGGAAACTCATGATGAGAAAAAACAAATGTTAATCGCGATTTCATAAACTCTAATGTTGGATTGAAGACCCACCATATTCCAAATATCGATATGATTAATTTTGATGGCAAGGATCCCGTAAGATGGATATTATATATGGAGCAATATTTTTATCTCAATAATGTGAAAAACACACAAAAGGTATGCCTTGCAACTTTATATTTAGAACAAAATACATTTGTATGGTATCGATGGCTTTGCTCCCACAAAAAAAAATTCACTTGGTCATTTCTTATGGAGGAAATAATAACACATCATAAGGATACAAATAGAAATACCTTCTTTAGCCAATTGATAAATATCAAACAAAATGGTTCAGTGGTGGAGCACATTGAGCACTTCCAAAAATTGAATATAAGGGTAGTTGATATTCCAGAGGAACATAGGATTGATGTCTTCATAGGGACTTTAAAGGATAACATCCAACAAGAGGTTCAACTTTGGGAACCTGAATCATTGGAGAAGGCATTCAGGTTGGCAAGAAAAATTGAATGTAAAACTATGGCAACAAGGAAGCCCACCACTCACATCTATAAAGATGGTAGTGTTGCTACTCCTTGACTTCCACAACCTACAAGGTTGACACCACAACAATTAGAAGAAAAAAGAGCAAAAGGGCTTTGCTATAGTTGTGATAAAAAATACACTAAATGTCATAAGTGTGCTGAGAAGAAATTATTTTACATAGATTATGAAGAGGAGGAATAAAATGAACAAGAAACTTCAAAAGAACTGATGTTGTACTAGGAGTACAATGGTTACAATATTTGGGGACGGTAGCTTTTAATTTTCAAGAAATTTTCTTGAATTTTTTTTCGGAAGGAAAGGAAGTTGAATTACGAGGTATCGCAGGGAAGCCGAGAAATATAATAAGATCTAATGTCATGACAAAGCTTCTGAAGAAAGAACAATGAGGCGTAATTGCACAATTATGCTCACTAGAAGTTCCAACATCAAAATCATCTATTTCTCCATATCTTCAAAAAGTATTGGACAATCATTCCAAGGTGTTTGAAACTCCCAAAGGACTCCCACCTATTCATGATCATGATCATGCTATTCATTTGATTCCAAGAAGTGTTCCTCAAAAAATCAAGCCTTACATATATCCTTATGTCCAAAAGAGCGAAATTGAACATAGGATTGTAGAAATGTTAGAGGCTGGTATAATACAACCTAGTCAAAGTTCTTTCTCTGCTCCAGTAGTATTGGTGCACAAGAAGGATGGATCATGGTGCATGTGTCCAGATTATAGGGAGCTCAATAAGCTCACTATTAAAGATAAATTTCCCATTCCTGTGATTGATGAATTATTGGATGAATTACATGGAGAAAACCATTTTACCAAGTTGGATATTCATTCAGGATATCCTCAAATTAGAATGAATACTAAAGATATTCCAAAAACACCATTTTGAACTCATGAGGGTCATTATGAATTTTTGGTCATGCCTTTTGCCCTTACCAATGCACCTTCTAAATTTCAAGGGTTAATGAATTCCATTTTCAAACCCTTCCTTAGAAAATTTTTGTTAGTATGTTTTGATGATATACTAATCTATATTAGATCTTGGAATGATCATGTTCAACATGTTGACAGGGTGCTCAAACTATAGGGAGAAACAATTATATGAAAAAACCTCCAAATGTTTCTTTGGAGTACAAAAGGTGGAATATTTGGGTCGTATTATATCTCACGAGGGTGTTAAGGTAGACCCTAACAAAATTAAATCCATTAAGGAATGGAAAGTCCCCACAACCATAAATCAGATGTGAGGATTTATTGAGTTAACAGGATATTGTCGCAAGTTTGTTAAGAATTGTGGGAGAATAGCAGCACATCTAACATCATTATTGAAGAAAGATGCATTTTCATGGACTCTTGAAGCAACTAAGGCCTTCGAACATCTTAAAAAGGCAATGTGCCTAGCACCGGTCTTAGCTATGCCGGACTTCACAAAAACCTTTATTGTGGAATGTGATGCCTTAGGAAATGGAATTGGTGTTGTTTTAATGCAAGAAAGAAGACCCATTTCTTTTTAAAGTCGTCCAGTCAAAAGAAAGTATTTACAAAAATCTATTTATGATAAGGAAATGTTGTAAATACTACATGCACTAAAGAATAGTGACCTTACCTAATGGGAAGACAATTCAAGGTAAAAATTGATCATGATAGTCTTAAACACTTTTTGGAACAAAAACTATCTTCAGAAGAGCAGCAAAAATGGGTCACAAAGATGTTGGGTTATGTCTTTGAAATCATCTACAAAAAAGGGAAGCTAAATGTTGTTGCAGATGCACTCTCAAGAAAGTATGAAGAGGTGGAAGCATTGCTTTGTGTCATTTCTATTATCCAACCAGATTGGATAACCGAAGCAAGGGATGAATGGAATATGGATGAAGAAGTATTCAAAAGTTGTAGTAAGATCCTAGTACATCTGATACATTTAGTTGGAAAAGTGATTCCTTATGGTACAAATATCGCTTATATCTTTTTAATAATTCCCAACTAAAACAAAAGATTCTTTTTCAATTGCACACTTGTCCTTCAGGAGGACACTCAGGATTTTTAAGAACTTACCACAGGGTGAAGAAAGAATTTTTTTGGGATGGCCTTAAATCTGATATTCAAAATTTTGTGGCAGAATGTTTGGTTTTCCAGCAAAATAAAGTTGAGACAATTAAGACCTCGGGTCTTCTACAGCCTTTATCCATTCTAAGTCAATGTTGGGAGGATATTTCAATGGATTTTATCACAATTTTACCTAAGTTCAAAGGAAAGAGTGTCATCATGGTGGTAGTTGATAGACTTACCAATTATTCACACTTTGTACATTATCTCATCCATTTAAAGTAAGTATAATTGCTACTACATTTATGGAAACAATTCAAAAGCTACATGGAATCCCAAAGATTATTGTAAGTGAAAAAGGTCCCATTTTTACTGGAAATTTTTGGACGGAATTATTTTCTTTTTTGGGTACTCAACTAGCTCATATCTCATCTTATCATCCTCAATGCAATGGTCAAACTGATATAGTGAACAAATGTTCGGAAGTATATCTTCATTGTTTTATATCTAATAAACAAACACAGTGGGTCAAGTGGTTACCTCTGGCTGAATGGTGGTATAACACTTCCTTCCATACTACAGCAAAAATGACCCCATTTATGGAAATTCATGGATATCATCCACCATCCATCATGTTAGGTCTCTGTAGTTTGCAAGATTGGAAAATACAAATGCTGCAGAGCCTACATATGAACCACTTTGGGATTCTAGGGTCTAGCCCTCTTGAATCTAGAGAGGGATCTCTTTATAAGTGAAAAGATTGATTTATCTTTTAAGGTTTCAATGCGATATTAGGCTAGTTATGAAGAACAAGGGTTTTTTGTTTGTTTGGTTGGGTATGATGTTTAATTGATTGGAAAGTCCTGAAAATGAAAGGGTTTCAGAGGGGTAAAGATGTGAATAATCAGAACAAGGTTCAGCTGATAGGATGGGTATGAAACATCACTTAATCCATTGGGCTATGGACTCATAAAAGGTTTTAATTGTACAATAGCTATCAAGAGTGGTCCTTGGGGCAAGTCATCTATATCAAAAGATCTTTTAGATTAAATGATGGAATGGAACATTAAGAGTGTTGTGAAAGTGGAAAAATCCAATAATTTCAACAAGGATTTATCAACTTTCCAAACAAGAAAAATCCTTTTTAAGTAACTGTTTGAAACCAGCCAAAGGACAGGGCTAACCATAGACTTCTTTGGACAAGCTTATATTAAAGCTAACTTATCAAACAAAAAATCCAGTAATCCACATGACTACTTTCAGAAAGGATGAAAACAAATAAGAAAAACAAAGTGTAGCTTAAGATCAAGTAAGATATCATTAAAATCTAGGCTTGCTTTCAGCATACTCTTAGTGAAACTTTCAAACAGACTTTGGAGAAAGAACTAGAAGACAGGGAAAACCATAAACTTTTCTAGTTTAACTCTACTTAGCATGTAATGAAAATATCATTCAAGAACAATGTTTAAAGTTTAGACAATAAGACACGGGCTCACCAACATTCCTTGACTGTTTGGACTGTATTAAATCATTCTTAGATACACAATTGGAGAAAATCATAAAGATAAATCTTATCAGTGAGAGTAGGGTACTTTTAAGAGTAAATCCTAGCTGTATATTTGCTTCTCTTTATCAGAGAAAAATGAACAATTTTGTAGAAAACATAAGAAGGAAAACAAGTACAATGAGAGGTGCATCACCAATGGTATAGACTAGGATCCCATGAATCAGCTTGTGTATTGATGTCAATCAAGTTACATAATTCAATTCCAATGTTTCAGTACAGCAACAACTTCTCTTCTCAGCCTAACTTCTTTGATTACACAACAGAGCTTCAAAGCCTCTGACAACTATTTACATGCAGAAAGTTTCGAGCAACAAGTATTACATCAAAGTCCAACCACTAACAATGTGCTCCTCAAGGAGATTTTATAAGAAAATGAGGAGGTGTAATAAGAGGAAGGGTCTCTAGGTTCAATTAATACAATTTAATGCTTCTCTGCCTTTGAGGGGCTCAATAGAGAATATTTCTGATATTTTTCATGTATTAATTGGTTTTTATTGAGTTTTTTAGCTACTTGGAAGATTTTGTTGACTTTAAAACTCTTTTGGGCAGGCTGACAATAACTATGGTTGTCTTTAAACAAAATATCACTGACTAGGCAATAACTATGCCTTCCTTTGATTTATTGAGAGCTGTAGGTGGCACTTTGGTAGCTGAAGAGGATATTTTGGCCTCTGATGTGGCAATGGAGGCCTCTTTACTGATATTTTTCTTTGTTTTTCCTTAAAACACCTTTAATATGCTTTTGTTTTATGTTTTAGGCTTAATTAGCCTTGATCTTCTTCTTCAGGTTTTTGTTCTTTAACACTGTCTTTAACTCTTTGATCTGTGAATTAAAAACTCTGATCTTCAATAATGGCTTTTAATCACCCTTTAACCTTAACTTCTTCACTCTGATACACTTTATTGTTCTTTGTTTATACAGGTGGCTTTCTGCTATTGGAGGGCTTCTGCCAAACCCTGGATCGTGGTCCATTTGATTTAAACTTGGATTTAAGAACCCGCAACTCCTTTTCTTCGTTGATTTTAAGCCACAGAATCATCATTTTGGGCCGAAAATGTCACCTGAATGTGACTGTGGAAATACACAGAGCAACCACCATTAAATCCTGCAAAAAACACAAAAAATCGTTAAGAAACCTTGCAGATGTGGTAAGGACTGCTTCAGAGTTTTAATGGAGGTGGAATAAATTCTTGAGGATAGATGAAATGCAGCGGCAGAGGAAGAAAACCTGGCAAAAACAGCTAACCAGGTGCAAATGGAGATTTGGGCATGACAACGAACAAGAGCCATTGGATTAAGTCAATTAACAGTGGAGATCTTCCGATGAAGTCACTTGGGAGGATAGATGAAGGCAAACGAATTGGGGACACGATGCAATGAGAGTCGTTCGATCTTAGAGATCGACGGCTGAGATTAAAAGTGAAAATGAATTTTGAAGAGGGCAGCAGTATGGCGGAAAACCGACAGCGATTTTCGCAAAATAAAATGAGGGGAGGTGATATTGCCAAAAAAAATGCGATTCCATACAGCATCTGATGCGTGTCCCTCCCAATACTACCCATTTCGCAAAATTTTTGGGCATTAAACCTCTAGCGCAAAATCTTTACGATATGTAACGTCCACCATCGGATTGGAGGGTCCAGATCCGACGGTGCGGATCGCACGCGACGAGTTGAAAGCTGCAGGGTTAAAAGGTAAGTGGGGTCCACGGTGATGTGGGATATTTTTTTGCGGAGCAGATGAGCATCGGGTGAGTTTGGACGTCAGGATAGATCCTGGCCGTTGGATCTATTAAATCAGGTGGTGAATATTTAAATAGGGATGCGGAGGATAAATGGATGGGTGGATGATAGAAAGCCTAATGGCTGTTGATCTGTGCAGATCAACGGTCTATATTCATTTAAATCAAAACGTTGGGGAAATGAAAAAACAAAGGAAATTTGGGGTTTCAGAAAGGGTTTTAGGCCTTTAGCGCCCGATTGCGGGGCTTTGGCCATATGGAGGGGAGGGTTTAAAGGTATTAAGTCCTTGGGGGCTAAAATAAATTATAATGAAAAAGATTTCTTTTACGCCTTAAAACGGGGATTTTAAAGGCCAAGTAAGGTTTCTGATAGATGAAAGGAGGAAAATTAAAACCAAATAAAGGGGAGATATAAGGTTTTAAGGGGGGGTTTTGATGATTTTGAAGGTTAATATGGAGGTTTATAAAGGAAATTTGGAAATGGTTTAAGGGTGAAAAATGGAATCTCATAAGAGTAAAATGGTGAAGAAAATGAATGAAGAATGGAGCCTTAAAAGTAGTTTTTCTCTTAGTAAACAACAGGTACTTGAGGGCTAATAGTGAAACAGTAGTGAAGATTAACTCAAAGGGTAAAGATCATCATAAAACTTCAAGAACTCACAATTTGGACATGAATTGTTTCTTGAAGGCTAAACAGATTTAGCCACCATTTGATATGACAAATTTTTATAGGTGTCTAACAGCGGCTCCAACTCCTTGGCGGTGTCAAGAACCACAAAAATTCATCTCTGGGTTGTAGATCAGTATCTTGCATTTTTTACAACCTTTTCCTGTTCTCTGATCAGATGCTTGAAATATGATTAGAACATTTGATATATCAACAGAAAATTATTTCCCAAACATCTACCTACACAGCTTACTTTCTAACATTTTTTCTTCATAAGGTGCATTTGGACTTGCAGACCTTAAACATCAGCATTTTATTCTTTTTGAAAACATAAAACTAGTCCTAGTCTGCTCTTATTCCTCCATGAGTTCAGATTAAGCAGTCGAACTGATCCAGGTGGATATCGGTGGCCTCCCACCTATTCCATTTGGACCCGCAGCATCAATTCTTTCAGTTTTTCAGCTTCAGCACAGCTTACTATTTATAGCAGGTTTTCGGGTCCTGCACACCCGGAGCCGTTTTGGGGCATTAATAATCCAGGTGGATATTGGTGGCCACCCATCGAATCCATTTGAACCCCCACCATCAGTTATTTCAGTTTGTAAGTTTCGGCACAACTTACTATTTTTAGCAGTTTTTCGGGTCTTAAACTTCCGGAGCCGTTTTGAGGCCCTAAACGACGCTTTTTGGGAAAACGGAGAGCAACATGGGTCCATGGACCGATGTTGCTAGTTCAAAAGTTGTACTCCTCGGACAGATCTTTCTAACGAGCTATTGAGCGCGTCAAATGGAGATCGGATGCCAAAGTTACGTCCCCGGGAAGTTGAACCACCAATTTACCCAAACGGGGCCCACAGTTTTGGCGCTTCATCTCCTACGGTTAGGGTTTTGGACGTTTCGGATTCTACATTGTTTCAACAATAAATAGGCCCTCGAGCCTCATTGTAAGACAGTTTGGGGGGGGAGTCAATAACCTTCAGATAAGCGCGTCATGCCTTCACTGCTTCATCTCCATCATGTTTGCATTGTAACACAGTTCAAGGGCTGGTAGCCGCCACATCTCTTCTCAGGAATATGCTGCCAGTACCTAGCTCATCTATTTCCATTATGTCTGTAATAGGCCTGCGAGCCTCAATGTAACACAGTTCAGAGGCCTGTGTACGCTACATCTCTTCTCAGAGATACGCTACCAGCGCCCTAGCTTATTTCCATTATGTTTGTAAGCTTATTGCAGTCATTCTTTTATTAATAAAATGAAGCATTATTTCCGCTGCATCTCTGTATCTATGGTTATATGTGTATTCTGTTGCGTTCCTGCATAAAATCGGATCGGTGGTATCGGAAGCGGGTCTGCTCTTTCTCTGCTTTTCTCTTCATGTCCCCAACGCGACCAAGGTATAAGGAGTTCAACCTCGCAACCCCAACGACCCCCCATGGCGAAAGGAAAGAAAGACGAGGGAGCAAGAGATCCTATCAAAATCTTGCTGAAAGTTACCTGAGAAATAGAGAACGATGACGGACGATTTTTTTCGGATCCATGGTAAGCCATTGCAGGCTGCTCCCCATCTACCAATCTACGGTACTTAACACCAAGTTAAACAAATTCTCACACATGGAGGGGCTTAACGTAATGGGAGACCATTGCGCCTAAGGAGGAGCAGTCGGTGGATACGGTGGCCTCCACTATTCCATTTGGGCCATGACATCGATTCTTTCGAGTTTTCAGCTTCAGCACAGCTTACTATTTATAGCAGGTTTTTGGGTCCTGCACACCCGGAGCCGTTTTGGGGCATTAATAATCTAGGTGGATATTGATGGCCACCCATCGAGTCCATTTGAACCCCCACCATCAGTTATTTCAGTTTGTAATTTTCGGCACAACTTACTATTTTTGGCAGTTTTTCGGGTCTTAAACTTCCGGAGCCGTTTTGAGGCCCTAAACGATGCTTTTTGGGAAAACGAAGAGCAACATGGGTCCATGGACTTCGTTTTCTGGTTAATTAACCTTTGGGATGAATCTTCTTGTTATTGAGCGCGTCGACGGTCGGATGCAAGAGATTCCTTGAGAAGTTGAACCTGTTTATAGCATGGACCCGAGTTTGACTTCATAATCTACGTTTAGGGTTTGGGCGTTTGGGTCTACATTGTTTCTTCTACATTGTTTCTAACAATAAATATGACCTCGAGCCTCATTGTAAAACCGATCAAAAAGGCCCAGGAGCAATAAATCTCTTCTCGAATAAGCGCTGCAGTGCCTAGCTGCTTCACATCTCATCATGTTTGCATTGCTTAGGTTAAATTTCGGTAGCCGCCACATCTCTTCTCGGGGATACGGCGCGATTTTCCTGGCTACTCTATTCCATTATATACATAATAGGCTTTGCGAGCCTCAATGTAACACGGTTCGGAGGGCACCATGCGCTACATCTCTTCTGAGAGATACGCTACCGGCGCCTAGTATTTCCATTATGTTTGTAAGCTTATTGCAGTCATTCTTTTATTAATAAAATGAAGCATTATTTCCGCTGCATCTCTGTATCTATGGTTATATGTTTATTCTGTTGCGTTCCTGCATAAAATCCGGATCACGAACTCATAAGTTTCTCTACCTAACTACTATCTGTCAAGATTAGACTGTCTGACAGACTTTTATTCTCTAAATTCTAACACGGGAAATTTAAAAGCAGCCAAGCCAGGATTAATCAATCTGACTTGTTGTTGATCTATGGCATAAAAATAAGCTGCACATAGACTAAAATTTGCAAAAAATTTAAAACAAAACAGTGAAGGCTTAATATTTGAAAATCAAAATCATCCTTCATTATTTTTCAGCTCTGGTTTTGATCTTGTTTGAGCTATTTTCTCTTTCTTTCCTGGTTCAAGTTTTGAGCTTCTTAGAACCAGTCTGCTTTCTATATTTAGCTCAAGATTTAATCTAATTAGAGCCATTCTTCTTTTGAGATTCATAGGTTCAGATATTGAATTAGTTTGAACCTTTTTTTCCTTTGTCCTAATCTACCTTAATGATAAGCCAAGATTGTGTCATTTGGCTGATCTAATTCACTAACCTATCAGTAGTAAATTGAAGAGCTAATTATTCATGATTAGGTTGTATGACCAACTAGAAATGTGTTTTTAGGAGTGGCATTTAAGCTTGCACACTTTCAGACTTTGTTTCTCTTTTTGGTATGGGGCTATACCTTTATCGTTTTCATTCTGCCCTCTTTTCTTCTTCTATTGTTTTTGTATTTTTCTTTTTCTAACATTTGAAAGAAAAAATTAACAACTAATTAAATGCTCAAAACTGAGCTTTATTGACATTCCTATCTAACCTACTCTAACTTGGAATATTTACATTTTTAACTTACAAACTCTATTTTCCAATACATCCAGTCAATCAGATGGTTCCATGATTGGTCTTTGATCATCTCTTTGAGAATGCAAGACAAACAGGGACACTCCCATTTGCTTTGTTTCTCAACAGCAGTTCTAAAATATTTTGTTGTACTTGGTGATATCCTATTGTTCGCAACCTTTATCCCTTCTTCAGATGTCTTCAGGAAATCAACATAGGGATATTGAAATAATTCCTGGTTAAGAGTATTTGGAAGACATGGTTCAACCAGGATTATCTCTTTTTCCTCCACTAGATCAAGATAAATATTCTCTTGAGAAAGAAAAACTTCCTCATCTTCATTATTATCTAAACTGGAGGACTCATCATATTTGGCAGTGCTGTCCTCTTGAAGGCCCGAGATATTCTGATTTAGTGGGCTGAACTCTGTGAAGAAGTTATTATATTCTTGATCAGGGGTATGTTCAATTGCTTCCTCTTTTTCAAGAGAAGGGTCCTTGGTTTCAACCTGCTCAAAAATTTCTTCATTGGTTTCCTCCTCAAATTTTGAGCTGAAAGGCTGCTGATTCCCAATCACATGGAAACTATTACTGATGGTCTGAGATGAAGTAGAGAAAATATCCAATAAATCTTTACTTACTTCCAAGCTTTCATAACTTTCTTCATTAGTATCATAAATAGTCTGCACTGGCTCATTACTTCTTTGAAGGAACTGATCTTCATCCCATAAATCTACTAATGATGGTCCTACAATATTAACTTCTGTTTGGGGAGCATCATCACTAGATAGATCAAAGTTAGGAAAATCATAAATATAAGTAATACTACCAATCAAACATACTGGGTTGTCCACAGGTCCTTCTTTATTCTAATCTACAAAAGAACTTTCTAAATTTGTACAACAAAGTTCTCTATGTGAATGTGAAAGATTATTTGTTTTGCAAAAAGTTTCATAGACTAGTTGTTTATTAATAGTCTGATCTATCTCTTTTTCTGTCAAAGGGGAAGATGTTTCTATGTTTTTTTGAATAGTAGTACAGCAGTTCTCTATCTCTTGTGAAGACTGATTTTGAGGTTGGATATCTTTTTGGGCCTCAGTTATAAGGGGTGATGAAACACTATTCATGATTGCAGGAATATCTTGAGGAATTTCTTCTATTCCTTGATTGATTTCTTCCTCAATTGATTCATCTATATTCTTATAATTTTTCAATAAGATATTAAACTCATGAATGGCTGTTAAAAGATCTTCAGGATGTATTTCTTCCGAATCCTCATCATTGTCTATAATGTATTGGGTGATGTTTTGTGATGGATCATAATGTATTTCACCCCATGATAATGATGTAGTGTTTCCTTTATAGTTCTCATAAAACACATATTCAAGGTCCTTTAAAGAAATCAAACTACCATATTTCAACCATTCATACCAATCCCTTGCTTCTCCTTCTAATTTCAACATAAACATTTTCATAAGGCAGTCTTCATGCCATTCCACTTTCAACCTTCATAAATGTATATGAAATTTGATGAGATGTAATAAAGGGTCATCAAACTTTTCACCTTGAAAAACAAGCAGGTTGTCATCCCATAATACATGGGGCATCTTATGTGGAAACCCAGGGATATGTTCTCTACTCATTGGGGCATATCTTCATTGTATTCTTGGAATCATTTTGCAAATTGGATAAGAGGTCACTGCATCTGTTCAATCAGTTCAGGGTCTTCTACTAGTGGAGTCATTTGGTCTTCTGAGAGTTGTGGAGTCGTCAGGTGGATGATTTAAACTTTTTTTTCCACCAACAGTATGATTTGGTTTCCTCAATGCATTCCCAAAGGGATCTACAAAGACTGGAGGGATATTAGGCCTACTAGAGGCCAGTGAAGTCACCAGGTGGAAATTTTTAGCTCTTTTGGAGGTAAAATGTTTTATGGTCCACCACCATTAATAGGTTTGAATACCAATCTGAAATATTTTTTGGTTTTCTGAGTTTTTTCAGTCCTATGGGTTATGAGAGTGTCCTAAATCTGTTTCAACACTTAGCTACAGTGATGAGACAAACATAGTTTACTCTTATGGCTTAGCTAGCTGATTCCTTCAAGGTTTGATAAGGCTCTATGAGAATCCTAAGGGTTACTTAGTTTGTCACTGATTCAAATAAGTCCTATCATTATCACCATTTTCTTTGGTAGTGTTCGAAGAGAGCTACTTATATTGCACTAAATACTGAGCGTTTTATTTTAAGGATTTTACTCAGAATGCCCCCAGCAGGGTCGCCAGAATGTTAGGACTTTGTAGTTTGCAATATTGGCAAATACAAACGCTGCAGATCCTACATATGAACCACTTTGGGATCCTAGGGTCTAGCCCTCCTAAATCCAAAGAGGGATCTCTCTATAAGTGCAAATATTGATTTATCTTTTAAGGTTTCGATGTGATATTAGGCTAGCTATTAAGAACAAGGGTTTGTTGTTTGTTTGGTTGGGTATGATCTTTAATTGAGTGGAAAGTCCTGAAAATGAAAGGGTTTCAGAGGGGTAAAGATGTGAATAATCATAACATGGTTCAGCTGATAGGATGGGTATGAAACAGCACTTAATCCATTGGGCTATGGAGTCATAAAAGGTTTTAACTGTACAACAGTTATCTAGAGTGGTCCATGGGGCAAGTCATCTATATCAAAAGATCCTTTAGATTAAATGATGGAATGGAACATTAAGAGTGTTGTGAAAGTGGAAAAAGCCAAATATTTCAACAAGGATTTATCAACATTCCAAACAAGAAAAATCCTTTTTAAGTAACTGTTTGAAACCAGCCAAAGGACAAGGCTAACCATAGACTTCTTTGGACAAGATTATATTAAAGATAACTTATCAGACAAACAATCCAGTAATCCACATGACTACTTTCAGAAAGGATGAAAACAAATAAGAAAAACAAATTGTAGCTTAAGATCAAGTAAGATATCATTAAAATCTAGGCTTGCTTTTAGCATACTCTTAGCGAAACTTTCAAACAACCTTTGGAGAAAGAACTACAAGACAGGGCAAACCATAAACTTTCTAGTTTAACTCTACTTAGCATGTAATGAAAATATCATTCAAGAACAATGTTTAAAGTTTAGACAGTAAGACATGGGCTCACCAACATTCCCTGACTGTTTGGATTGTATTAAATCATTCTTAAACACACAATTGGAGGAAATCATAAAGATAAAGCTTATCAGTAAGAGTAGGGTACTTTTAAGAGTAAATCCTAGCTCTATATTTGTTGTTCTTTATTAGAGAAAAATGAACAATTTTGTTGAAAACATAAGAAGGAAAACAAGTACAATGAGAGGTACATCACCAATGGTATAGACTAGGATCCCATGAATCAGCTTGTGTATTGATGTCAATCCAGTTACATACTTCAATTCCACTGTTTCAGTATAGCAACAACTTCTCTTCTCAGCCTAACTTCTTTGATTACACAACAGAGCTTCAAAGCCTCCGAGAACTATTTACATGCAGAAATTTTCGAGCAGCAAGTATTACATCAAATTCCAACCACCAACAATGTGCTCCTCAAGGATATTTTATAAGAAAATGAGGAGGTGGAATAAGAGGAAGGGTCTCTAGGTTCAATTAATACAATTTAATGCGTCTCTACCTTTGAGGGGCTCAATAGAGAATATTTCTGATATCTTTCATGTATTAATTGGTTTTTATTAAGTTTTTTAGCTACTTGGCAGATTTTGTTGACTTTAAAACTCTTTTGGGCAAGCTGACAATAACTTTGGCTGTCTTTAAACAAAATATCACTGACTAGGCAATAACTATGCCTTCCTTTGATTTATTGAGAACTGTAGGTGGCACTTTGGTAGCTGAAGAGGATATTTTGGCCTCTGATGTGGTAGTGGAGGCCTCTTTACTGATATTTTTCTTTGTTTTTCCTTAAAACACCTTTAATCTGCTTTTGGTCTGTGCTTTAGGCTTAATTAGCCTTTATCTTCTTCTTCAGGTTTTTGTTCTTTAACATTGTCTTTAACTCTTTGATCTGTGAATTAAAAACTCTGATCTTCAATAATGGATTTTAATCACCCTTTAACCTTAACTTATTCACTCTGATATACTTTGTTCTTTGTTTATACAGTTGGCTTTCTACTATTGGAGGGCTTCTGATAAACCCTAGATCGTGGTCCATTTGATTTAAACTTGGATTTTAGAACCCGCAACTCCTTTTCTTCATTTATTTTAAGCCATAGAATCATCATTCTGGGCCGAAAATTTCACCTGACTATGAGTGTGGCAATACACAGAGAAACCACCATTAAATCCTGCAAAAAACACAATAAATTGTTAAGAAACCCTACAGATGTGGTAAGGACTGCTTCAGAGGTTTAATGGACGTGGAGGAAATTCTTGAGGATAGATGAAATGCAGCGGCGGAGGGAGAAAACCTGGCAAAAACTGCTAACCAGGTGCAAATGGAGATTTGTGCACGACATCGAACAAGAGTCGTTGGATTAGGTCAATCAATGGTGAAGATCTTTTGATGAAGTCGCTTGGGAGGATAGATGAAGGCAAATGAATTGGGGACGTGATACAATGAGATTCGTTCGATCTCAGAGATCGACAGCTGAGATTAAAAGTGAAAATGACGTTTGAAGAGGGCAGTGGTATGGCGGAAAATCGGCAGTGGTTTTAACAAAATAAAATGAGGGGAGGTGGTATTGCCAAACAAAATGTGACTCCATACAGCATCTGACGTGTGTCCCTCCCAATACCACCCATTTCGCAAAAATTTTTGGCATTAAACCTCTGGCGCAAAAATTTTGCGATATGTAACGTCCACCGTCAAATCGTAGGGTCCAGATCTGACGGTGCGGATCGCACGCAACAGGGTTGAAAGCTGCGGGGTTAAAAGGTAAGCAGTGTCCATGATGATGTGGGATATTTTGTCGTGGAGCAGACGAGCGTTGGGTGAGTTTGGACGGTCGGGATAAATCCTGGCCGTTGGATCTATTAAATCGGGTGGTCAAGATTTAAACAGGGATGCGGAGGATAAATGGATGGGTGGATGATAGAAAGCCCGATGGCCGTTGATCTGTGCGAATAAATGGTCTATATTCATTCAAATCAAAACATCGGGGAAATGAAAAAACAAAGGAAATTTGGGGTTTCGGAAAGGGTTTTAGGCCTTTAGCACCCAATTGCGGGGCTTTGGCCATATGGAGGGGAGGGTTTAAAGGTATTAAGCCCTCGGGGGTTAAAATAACTTATAATTAAAAAGATTGCTTTTAGGCCTTAAAACAGGGATTTTAAAGGCCAAGTAAGGTTTCTGATAGATGAAAGGAGGAAAATTAAAACCAAATAAAGGGGAGACATAAGGTTTTAAGGGAGGTTTTGATGATTTTGAAGTTAAGATGGAGGTTTATAGAGGAAATTTGGAAATGGTTTAAGGGTGAAAAATGGAATCTCATAAGAGTAAAATGGTGAAGCAAATGAATGAAGAATGGAGCATTAAATTTAGTTTATCTCTTAGTAAACAATAGGTACTTGAGGGATAATAGTGAAACAGCAGTGAAGATTAACTCAAAGGGTAAAGATCATCATAAGACTTCAAGAACTCACAATTTGGACATGAATTGTTTCTTGAAGGTTAAATATATTTAGCCACCATTTGATATGAAAAATTTTTATAGGTGGCTAACACATCACATCATCTTTAAGATAAAATTCTAAGGTTGAAGTAGTGGAATATCACATCTAGCATCAACAACAAGTTCTCCAACTCTTAAAGGATAACCTAAATTTAGCACAAAATTGAATGAAACAAGAGGCAGATCAACATCGCAACAAGAGAAGTTTTGATGTAAGAGACTGAGTATTTTATGGCTACAACCATACAAATAAATGTCCCTCAAGAAATCTAATAAGGATAATAAATTATTGCCAATGTACTATGGTCCTTACAAGGTGTTGAAAAATATTGGTACTATGGCATACAAATTGGAGCTTCCTGCTTCCTCGCGAGTGCATCCATTTTTCCATGTTTCATGCTTAAACAAGGTTATAGGTAACAAAATTATAGTTCAAACAATATTTCTAGAACTTTATGAGGAAGGGAAAATCATATTAGAACATGAATCTATCACAGAAACAACAACTCGGCAGTTACAAAATCGATCAATTTCAGAGTATCTCATCAAGTGGAAGAACTTACCCACTAAAGATTCTACATGGGAGGATGATAATTTTATACAAAATAATCTAGAACTACTCAAGCATTGAGGACAAAAATTTTTTGAAGGAACAGGGCATGTTAGGTCCCTATATTACTAGTGTAGTTCCTTATTGTTATTGTTGTACCCCTGTAACCCCAATATTGTTATTATTGTGCCCTTACATTATTAGTGTTAGGTCAGATAGGATTATATTGTGACCCCATGGACTTCTATATGTAGAAGGAGGTTTTTCATTTGTATCATCCAATAATTGTTCATTTATGTAATTTAAAGGAGTTTTCCCCCTTGAAGTGGCTTATTTCTAAGGCATTGATCTCTCTTTTCTTCTATTTTTGGAGTTGGTTTCATAACACATTGGCCTGCATATATTTTTTAATGATTCCTTCCTAATTAAATATGACACCATCATGAGCACATGTATATGTGAGTCAAACCCAACTTTCTTCAAAGAATTTAGTTGTCCCTCTGCCACACATCTTTATCTAATATGCTCTTTTGAGTTACTTTGTTTTATATTTTTTTTTTCTAGCGTGCTTCTGAACTCGTTGGGGTCTTGCCTCCGACTCCTTAAGATGTATTTTTTGTTCATATTAACCCTATTGTACCAGGCCATTGAGAATGCAACTTTATGTTTCACCAACTTGTACTATTCATCTATATGAGGATAAGTGAGTGTAGAAATTTCATTACCATGTCTATCTCATTTAGTCATATCTCTTGTATAAATACATTTGACCACCCGATTTATGGTTTCACCACATGGAAATATATTTTTTTGAGAAGCCACTTTATGCAATTGTGATTTTCTAACATTCTGGTAAACTTTGATGTCTTCCTCCCCATCAAGATATTCTTTCCTTGCAAATAGATGGTATATTTCTTACCATTTGAAGGAAACTGACTTATCAATATAGCACCTTGTATCAGCATAGTTAGGCACTACTACAATGGGACTTTATTTTAATTCTTCCTTCATAGGGTCTTTTACAGGTCTTCTCTTACGAAATACCAAAATATCAGATGATGATATGTTGAAATACTGCAAACCAAACAAACCTGGAAAATCAAATATACTCATTAGAACAAATATATGGAAAGAAAAACATGAATTGGGGTGTACCTCAAAAGAATAGTGTAATATGAGTTCGGGAGGTGCTTTTTGGTAAAAGGAAAAAGGTTAGACTAGCAGGAAAGACTCAAATTGACGAAAGGATGGATTGCAATATGACTCTCATGTCACATTGCCAAACTCCATTGTATAATATGCAAAGGGTTTGCATCATAGCGCAACACTAAGACTTATATTGATCAACAAATATGTAATGTGATAAATCATCAAAGTGCGATGTGCACTGTGTGTTGCAGAAGGTAGTAATGCATTGATTTGATGCACAACTGTAATGTGATGGAAACAAGGAATAATAAAAATGGCTTTAAGTGTTAGATAAAAATGGTTCTCCAATGTTTATATGTATATGTGAAAGGTGAAAGGTTTGGAAAAAAAAGGGTCATGCAAAAATAGGGTAATTCCTACATCCTACTGACACAAATGATATGAGAAGAGGTTGTGCAACACCAACCTGCAACATGGAATAGGTGTTACAATTCCAAGCAGTGTAGCAAAAACTTGAGAAATAGGGATGTGCTACCAATCGACACAGTGCAAGAGAACAAGGAAGGATTGCAACAATGTATTACGTTGAAAATTAAATAGAGAGGAGTATATATAACATTTCCATCACAAAAGTGTATTAAATGTTCATTTATCACAACATCGCAAAGCGATTTGTGATGAAAACTTTTGATGGAGGATTGTGATGTGATGAAATCTAAGGGTGGAATGTGCCCTTCATATTTTACGAATCTTCTAAGTTAAAAAATCCTCATCTATTACATTTAAATGGCATGAATAATGGTATTAGGGTCTAGGATACATAGATGTCTTATATTTTTGAATGAGGGAACCCTAAAATTTCCTCTTAGAAAAACTGAGGGTTGTTGTAGCTACTACAACATGTCACAAGCAAAAGAAAATACAGTTCAATTCACATTTGAATTTCCATACTCCAAGGAGGTATGGAAAGAAGTGGAAATATTAATAGGGATTAGAAGTATTTAAGAAGGTTGTAGCCTTGAAGAGGTCTTCAAAACCTAGTGCAAGGAAAAATACTACCAAAATCAAAGCACTTCCACTCAATGTAATCTAAGGAGTATGGATCGTTGGAAATCTAAAGTTGTTTGAAGACAAAAATACACTTCCCCTCAAATGTATTTTCTAACCTACTAGCATAAAAGATACGAGAAGAGGATGTGAAATGTTGACGTTTGCAGCAAGAAACAGTGAAATTGGCATCTAGAAACAACATGATAGCACCTACACTAGTGTGGGACCACAGGTCATGTAGTGATGGGTCCTAGCGATAAATTAGTGTGAAATTCAATTTATTTAATAAATTGGAAATGTGTCTAATTAAATTGGACAATAAAATGTAATCTTATCTCATAATCACTTGGAATAGTTAACTGAGTGTGATAAGCTCAGTTAGCTCATGAATTTTGAGTTGAAGGTAGTTGGTGAGGCATGCAGAGTAATTCTTGTTAGAAAATTATATATTATAGAGCAATGTAACACATAAAATATGTGGAAACACAAACACATAAAACATATAAAACAAGAGAGAGATATACGTCGTTCACCTAGTTTGGGCTACGTCCACCCCGAAAATCCATTCCTTCCTTATATTATCTAGAAAAATGTAGAGACACAACCTACAGCAGATCCGTTGTCATATCTTATGTTCTCTCTCACAGTCTCCCTTTCTATTTCTTGCTCATAATACTCATACAACACATAGCCACAATACAATTCCCTCATACAAAAAGAAGGGTTTCCTTCTAGGGAAAAAAAACCTAAATTAAACATAACTTCTATCGTCAGATCATCCACCTAATGAATGGCCCAGATTAACTAGAAATTACAATATTTTACAAGCCCCCAAAACCCCTCGCTAGGGGGTGGCTCCATAAAGTCGCAATCGCCCCCCCCCCCCCCGGGACCCCCAGGCAGTGTTTAATGATGGGCAACGTTGCCGCCCCGTTAAGAACATCGGTCCAACACTCTGATACATCTAAATAAAGAAGATAATCAGGCTCCACACCCAACAATCTCCCACTTGGAGACTGACTGTAGAAACTCCTCTGCTGCTTCATTTGCTGGAAAATTACTCCACTTTGGACCTGGTTGTTTCTCATCTTCATCACCATACTTGAAGACCAATTTAAACTGAGAATAATCACAGTTTCTCCCTGGTTACAACTTTTGTTAGCATATCTGCAGGATTCTGGCTAATGTGTATATTTTCCAGCTACAATTGTCCATCTTCCAACACTGACTGTATGAAATGGTACTTGAGTTGTATGTGTTTAGTCCTAGAATGAAACGCTGAGTTATTTGCAAGATGAATAGAACTTTGGCTGTCACTATATAACATGCCCATATTATTCTTCTTACCCAATTCATCCATAAACCTTTGTAACCAGATCAGTTCTTTACTAGCCTCTATAGCAGCAACATACTCTAATTCTATTGTTGAAATTGCAACAACACTTTTGATTTTTGAAACCCAACTGATAGTTGTTCCACCTACAGTAGATACATACCTTGTACTGCTCCTCCTGTTATCTCTATCACCAACCATATCTACATCAACTTATCCTTGTCGAGCAATGTTTGAACCAACAAAGCACAATGCTTGATTTTTGGTACCTCTCAAATATCTGAGAATCCATTTCACTTCCATCCAATGTTCTTTTCCTATATTTTTCATGTACCTGCTTACAACTCCCATTGCATGTGCAATATCAGGCCTTGTGCAGACCATTGCATACATTAAGCTTCCAATTGCTGATGCATATTGAACTTTAGACATATAATCTATTTATTCTTGGTCCTTTGGGGCACATCTCCTTACTAAGTTTGAAATGGCCAGCCAAAAGTGTACTAACTGGTTTTTCATTCTGCATATTAAATATTTTCAACACCTTTTGTATGTATTCATTCTGAGACAGTGTTAATTTGTGATTTTTCCTATCTCTAGTTATTCTCGTACCAAGGATTTGTTTTGCAGCTCCCAAATCCTTCATTGCAAATGAATTTTCCAATTTTCTTTTGAGCAGATTTATTTCCTGCATGTTAGACCCTGCAATATGTTAGGATATTCCAGCACATAGGAAATAGTTAAGAATAACTTAGTCTAGTGTAGAGTTAGGTAAAGTGTGTTTCTTTACCATGTACGTTTGTAACTTATAATCCGATAGTCACAATTTATAGTGATCAGATGGTTATCTCTCACCTCGGTATTAACAACACTTGATCCATGGCTTAACACCTAATTGGTCCATGATCTCTATTTAAAGAGCATGGAGGGTCATTTTTCCGGTAACCGTTTATGAGGGAAACATATGTAACTTTTCTTTTATATTAATAAATTGCCTGAAGTGGGCACGTTGGCTCAGTCCATGGACTGTTTCCTTCTTTGAGGGTTTTAGCCACGTGATTATACTAGTGTACTGATTTTTGATATGTTTGTGAGCAGTGACCTTTGTTTCTTGATCTATGGAAATTACCCCTATAAATTCCTACATGGTATCAGAGCTATTTTGAGGGCCGCATTCGTTGTTGATCAAAATCTGAAGCCAGTTTGACTGCATGTGAATGTTGTTTTGTAGATATATTATTTCTGAACATTTTTGGGCTAGGAGAACTACTCTGTTGTGTCCGGAGTATCTGTTACAGTGAGGAACACCTTTCGTTTCATGCGAAAAGGTTTCCAGCTGCCCAAGTTATGACAGTTTAGATCTGGAGGTATAAAGCATCTTTTTTGCAGTTATATTTGTTAGTAGTTCAGCTTATTTCGATTTATTCTGTTTATTTTCGGTTGATAGGTTTTATTTATTTTCTGGATCTATACCCTCTTCTCTGTGTATGCTCTTATTTTTGCGCTGCATGCGATCTCAGAAAATCAGAAATAGGAAAAGGGATTTTTTTGGCTACGTATGCTCTTTCCCCGTGTCTTTGTGCGATTTCAGGGAATCAGAAATAACAAAAAATTGATAGTTGCCAGTAAGGGTAGCCGAAAATCTCACATTCTGCCGTAAGGCTTTGCATTTCATTTTTTTTCTCGGTTTTTGTGTTTTTTTGTGCAGGAAAAGGCACGCACACCGAAGAGTTATAAAAAAAATTTAAAAAAAAACCAAAATCCCCCCTTCCTCCTTTCAAACAATAACATAATATTTTTACTATCTCACTTGGTGAGGGATTAGTTTATAAGAATAGAGATCTTGGGTTCAAATCTCTTTCTCAAGATTATTTTTGTAAAAAAAAATTCTTAAAAGGGGCGGAATTTTTTTTTAAAAAGCCACACTTCATCCCGTTCCCGTAACTATTCGTCATCTTCAACTCGTTTTTTCAAAAAGGCATAACTTCTTCATGTGGAAGCCATTTTTCGAGCCGTTTTTTTTTAAACGGCATAATTTTTCGATATCTTTCGATTGGAGCAGTTAGTTTTATCTTTTCTTAGCTTCAAATTTTTTTTTTAAATGGAAAGTGCATGCCTGATTATTCTTAACAGCACCAGTTATTTCCAATGGCTACCTCCAATGGTAGATATACTTAGAAGTAAAGGGCTTTATAGAATAGTCACCGTAGTAGAAACTAAACCTTCTGATGGTGAGAAAGTTACTAAATGGGAAAATAAACAAGATCAAGCACGAGGGTTGATAGGAATTTCCATTGCTCAAGAGCTTCGATTTCATATCCTTGACATTGACACCCCTCATGAGGCCTTGAACAAGCTAAATATTGTCTTTGGCATTCAAAATCAAATCAGGGCCCATTAGCTTGAAAATGAGTTGCTTACTTTGGACCCTAATAATTTCTCCTCTGTTGAAGACTTTTTTTCCAAATTCAAGACCCTTAGACTTCTTTTAGAAGGTTGAAAGGTCAAAAAAGAAGATTATAGACTCATCTATTGTATTATTTCTAAGCTTGGCCCTGCATACTCTGTATTTGTTTCCACCTTCCATTCCACTATAGAAGCCATCATCTCTTCAGGAACCACCTACAAGAATCCCTCTTTTGATTCCTTTTTTGATTCTTTGATAAGAGAACAAGAAAAACTCTTACACCCTGGTCTTATCACTTCTGGAAATGCTTCTAAGAAAGCCTTAACATCCCAACAGCAATCATATCAAAAGAATCCCAAGAAGAAGTATCCTAAAAAGAATGGTCCGAAACCAAACAAGGGTCCTAAGCAATTCCAGCCGCAAACTGAAAAAGCAACTCACGAAAATGATAATTCATATAAAAACAAAGGAAAGAAGACAGATAGACATTGCAAATTTTGCAATCATGATGGCCATATAGAGTCCAAATGTTTTAAGAAGATGCCTTAGAAGCAGCAATGAAGAAGCACAACATCAATTTGGAGCACTCTTCACCTTCATCTTCAAGAATGGCACTTTCTACTTGTGGTTGTCAAGCATCAAGATCTAGTTATGCATTAAATGTATCTTCCTCTTCTCATTCTCGTGAGTGGCTCATTCATTATGGAGCTTCTTATCACATGGCCAAAAATAAAGCTATGTTTTCTTCTTTAAATGATTATAACACCAAAAATATCTATGTTGGTGATGATATATCTCTTAGTGTTGTAGGATTTGGAACCATTCATCTCTATAATGGTTAGTTTAATTATCATCTATGTGTTCCTACCTTGTCATGCAACCTTCTCTCTATTTATCAGATAACTCATTCAGGTGAAGGGAAAATAGTAGAATTCTCACCTCATGATCTTGTAATCAAGGACCTCAAAGATCCTAAAAATATTTTAGCTACTGGCATTGCTGATGATTGTACAAGGTTGTATAAGTTTTACAACTTTGGGTCATCCTCTCTTCCCTTCGTTTTTGTTGCTCATAATGATGATGTGAGAAAAATTTGGCATGAGCGATTTGGTCACTTAAACTATCGCTCTCTTCAAACTCTATATAAGGAAAATATGGTTACGAGCCTTCCTATGGTATCTTGTCGAGATGGTGTTTGCTCCGGATGTGTACTCGGAAAAAATCATCGGGATATTTTTGACAAATGTGCCTCTTGGCATGCTTCAGCCCCTTTGCAGCTTGTGCATAGTGATTTATGTGGTCCTCTTCATGTTGTTCCTTTCTCTGGTTGCAATTACTTCTTAAATTTCATTTATTATTTTTCCAGACGCACTTGGGTATACTTCTTAAAACTCAAGAGTGAATTTTTTAACATGTTCTTGGCCTTTAAGGCCTTTGTTGAGAAACAATCTGGACATCGAATTCTTAAGTTAAGATCAGACAATGGAGGATAATATGTTACAAAAAATTTATCAACTTCTGCACTGAGCATGGCATTCAATTGCAACATACTGTTCCATATACTCCACAACAAAATGGTGTAGCTGAAAGGAAGAATTGCACCTTAAAAGAAATGGATAATTATATGCTTCAATATAAAGGACTTGGTCTCAATTTTTAGGCAGAAACCATTAACTGTGAAAAATACATAGTAAATTGCACTCCTCCTAAGGTATTAAAGAATATAACTCCAGAAGAAGCTTATAGCTCAATCAAACCAGATGTAAGTCACTTTTGTGTTTTTGGAAGTGATGCTTGGGCCCATATTCCAGATGCGAAACATAAAGCCTTAGAAGCTAAGAGTGAAAAATGTATTTTTGTTGTATATTCTAAAGATGTCAAAGGATATAGACTTCTTCAACCCAAATCAAAAAATATAATCATTAGAAGAGATGTAAAGTTTGATGAAAATATATCGGCCTGTGAGCATAGTTCGGTGGGTGTGCTACCTTTGGCCTATGAGCCTGATTCGGCATATGTACCACCTCTCTCTCTCTCTTCTATTTTTAATAGCATTCCTTCTAGTTTAGATGATGACAGCGAAGATAAAAATCCTCCTCCAGCTTGTGAAATTGTTCCTTATACTCCACCGCTCCCAAGATGGGTCCGCTCTACTCGGGATGCAGCAGGTTCTCTTGCAGGTGACCCTGCCGATCGACGATGTACACGTTCTCAGTTCAAAAGAGCCTCTTCCTTATTGGCTCAAGTTCCAAAAAAAATTGATCTAGAAACCTTTGAAGAAGCCTTCGGTCATCCATATTGGGATGAAGCTATGAATGAAGAGTATCATTCCTTATTGGAAAACAATACTAGGGATCTTGTTCCTCTCCCAAAAGGAAGAAAAATTGTCACATGTAGATGGGTTTATAAAACAAATTTTGGACTAGATGGAAAAGTGGATAGACATAAAGCTCGTCTTGTCGCTAAATTTTTTTTCACAAGTTGAAGGCATTAACTATACTAAAACCTTCTCCCCTGTTACCAAAATGAATTCTATTTGCCTTTTTATTTCCCTTGTTGCCTCCTTTAAATGGGAATTCCATCAAATGGATGTTAAATCTACCTTCTTACATGGAGATCTGCATGAATAAATATACATGTAACAACCCCCTAGCTTTATCCAAAAAGACTCTAGCCTTGTTTGTCACCTTTGGAAGTCTCTCTATGGTCTTTAACAAGCTCCTCGGGCTTGGTATGCCAAAATGGATATATTTCTCTTAGATAATGGCTTTTCTAGGTGTCATTCTGACAACACTGTCTACACCAAGAAGGTGGGTAATTCCTTCACCATCCTTGTTCTTTTTGTTGATGATCTTATCCTTACTAGTAGTGATCCAAACCATATAAACCATGTGAAGTCTAGCCTCAAAAAGAAGTTTGAAATGATAGACTTAGGACACTTGCATTATTTCCTTTGGTCTTCAAGTCTTACAATCCAAGGAAGGCATTACCCTCTCTTAGTCCAAGTATGCTTGTGATCTTCTACACCACTTACATGGAAGATCGTGTTTCTACCCCTTCTCCTTTCAACTGACTAAGCTTTTACCTAACTATACTACCTCTAAATTTGATGCTACCTTATATCATCAACTTGTCAAACTTCGTATCTAACCCATACCCATTCCGACCTTTCCTTTGTTGTTGGCCTTGTCGCTTCGCCTTATGCACCCACCCTCACATGAGTCACTCAGAAAGGTACTCAAAAGAATACTTCGATATATTTGAGTGTACAGTTTGGCCGAGATTCATTACAAGCAGAGCATCTCCATCGTTGATTGGTTTCCACCACTCGGATACCGGTGGCCCCGTATGATCGAAAGTCTACCGTAGGATATGTATTCACTCTTGGTTCAAGACCTATTACTTGGTCTTGTAAGAAACAAAGTGCCATATCTCTTTCTTCAGCAAAAGCAGAGTATCGTGGTGTAGTTGAAGCTAGTAAGGAAGCCATGTGGCTTCATCATATTCTATTTGAATTTGGTCTTCATCAGCCGCATCCAACTACACTTTGGTGTGATAATCAGAGTGCCATTTAGCTATGTAAATATCCAAATAGCATCGTTGTATGAAACACATTGAAATCCACATACACTTCATCAGAAATCTCATTCATGATTGTGTTCTTGAAGTGCAGTGTTGTCCAACCAATGATCAAGTAGCCGATATCTTTACAAAGGTTCTCACAGAAGCAAATTTTACCAAAATTTGATCCATGCTTGGAGTTCAGGAAAGTTTTCATTAAGGGGGGATAGGCTCTAATGCCTCCTTCCTTCTCCTATTGTGTCACTTTTTTAAATCCTTCAATCCTATCCCAATTTTTTCTTAAGGGGGGATGTTAGGATATTTCGACACATAGGAAATAGGCTCCTTTTGTGTCACCTTTGTAAATCCTTCAATCCTATCCCAAGTTGTTCTTAAGGGGGGATGTTAGGATATTCTGACACATAGGAAATAGTTAAGAATAACTTATTCTAGTGTAGAATTAGGTAAAGTGTGTTTATTTACCATGTACATTTGTAACTTATAATCTGACGGTCACGATTTGTAGTGATCCGACAGTTATCTCACCTCGGTATTAACGACACTTGATCCATGGCTTAACACCTAATTGGTCCATGATCTCTATTTAAAGAGTATGGAGGGTCATTTGTCCGGTAACCATTTATGAGAGAAAAATATGTAACTTTTCTTTTATATTAATAAATTTCCTGAAGTGGCCGCGTTGGCTCAGGCCATGGACTGTTTCCCTCTTTGAGGGTTTTAACCATGTGATTATATTGGTGTACTGATTTGTGATCTGTTTGTGAGCAGTGACCTTTAGTTCCTGATCTACGAAACTTACAATGTAAATTCCTACACAATAAGCATGCCATATACATATAATGACAATATAATATAGCTTCCATCATTTTTCTTTTTCATATAAACACAATGGTCAAAGTGAAATCTAGTATAACCTTGTTCAGACATAAACCTGTCAAATTTTAGATACCACTACCTTGGAGCCTGTTTTAAGCCATACAAGCTCTTTTTTAACCTGCACACTAATTTTTCTTTCCCTTTGACTTCATATCCTTGTGGTTGTTGTATATAGATCTCTTCCTCCAAATCTCCATGGAGAAATGTTGTCTTTACATCTAACTGTTCAAGATGAGAATCGTCCGCTGCAACAAGACTTAAAATAGTTCTGATCGAAGTCATCCTAACAAAAGGATAAAATATTTCATCAAAACCAATACCTTTCTTCTGTGAAAAGCCCTTCATCACAAGTCTATATTTGTACCTATTTTTTCATCCATATTCTTCCTTCAGCCTGTAAACCCATTTATTCTTCATTGTTGTTTTACCTGCAGGCAACCTAACTAAGTCTTAAGTATGGTTATGTATTAAGGAGTACATCTCTTCTTTCATGGCTAGCTCCCACTTCTTCCTGGTTTCGACCTACGTTGCTTCTTCATAACATTCAAGTTCACCTAAATCAGTCAACAATAAATAATATAATGAATGAGATTATCATTCAGGGGGTCTACTTATCCTGGTAGATCTTCTGACACCACTTTCAGGTGTTTGAGGTGCTTGTTGTTGTTATAGTGGTTGTTATTGTTGTGGTTGTTGATTATTATTATTTTCAAGCACCTTTACTTTTTCTGTGATCTCATTAAGAACTGTGTATTCTTTGTTTTCTTTTTCCTGTTTCTTTTCCTGCAACTAATTCTTATACAAGACCTTTTCATTGAATATTACATATTTTCTCCTAATGATTTTGTGATTTTCATAATTATATAAGTGATAACTAAAATCATTAACACCATATCCAATAAAGGTACATTTCTTTTATTTTGCCTCAAGATTTTTTCTATTTTCTTTATTAATATGGACAAAGGCCTCACAACCAAAAGGCTTTAAAAAGAGTAGTTTACCTTTTTACCTGTCCATGCCTCCACTGGAATACCACCATCCAAGGAACTTGAAGGCCCTCTGTTTATTAGATAAATAGAAATATCTACAGGATCTGCCCAAAATTGTAAAGGCAATCCCGCATGCAATCTTATTCACCTTGCACGCTCCATGATTGTTATGTTCACCCTTTCCGACACACCATTTTCTTGTGGTGTTCTTGGAACTATCTTTTCTCTATGAATTTCATGCTTTGAATAGTACCTATCAAACTCTTTGTTGTAATATTCACCTCCATTTTCTGATCTCGGACACTTCAACTTATTTCTTATCTCAATCTCAACCAAAGTTTTCCATTTCTTGAAAGTATCAAATACATCAGATTTATTTTGAATACAATAAATCCAAGTTTTTATAGTTTCATCATTAATAAAAGTAACATAATAACAAGAGCCACTGAGATATGATACCTAAGCAAGTCCCCATATATTTGTATGCACAAGCTCTAATTTTTCGCTCTTCTTTTCTTTCCCAAGTCTAAGAAATCTGACTCTCTTCTGTTTTCCATAAATACAATTCTCACATAAATCCAAATCAATATTCTTCAAATCCGGCAACAAATTTCTTGAGTGAAGAATCATCATCCCTTCTCACTCATGTGTCTGAGCCTATGATGCCATAATGTTTCATCTTCTCCTTTGGAAGTTAAATCATTAACAGAGTTAGAAATACCATTGCATAAATAAAATATACCTACATTTTCTCCTTTTTCTATTACCAGGGCTCCTTTAGTGACCTTCCAATTTTTATCTGTGAAAGTTGTCACACAACCTTCACCACTTAACAGCCCGTTGAAATCAGATTTTTCTTCAGATCTAGAACATTCCTTACATCCTTTAATAACCATTGGTTTCCATTCTGATATTTTACAAGAAATTTACCCATTCCAACAATTTTATAGGGTTAATCTTCACCCAAACGAACTTATCGAAAATCTCCTTAAACATAGTCATGAAAATATTTTTTATCAGGTGTGGCATGGAATGAGGCCCCTGAATCTACCACCCAATAATCAGTAACATTTTATAAAGAAAGAATCAAATCATCTTGTAACACATCACCTGTCACATTTTCTTCATGATTTTTTTCTTGTTGTGCGTCTCCTTTTTTTCCCTTCTGAGATCTATAGTCTTTCTTCATGTGTCCTTTCTTTCTGCATTTCCACCACACTATCCACGATCTAGACTTGGATCTACCTGTCCTTGATTTATTGTGATATCATGAGCTCTTTCCTCTTTCCATTTTTCTTCCCCTAGTCTTTGCACACAAAGTATTACCCGATGTCTCACCGGAGCTTTTCCGTCGCATTTCCTTGCTAAGGATAGCACCAACAACATCATCAAACTTTAAAGTACTATATCTAGAGACAGAGTTACTAATGGCCATAAATAAACCATTCCAACTTTCTAACAATGAGCACAAAAATAACAGAACCCTAACTTCATCATCAAATTTTACCCCTACAGAACTTAACTGACTTGTAACTATATTAAAATAATTTAAATGGTCAGCAACATATCCACTTTCTGACATATCCATATTAAATAAAAATTTCATAAGAAATACCTTATTTGAGGCCAAGGATTTTTCATTAAGTTTCACTAATGCCTTAATTAAACCCTTTGTTGTTGTTTCCTTCAAAATATTGAAGGCTACCGATGACGTGAGGCACAACCATATTTTTCCAAGTGCCTTTCTGTCAATAATCTCCCACTATGCATTTGTCATACTCATCGGCTTCTTTGTTTTTTCGCTCAATGGTAGGTATATATATTTCTGATACAGATAATCTTCCATTTTCATCTTCCACAACGGGTATTTTTGGCCATTAAATTTCTCGATCCTAAACTTACCATCTTCTACCATTGCTCCCACTCAAACTAGGAACCCTTCCTTCTTGCGAGTTTATAAGCCAAATAGACCTTCGGCTTTGATACCAGTTGTTATAAAATTATATATTACAGAGAAAATGGAAGACATAAAATATGCGGAAACACAAACCCAAAAAACATATAAAACAAGAGAGACACAGATATACGTGATTCACCCAATTTGGGCTACATCCACCCCGAATATCCAGTCCTTCCTTTATATTATCCAACAAAATGAAGAGACACAACCTACAGCAGATCCGTTGTAATATCCTATGTTCTCTCTTATAGTTTCCCTTTATGTTTCTTGCTCATAATACTCATACAACACACAACCACAATACAATGCCCTCATACAAAATGAGGGGTTTCCTTCTAGGGAAAAACCCTAAATTAAACATAACTTCTACAATCAGATCATCCACCTAATGAATGGCCCATATTGCCTAGAAATTACAATATTTTACAAGGAAATTTTACAATTTTTTTAGCTTCGAGGGTGTTTCCCTAGAAACCCCCTGCCAGGGGGGGGCTCCATAAAGTCGCAGTCACCCCCCTTGGACCCCTCAAGCAGCATTCAATGACGGGCGGTGTTTCTACCCCATTAAGAACAGGGGTCCAATGTTGTGATACATATAAATAAAGAAGATAATCAAGCTCCACACCCAACAATTCTATGTGTTTTAGAGTTCAAGTTTCAGTTAAGTGCAAGATTTTAATGCATGAGTAATCAGTTAACTCAGTTAGGTGAGTTAGATTCGTTGAACTAGTTGTAACTATTTTTTGCACTAGTGATAGATCAAGTGAATTAAATATTATTTAATTCACAATTAGTGATATGCCATGCAACTGATGATTTACTATTAATAGTTGTATGCATGTCAGTTCCAGTGGAGACTCGGTTGAGAAAAAGGTTAAAGGGAAGTTAACTATCAGTTGTGATATTAGTAGACTACCCAGATACAGTTAAAACACCATAAGATCTACAAGATACTCTGCGTAGTTAAGGAAGGTTGAAATTTCTAAATAATAGGGATTGCATTCATCGGGAATTGCGTGAGCAAAGCATGTTGAAGATAGGCTGAGAATTGGCTAAGTTTTGGCCCAATTTTGTCTGAACCAGTGTGATACGATAGGCACATTGCAGGAGACTCTTGTGAGAAGAGTGCATTGTAATTGTTTCATGATTCCTTGCGTAATATACAATATATGATAGAGGTTTTTTGAGCAGTAAGATTTCCCTGGGAAATTATTTGTGTTGTGGTTTGATATGCTTCTTTCTTTACTTGTTGTGATTGGCGATCGTGTTTAATTTTCGTAATTCATTTGTAGAAGGATTCAGTATCTAACTTTAGTACATTGCTTGATCAGATTCAATCTATTGATATACATTTGTGTGTATAATTTTTACATGGTATTAGAGCATAGGAAATCACTATAGTGGAGGAGAAGTTGAGTTTGTGACTGAATAGAGTTTGAATTTGCAAAAGTATTATTGGTGCGACAGGAGAATCAAGATCGAAATGGATTTCAATGGCTTGAGATTGGATTATGAACTCGAGGGAAGTTCCAATTATATTGCATGGAAATAAAGGATGGAGGCAGCATTGGAGGACAATGGGTTGAAATAATTCTTTGATAATGAGTTCCCAAAACCCGTTGTAGCAGATGCCGCAAATCTTGATGGGCGAGGAGTATCTTACTAGAGGGAGTACAATACCACATTGTCTCAAGTCTCCATGGAAAAGTGACTCCATATGAAATGTGGAAGGCTTTGATAGATCTATTTCAGAGCATCAATGATCATATAAAATTGGCACTAAAGTACAAGCTTAGGAAAATCAAAATGGAGAAAGACGAAACTATTCTGGTATACTTGAACAAGTTTTCCCAATGTTGAGATGAGCTTGGGAGTGTAGGAATTATTTTTCGGATGATGACTTGGTGAGCCTAGCTCTTCTAGGCCTTCCCAAGAATTGGCATAGTTATCAAGACTCTGTCCATGGGAGGGAGAAGTTGTTAGATTTGGAACGAATTTGGTCAGATTTGGTGCAAGAAGAATTTCAGCGGAATACCAGGGATGGATATTCATCTAAGGAAGATGATGAAGAAAATTGTGCCTTGGCTAGTAAGGTGAAAAAGGGGAAGGGAAATCAATCCTATTGCAAATATGAGACCAGCAAAGAAGGCAAGGAGCGTGACATGTCCAGAGTGAAGTGTTTTCAGTGTCACGAGCATGGACATTATGCCACTAATTGTCCTCAAAATAAGAAGAACAAGAAGGCTTCAAGATATGCATCTGGTGAGGCTTTGGCCTTGAAAATTTTGTTGGACTTCTCACTGATCGCATGCATGGTGTCAAGTGTGATTGGATCAGGGTGGTACTTGGATAGTGGTGCATATTTCCACATGACGAGAGAAAAATAACTTTTTAATAGCTTGGAGAAGACAGATGCATATTGAAATGGGTGATGACAGAAGGTATAGCGCTACCGGTATTGGTACAGTTACTTTCCAGAGAGAGTCAGGTAAACCATTTTTATTAAAATATGTAATGCATGTACCAAGCTTGAAGAAAAATTTAGTTTCAGTCACAATTTTGGAGGATAGAGGCCATGATGTTGTTTTCAGTGAAGGAAAATATTTCCTTCGAGAAAAAGTAACAAGACAAGCCAAGAAGATTGGGATTCATGTCAAGAATCTATATAAACTTGATGTAGATGGTTGTGCAGCATTGATGGGTAAGGCAGAAAAATTGGTGAGCCGGGATGAGGGTGAGTTATGGCACAAGATATTGAGTCATCTAGACCACAGAGCTTTGAAGGTCATGCAGTAGATTTATACGAATCTTCCAAAGGGTACTCTTGTGCAGATAGACACATGAAATGGATGTACCATGTGGAAATGTGAGAAATCCATGCAATTTTCCCTTGAGAGGGAGCTAGATTTGAATGCAAATGAGGAACTCTTAGTTCCAAAGAATGAACCTCAATATGTGGAGCAACCACATGCAGAGGATCATGGAGTGGTAGAAACCACTAAAGCAGAGAAATTTCAAGCCAGATGGGCAGAGGGAGTGCATGCAGCTATACCTCCAAGTGTGAGGTGGAGCGATGTGAAAAAATAATCCCAAGAAGAAATTTGGGCAGGGTCCTATATATGGTGCATGTCATTGATCAAACCTGGCTATGAGGAGCCCACAGTACACCAGTAGTAGAATTAGTTATATTGATGCAGTTAGATGTCAGGAGGACAGAAATCAGAGTGACAGGTGTCGGATAGTGAAGTGCAGATCAGAGTTGGCAGCAATGTAGAGTGCATGGATGTAGATTTTAACATTGTAAAGAATCCAGCAAACATGTGTAGTAGGTACCAGCAGTCAGAAGACTCCAAGGACAGATGCATTATATTGATTCAGTTGTTTGGAGGCTATTTAGTTTCAGAAGTGTTGCATGAAAAAGTTTCATGTGCGAGAAACACTAGAGAAGTGTTGCATGCAAGAGTTGCATGTGCGATAAACACTAGAGAAGTGTTGCATGAAAGAGTTGCATATCGCATGCAAGATTTGCATGTCACATGCAAGAGGTGCATGTGTGCATGCAAGGACATTCCTTTCTTGTTGAGAGGGAGTGTTGAAGTTTGCAACAAGAAACAGTGAAATTTTCATTCAGAAACAACATGACAACACTTACACTAGTGTGGGACCATAGGTTGTGTAGTGATGGGTCCTAGCGATACATTAGTGTGAAATTAAATTTATTTAATAAATTGGAAATGTGTCTAATTTAATTATCCCTTAATTAAATTGGACGATAAAATGTAATCTTATCTCATAATCACTTCTAATAGTTAATTGAGTGCGATGAACTTAGTTATCTCATGAATTTCAAGTTGAGGGTAGTTGGTGAGGCATGCAGAGTGATTCTATGTGTTTTAGAGTTCAAGTTGCAGTTAAGTGCATGAGTTTAATGCATGAGTAATCAGTTAACTCAGTTAGGTGAGTTAGAGTCAGTTGAACTAGTTGTAATTGTTTCTTGCACTAGTGAGATATCAAGTGAATTAAATATTATTTAATTCACAATCAGTGATCTGCCCTGCAACTGATGATTTAATATTAATAGCTAAATGCATTTCGGTTCTAGTGGATACCCAGTTGAGACAAAGGTTAAAGGGAAGTTAACTATCAATTGTGATATTAGAAGACTGCCCATATGCAGTTAAAACACCACAGGATGCCCATGATACTCTACGCAGTTGAGGAAGGTTGAAATTCCTTAATAATAGGGATTTCATTCATCAGGAATTGTGTGAGCAAAGCAGCTTGAAGACAGGCTGAGAATTGGCTAAGTGTTGGCCCAATTTTGTCTAAATCAATGTGAGACGATAGGCAGATTGCAAGAGACTCTTGTGAGAAGAGTGCATTGTAATTGTTTCATGATTCCTTATGGAATATACAATATATGATAGAGTGGTTTTGAGTAGTAAGCTTTCCCTGAGAAATTATCTGTGTTATGGTTTGATTTGCTTCTTTCTTTACTTGTTGTGATTGGCGATCGTGTTTATTTTCCGCAATTGATTTGTAGAAGGATTCAATATCTATATTTAGTACATTGCTTAATCGGATTGAATCTATTGATATACATATGTTTGTATAATTTCTACATGCGATACCATGGCACATCATTACAACTCCAAGCAGAGCAACACAAACTTGACCAATAGGGATGTGCTACCAATCGGCACAGCAAAAGAGAAAAAGGAATGCTAACAACAATCTATTATGTTGAAAATGAATTAGAGATGGGGGTATACATAACATTTCCATAGTGAAATTGTAGTAAATGTGCATTTATTGTGATATTGCAAAGAGATTTGCAACAAAAAATTACGATGCAGAATTAGGATGTGATGAAATGTAAGGGTGTGATGCACCCTTTAAATTTTATAAATTTTATAAGTTAAAACCTCCTCGTCTATTGCAATTCAAGGATATGAAGTATGGTCTTAGGTTCTAGGTTAGATAGATGTTTTCATTTTTGAATGAGGAGACCCTAAATTTGCCTCTTCGAAAAATTTAGCATTTTTTTAGTTGCTACAACATGTCACAAGCAAAAGACACCATATCTAATTTCACAATGGAATGTCCAAGGAGGTATGGGAAAATTTGGAAATATTAATAGGGATTAGAACAATTTAAGGACAAGGCCTTGAAGAGGCCTTCAAAATCTAGTGCAATGAAATAGGCTGCCAAATTCCACTCAATATAAACTAACGAGAGTGGCTCGTTGGAAATTTAAATATGTTTGAAGAAAAAAAAGACACTTCCCCTCAAATGTGTTGTCTAGTGCTTGAATATTCCAAATTCCTATCCACTGATGGAAGAAAAATATCTCATATGCAAGGTAAATTTCTAATAAATAAGAATATTTAATTAGATTTTTCTTATGGTGCCTCACAAGGGAACCCCTTTAAGGGAGGCTCGGGAGACATACTAATTTTTACATTGTTTATTATTTATTCTAAAGCTAGAGTTGGTCAATAAACTAACAAGTTTTATCAAATTCTATAAATTTTTGGCTTTAACCTAGTCCTAAAACTTACACAAGAATATGGTGTTATCTAATTACAATTTTTTGGATACATAGAGCTTGTTATCTAATGGGTACACAAAGAGAACCGCATTCAAAAAATATGAAGTTATCAATCTATTGGTATCTTTCTCATATATATCTTTTCCCCATATTTACAAGTACAAGGATAATTCTACAAGTGGGATCTCAAAATATAACTATAGCATTGGAATGAGGAACCTGGATTGTTTCAAAAATTCAAAATTGACATACAATAGAATACAACCATAAACCATAGAGCTAATTTTATCATTTTTATCTCAGTTATTTTGTAATGATACTTTCATTGACCTTTGGATGAAAGAGTAATGTTTCTTTTTAAAGAGGCCACTAATGTAATTGAACAAGAACAATTGGAAATTTATTTGTGATGAAAATTTGAATATATGAATGTCATGTTAAGCACTTAAAAGAACATAAGAATGATATGGGTATCTCACAATGTATTTTTGTTATCCTATGTTTTTCCTTGGAAAAAAGAAAAAGGTTCAAGAGGAATTTTTGAATCAAATAGCAATAAAATATTAGGTTTATAAAAACAAATATATGTGTTGTTTCAATGACAAACAAAAGAAAGGAGTTATATTATTCCCATATCCCACATATAAGAGCTCCAAATTGGGAAAAAAAAGATAAAATCATCATAGAATAATGTCTTGATATTATGCCAGTATGGTAGGTTTTTTCTCACAGTTAGGGACCCAACGCATGTGGTTTCCTCAGTGCTAATCACATGTTTCTTCCAGTCATATTGACCTTTTAAATTTTTTTTGGTTAGTGTTTATGGTTCTATGAACTTGTGACTTATTAGATGCTTTATTGTTTACCACAGTAAGTTTTCTTGTTTTACATGTGGCTTATTATGGGGTTTTTCCTACTAACTTGACAACAATGTGTCCCCCAATCATGGGGCATGATGAAACCCTTGAATATGAATAGGATATGTTGGACTACCAAGATATTTGGGCCCCTCTTCCACTACATGGTCATGAGTATTTTTTTGGGTTTTCTCTCAACTCTGTGGGGGAGCCAGTTATGCCCCATCGTGTTCCTCAGAACCTCAAATTCCAAGGTTTCCCACATCTGGATGTTTGGTGGCTATCTCAAATACGACTCTTACTTTGAATGGATTTTTAAATGTGGGGTGTCCTTATGTTGGAGCTATATTATTCCCATATCCCACATATAAGAGCTCCAAATTGGAAAAAAAAAAAAAAAGTTAAAATCATCATCGAATAATGTCTTGAGATTATGCCAGTATGGTAGGTTTTTTCTCACATTTAGGGACCCAACGTATGTGGTTTCCCCAGTGTTAATCACATGTTTCTTCTAGTCATATTGACCTTTTAAATTTTTTTTGGTTAGTTTTTATGGTTCTATGAACTTGTGACTTATTGGATGCTTTATTTTTTACCACAATAAGTTTTTTTGTTTTACATGTGGCTTATTATGGGGTTTTTCCTACTAAATTGACAACAATGTGTCCCCCAATCATGGGGCATGATGAAACCCTTGAATATGAATAGGATATGTTGGACTACCAAGATATTTGGGCCCCTCTTCCACTACATGGTCATGAGTATTTTTTTGGGTTTTCTCTCAACTCTATGGGGGAGCCCAGTTATGCCCCATCGTGTTCCTCAGAACCTCAAATTCCAAGGTTTCCCACATCTGGATGTTTGGTGGCTATCTCAAATATGACTCTTACTTTGAATGGATTTTTAAATGTGGGGGGTCCTTATGTTGGAGCTATTGGATTTTAAGTGTTCCAAACATCCCCATGGGGTTTGATTATTTCTATTTCATTCCCAACAATAGCTCCCAAAAATTTGGATTTAGGGTTTGACTCACACTTTTTAGAAACAAATGTAAATGCACCAGAGGTCTTGGGAATCTGTAAGGTTTTTCCCTTCCCTATGGCCTCTTCATCTACTTTTCCCTCTTATATCCCTTTCGGTTTTCCTTCGAAAAGAAATTTATTAAGGGACCTGTTGCCTTTAGCAAAAGATGGGAGGTCAATTATTGAATGGTCCAGTAGAGTCATTTGTTGGTTGAGCAGACATTGTTGAGCCTTGTGGATTTTTTTCCAGTAAAGGAAAGGAAAAATCCTAGGGTAAGAGGAATAAAGAGAATTGTATTAAGTTGTCTAAGGAAGTGACTATGTCTTTATCCCTCAATTCAGTCATTATTATTCATCTGGTGGATGCTTTATGTAAAAATTCATTGGTCAGTAGGGTTCATGGGTGAAATTTTGTGTTTTCTTTTCTCAAATAATGGGAAGAGTCTACAGTGTGCCCCCTAACTAAAAACCCCTTGAAGTTAGGATGGTATAGGATTCCAAGCTTGTTTCCCACTAAGTGTTGAAAATTCATAGTTTTCCTCTTATCTTCAAATCTTGGTCCTCCATTTTCTATGCAAAGCGCGAAAGGACAGATATTTTTCCTCTCTACGTAAGAATTTCGATTCTTCCCTCCCATATTTTGCATGAGCTTATTTTTTGAGATATCTGTAATCTGTTGGGGTCTACCTGGAACATGAATTCTCTTACCTCACCATTTGTTACATGTCCTTGGAAAGAATTATTATTTGTGTGGATCTATGAGGAGGGCTTCATGAACAATCAACATGGGTCTTGAGATTGATCCTTTGGTGTTGGACTAAAAAGGTGTATCATTTTGTTGCAGGAGGCTCCACAAACATGGGAACCTTGCTAAAGGGTGTATACTTCCCTTATAAAAAGAGGGACAAAAATAAAAACTATTTGCATTGGCCAATGGTTAAGATCAAGGGGTCCAATCGCAAGAGGCACATTTTTCTTCAGCTAGTATAAACTCTCAAGGGCTCGATGTAAGAGAACATGAGGCTCATTGGTCGAAAATGGGGTCCCAACCAGCAGTACAACCTTCTATTCAATCGATGCCTGAATGTGAAGGTACATTGTTGACTCCTCCCCTTTATTCATCTATGCCTATTTTCAATGATGTATGGTTTTCCGTCTCTCATGCACAATTTTTTTTCTACAGTATTTGTGGACCCTTATTATATTATATCTCAAGAAACCCTTCTCAGTACTCCTCCTTTATTCATGCTCCAATTTTATGGCCTTGTCCAAAATCTTCGGGTGACTTTTCCTTTCCATCTTCCTCTTCGACCTTTTCTTTAACAGATCACCATGAATCAAATGTTGTTCTATATAATCTTCATTCTCATCTTGTGGTCCCCTGAAAGGGTGTTATTTTTGGGGGCTTAGGGTAGCTTTATCTATCCCTGATGGAAGGTTGAAGTGGTAGGAAATCCTTCCTTTCTAAAGGAAATGAGAAATCTCGTACATATCTTTCTTCCTGAAAAAAATTGTATATTAGAGGGGCCCTGAGAGCTTTCCCAACCCCATTGGCCTCTCCCAAATTAATATAATGTCTTTCAACTACAGGGGTATTGCGTGTCCCTCTAGAAAAAAATCCTTGAAGAGATTTCTTGAATTCAATGACCTTGATATCATCTTCCTCCAGGGAACTCATGGATCGAGTGTTCAAATATCATTTTCCCTTGAATCCCTTCGGAAGGGTTGGAAATTTTCAGTTGCGGGTGATTTTGGCCAATTGAGGGGGGGTCTTGTGATGGGTTGGAAATCTTGTCAGATTTAGGTATATAATATCTGTAGTATGGAATTGGTTTGGGGGATTGAGGTTTCTTCCCTATTTGTGGGCCATGATCTTACTTTGATCAATTCTTATGATCTGTCCCAAAATCACATAAAATTATGGGAGGCTCTTCTCAATGGGTCACTCACTAGATCAAATAATGTCATCATTTGTGGTGATATAAATTTATTATTGGGACCTTCTTAATCTTAAGGTCCTTGAGCCAGGAAAGGCCCTTTAGTGGATTTCTTCATAAGTAGGTTTTCCCGCGATGGGATGGTGTATGTGGATCCTATTAAAATATTTCCTACCTCAAGAAATTGTCATTATGGTGAATATTGTGTGGCTAAGATAATTGATAGATTCTCCTTTCCAAAGGTCTTATAGACCCTCTTCCCTTGATTAAACAATGGATGAGTGAGGGAGGCATCTCAGATCACTCCCCCATTTTCTTGTACATAAGAAGAACCCATTAGAAACCATCTATCCATTTCAAGTTGAAGTTGACATGGTTAAAGTATGAAGAGTTACTATCCCTTCAAAAGCCACATTGGTCATTGTTTTGTCCTCTCTTGGCCCAATGTCAACAACAACCCAATTTAAAGAAAACTTAAAAATGATTAAACAGAAGACAAAGGATGGGGAAAAAAGGAAGAAATTACAAGACCTTCAAGAGTTTGAGTAGGTTTAAAGGAAGGTTATGGTTATCTTATCCTTGGAAGGGGAAGGCTTCTCTTCCCAGGAGTACAGTGTAGCTCGTATGAATTTTTGGGCCTCCAAAATTACCTTCTTTTTAACATTTTTATCTTTAATTTTCTCTTATTTTCTCACATATTCCCATCTCATTACACTTTTAATATGAGTTAAGATTCATATAGACCATGAAAATACATCAATAAGGTAAATTTCCATTATCATCTCATTTATATACATTTTTCTTTATAAAATTGGTATGATTAAACATAACCTATCGAATTGTACATACTCCGCAGTTACTCTAACATTTTAAAGCTAAATCGAAGGTCCTATATGTTATATCATGTGTTAAAATTGGTTGAAGTATATGGGAGGCTCCCAAATGTTATCGATATGGTGATCCACCTATTAGCCATAGATGGAAGTGCACGCACTCAACACATCACTTAAGTCAAACTTCGGTCAAAGCAATTGTGGCACACCTATAGCAGTCAAGATATCAAGCAAGTGAGATCTATCATCAAGTGATTGAAGTTCAAGGATGATATTTTAAAGGATGGAAGCTAATAATGTGTTTTCTCACAATTTTCTTATCTAATAGCGAATAATGAGAAGATTTCTATTTTAATTAAGAAGCAGAGATGTCAATTTAGATTCTAGTTATTAGGTAACAAACTCTTGAAGTCGTTAATTTAGAAACCCTATATAAATGCTTCATCTAGAAGTGAATTATAGTCTTGAAGTTGAATTCCATATGCAAACTTTTGTATCTAAAAATTTGTTTTACACACTTCAATAATAAGATCTTTGTTGTGGTGTTGGTGTAATCATTGATAGTGATTTTAATTTTGTGATCTGAAGTTTCCAATTCCATGTACATCTCAGGAGGGCCCCTTGCAAAAGTGTGAGATCAATAGTATAGTTTCTTTCATTCGATTTATTAATGCTTTGTTTCATTCTCTTAGATTAATACTCTGTCTTGCTATAATTTGAATGTTTTTTCCTAGTTTACATCTTATGTTGCTTTTTACTCATTTGTTTCTTTTATCTTCCATAGGTCAAGCACTTGAGAAAAATATTGAAAATAGCCACAAAAAAAAATTACTTAGTTGTTTTTTAATTCGCTTAGTCTAAAATTTATAGATAATTCATAGTTATGATTGAATCTAATTTGGTATGCACGCATCAGTGATCTCAATAGGCTTTATGCACTTTAATTTCATTTATTTACTTCTCATTTTAGAATAAATTTTCATTGCTTTCCTAGAATAGAGTCTTATTTCTTTCTAGATTAGTTATATTTCTATTCTTTAGATTTACTTTCCAGTATAATAGATTAAATTTTCTTTCTAGTCCAATAGATTAGAATTGTTTTCAAGTCCAATAGATCATGTTTATTTTCAAATCTCGATAGACTAAATTTACTTTCAAAGACCAATAGAATAGGTTTTACTCTTATGTGCAATAGAATATAATTTTAAAAGTTTTTATATTGTATAATTAGAATAGCATTGTTGTTTCAATTCAATGAGATACATTACTTTTCAAGTTGTGAATTCGATGCTTTATTAGATATAATATTTTATAAAGAACATATGTGTGTTCTCATTTAGATATTTTCATGAATAGTTGTCATTTTATCCTTGCAATCATTTTCATATATTAATTTCATTTTTGATTGAGAGTTAATTTCCTAGCATATTTTGTGCAAGTGTATTTCACAAGAATATGAACCCTAGATTGATAATTTAATTCTAAGTAATTTAACCAAAAATTAAATTACCCAACATTTTTGGCGTTGTTTTCGAGGAATTATACATAGGTGTTTACTTTCAATTTAGGATGTATTTCTATTTACACAACCTTGTTTAGGAGGAGTGGTACGATGAGAGGTAAGAACCTTCTCATCATGATTTTGGGGTTCTTCCTAATTATATTTGTTCCAATTGTATCGCATGATAATTGCATTCATTCTTAGATGCATAGTTAAAACTAATTAAAACATTTAATATGCATGTATAGAGAACAAGATTTTAGGGGTAGATATGTTAGAGGAAGTAGTTCAATCCCAGCATCACCAAAAATTCCCATTATACCACGTAGTGTGAAACCATCTTCCACCACACATATTACATATTTTGCGGGTATATTAAGACTCCCTGAGGTACAAATATTAGATATTCTACCTGGAGAATCACCAACTTCATCTTTAGAAGCAGTGGTAGAAGAACCTACATCGACAACTGAAGGAGTTGTTTTCCTATCTTAAACAAGTGAACAACTCATTGGACAAGTGTTAAAATTACCTAGTGAGGAAGGAGAAGAAGAGGGAGAAGAAACTTTTCATGAGGATCCATTGATAGAGGAATAAGAGGAAAAAGAACTTGTTGAATACATTCCTATTTAGGAACCTTATATAAGTTCTAAAGAATCTACAATGGAAAAAGGAGGAGAGGTACATAATGGAGAGGAAAGACCACTAATTGGTAGAGGTAGAGTAGGTATAGTACCACAAGGAGGTGGTAGAGGGAGACGAGATGGAAGAGGAGGAGGAGGAGATGATGAGGTTATCATGAAGAGGAGGATTCTTTTCAATTTCCTATTTAAGATACTGATTGTATTGCTACTATGAATAATATTTCTCCATCCATTATTCCCAACTTCCATGGTTTGAGAACTTAGGATCCATAAACATTTATTTTTGATTTTTAGGTATTTGTTGATCTTACGATTATTTAGTTTATGCTCAAAAACTGAATTTTTTTCCTGCTACATTGAAATATGGGGCTCTTAATTTGTGCATGTGTTTAGGAACTAATTCTATAAGGATGTGAGATGACATGAAAATAATATTCTTAGAAAAATATAAATATTACTGCATACATCATGACCTTAAAGAATAATTTTTCAAAATGAACCAAAAGATGAAAGTCTTGAATATTTAGTAGAGATATTTATTTTAATGTTAAAAGAACTAAATTACATGATTTAGGATTTGACACATTAAAAACTCTCTTACTAAAATCAATAAGGAATGAATGGATTGATCTCCTTAACTTGATCGGTAAAGGAGATGTGTCTCAATTTTCATTCCAAGAGATTAATGAATTGTGCAAGAATATTTCAATAGGAAAGTCAAAATATGGCAGGAGTCAAAGAGATCTAGTTATGTCAAAAGTAAATTTTCATCGGGAATTCTAAGTAGCGCAGAACTTGGTAATTTTCTTAATATATTTAAAATTTCTATTCTTGGAAATCTTGGTGAGAAAATAATATGCTAAGAGTACAAAACAAGCAAATGGTTTAAAATGTTGCTTTGTCTATTTTATGTCCTAGATGTAGGAAGAAACATGCATTACGAGAATTTCCTCTTGATAGTATTAAAAATTTAGTTATATGTGTGGAGACTCATGCTATAACAAACTTCCCTTCAATACCAAGATTAAAAGATGTTTTCCAAGAGGAAGGTGGGACAATTCAAACGAAACAATTTTTTTATGTCGCTCTTAGAAGACCTTGGCAGCCTCGAAAAAAAGGTATGGCACAAGATCCTAATGCACAATTTCAATATTATTCACAACCACAAGACAATTGGAATACACCTTTACCATGGCAAACTTGGCCAACTTGACCTCAAAATCCATCTCGGTCACAAGGATGGAAGGGTTCCTATGGTAAAAATTCCCAACACTCTCAATATTTTCAACAATATCCCCATTATCAACCTCAATACTATTCTCCATCTCAAGGTATGCAACATGTCCAACCACAATTTCAACCTCAATTGAGTACAAGTCAACCCCTTCCATTACCATCCACTTCATTTCCTCAAAAACCAAATCAATTACATGCACAACCACTCCCCACTTCCAATAATAAAACACCTCAACAACCCATTTACAATGTTGAGGCCCAAAATTTTCAAGCTTATATGATAGCTCCTCTATATTTAAATTATGTCCAACTTAAATATCATTTAGTTTTGGAGAAGGAATAAAAAAGAAAAAAACTCTTGTTGGCATTCAAGGATATAAAGACGATAAAATTCCTGAAAAGGAAGAAATTCTTAAATAGGAAGAGACTCCTCAAAAGGAATACATTCCTATAAAAATAGATGACAACAAAATAAATGTATAAAATCTCCAACACAGTAATAATACCATGTATAAATTATATAAATGGATTCAATCCGATCATGTAACGTACTAAAACAAGACTCTGAATCCTTCTACAATATTTGTGGAATATAATTTTTTATCGCTCAATCACATGCAAGTAAGAGAAAGAAGTAAATCAATACATTATACCAGATATTCCTGGGGAAATCAACTGCTCAAAACCCATCCATCTTTATTGTATAATCTACCAAGGAATCATGAAACAATACAATGTATTTGTGATCATCGCAACCTCATATACTATTAATTGCTTCACGCTGATCTAGGAAAAATTGGACAAACATAGCCAATTATCAGCCTACTGTCGGCCTACCCTGCTTACGCAATCCCTAGATAATTAAACCCCTATTAATTAGGAAATTAAACCTTCCTTGATTGCGCAATTCATCATGGGCTTCCCATGGTTTTATAATTGCACCTGGGCAGTTTGCCTAAAATAAAACTGATAGTTTACTAGCCTTGAACCTTTGTCTCAACTGGGTATCCACCAAAATTAGCATGCATGCAGCTATAAATAGTGAATCATTAGTTACTTGGTAGATCACTACTGGTTAATTAAATCTATTTTAATTCATTTGATCTTCCACTAGATCATCAAATAGTTAGAACTAGTTAAACTGATTTTAACTCAATTATTGTGAGTTAACTGATCCCAGCCACACTACACTAGTGCTACAACTGCAACTGGACCTTGTTAATAATAGAATCACTCTACATGCCTATTCTTATACCCTCAAATCAAAATTCTTGATCTAACTAAGTCTATCACACTTATTTAACTATTACAAGTTGTTATGAGATAAGATTACAATTAATTTTCCAATTTATTTAATAAATTGGTTGCACACTAATGTATGGCTAGGACCCATCACTGTGTGACCTGTGATCCCACACTAGTGTGGGTGTTGCATTTTCTTATTGAATTTCAACACTCCCTCTCAACAAGAAAGGGATTATCTGCTACCATGATCCTGCCCCTGTGGTATTCAAATTTTCTCTTCGCAAGCACCTTCGTCAAGATATCTGCATCCTGATCCTCCATGGGAATGTACTGCAACAACATGATGCACCTCTAAACACAATCTCTAAGATGGTGGTACCAGATGTCAATATGCTTGGAATTGTCATGAAATACTGGATTAACCGAAATTTTTATGCAACTCTGGTTATCACAATGTATCACTGTCGGATCCATCTGATGACCGAACAAACCAACAATTATCTTCCTCATCCAGATGGCCTCACAAGCAGCCTAACTAGCTGCCATATACTCTTCCTCGGCTAAACTAAGTGCAACTGACCTCTGCTTCCTGTCGTGCCAAGAAACTGTTGTTGATAATATGCTGAAGATGCCCCCTGATGTGCTCTTCCTATCTGATGGACTACCTACCCAATATTCATTGGTGAATCCTTGAAGCTTCACTCCCACTATTCATATGTACCATAATCCATACTCTGTAGTGCCCTTGAGATATCTCAACACATGATTCCCCGCCTTCCAAAAGAGTTTGGTAGGCTTAACCATAGCTTGACTAATTTGGTTAACTACGTAGCATATATATGGTCATGTTTTCACCAAATACATAAGTGGACCCACAAGCTTCCTGTAAACAGTGGCATCCACTACCTCACCTAAACTAGCATCCTTCTTCCTCCAATTACCTGCAAGAGGAGTCTCCATGGGTTTTTTGTCCTCCATGTGGAACTTCCTCAGAATCTCCTTGGCATACTTGCCTTAGATACAAAAAGCTCCCCATCTCTTTGCCATATTTCTAAGCCTAGGAAATCATACAAGAGCCCAATGTCCTTCATCTCAAACTCTCTTGTAAGATCCTTTTTGCAATAATTTATGATTTTCTCATCACCTGTCAATATAATATCATCTACATAAATTAAAATAATCAAAAGCTTACCATCAACCACAATATGATATAGGTTTGCATCCGCTTCACTCTTTGTGAAGCCCAACCCAGTGAAATAGTTGTTGATCCTGGTGTACCAAGCATGAGGTGCTTGCTTCAGCCCATACATTTCCCTCTTGAGTTTGCACACATGCAACTCCCTATCAAAGGTCTCAAAACCTTTTGTTTGCTCAATGTACTTTGCTTCCTCAATAACTCCATTGAGAAAGGTTGTCTTTACATCCATCTGATCTATCTTCCATCCCATCTGCATTGAGAGTACAAGGATAGATCTAATCGATGAGTACCTTGCAACTGGTGCAAAAGCCTCCTCATATTCAATCCCCTCTACCTATGAGAGTCCTCGGGCCACAAATCTAGCCTTTTATTTCTCCACACTCCCATCTGCTGCATGCTTCACCTTGTAGATCGACCTGGATCTAACTATTGACTTCCCCACTGGTCTTGGTACCACTTCCCATGCATTTTTTATGATAATGGAGTCATACTCCTCAACCATGGCATCAACCCATGTTGGCTGCTACATTTATTCCTCAAAAGAGGATGGTTTTATCACAATACACTCGCTCATAAGATCCATGTATCCAATGTACCTGTATGGAGACCTTCTCTGCCTGCATTTTGATGTAGGTGCTCCTACATGCTATGTCGCATCTAGCATCAATCTGTTAGCCTCTATGGCGCGCTTCCTACCATTTCTGGTGGATGGCTCCACATGAGTGGTTTCTACCACTCTATCATCCTCATCTTTTGGTTGCTCCACATCCTAAGGTTCATCCTTTATAACTAAGAGTTCCTCATCTACATGCAAGTCAAGCTCCCTCCCAAGGGACAATCGCATGGCTTTCTCCTCATGAAATCTAACATTTCTCCTGAAAATTGTCATCATGTTAGCCAGTAAATACACCCGATAGTTGTGGGGAGTATCATTGTACCCCACAAATATCCCAACCTATGATTTTGGTTCTAGCTTCTTCCTGGCATCTTTATTCACCTGGAAATAGACAAACGAGCCAAAAATTTTAAAATGTTAAAATATCCTTTTCCATAACTCACATGTATCTCGGCTCACCACCTTCCCTGCTTTACTGCTCAATGTTGCGCAGCCATATACATCATTTTTGTATAGTTTCTTCACACAAACCCTAATATTCTTTACCTGTGATGTGGCTTTGTGACGAAGGGATGCCTTTCCTTCACTGAAAACCACATCATATCCAAGATCCTCCAACATAGAAACTAAAACTAAATTATTTTTCAAGCCTGGTACATGCATGAAATCTTTTAATAAGAAAGGTTTACCAGACTTTCTTTCGAAAGTAACTGTACCAATCCCTGTAGCGTTATACCTCTCGTCATCACCCATCTCTATGTGCATCTAAATATCCTTCTCCTCCAAGATACTAAAGAGTTCTTTTATTCCTGTCATGTGGAAATATGATCCACTATCCAGGTACCACATAGATCCCATCATAGTTGACGCCATGCATGCACTAAGAGAGAATTCCAACTCGAACTGTGAGGCCAAAGCTTCACCCGCTACATCTCTTAGAGCCTTCTTGTTTTTCTTCTTCTTTTGTGGAAAATTTTTGGCATAGTGTCCATGATCATGACAATGAAAACATTATACCTTTAACATGTCATGCTTCTTCCCTTCTTTTTTGGTCACAGATTTGGAATGGGACTTCATCCCCTTCCCTTACTTTTCCTTACTAGCCAAGGCACAATTTTCCTCATCAACAGTCTTGGATGAGGATCCATCCCTGGTATTCCGTCAAAACTCTTCTTGTACCAAATCTAACCATAGTCGCTCTCATTCTGGTAACTTATCCCTCCCATTCACAGAGTCCTGGTAACTATGTTATATCTTGGGAAGGCCTAGCAGTGCTAGGCTCTCCAATTCATCATCAGCTACAGTAACCCCAACACTTCCAAGCTCATCTCGACATTGAGTGAACTTGGTCAAGTATTTCTAGATTGTGTCGCCCTTCTCCATTTTTATTTTCTTGAGCTTGTCCTTGAGTGCCAATTTTCTATGGTCACTGCTGCTTTGAAACAGATCTATCAAGGCCTTCCACATACCATATGGAGTTTCATTTCCATGGAGACTCGAGACAATATGTTTTCGAACTCCCTCTAACAAGATCCTCCTCACCTTTGCTACCTTCTTTTGCCATGCATCAAAATTTTGGCATCTGCTACTGCGGGCTTGGGAATATCATTATCTATGAATTCCTTCAACCCATTGTCCTCCAACACTGCCTCCATCTTGTCCTTCCATGCAATATAGTTTGAACTTCCCTTAAGTGCATAGTTGAGTCTCGAGCCATTGAAATACATCTTGATCCGCTTATATCTCCAAAGAAAGTATCTACAAATTTGAATATTGTTCAACACAAACTCCATTTCTTCTCCACTATTTTGATTCCTGGAACTCTAATACCATGTAGAAAATATCTAACAAAGTTATAATACCATGTACAAATTATATCAATGGATTCAATCTAATCATGGAATGTACTAAAACAAGATATTGAATCCTTCTACAATATTTGTGAAATATAAATTCCGATCACTCAATCACATAAAAGTAAGAGAAAGAAGTAAATAAATACACAACACCAAATATTCCTTGGGAAAGCAACTACTCAAAACCCCTCTATATTTATTGTATAATCAACCAAGGATTCTCGAAACAATATATTGTATTTGTGATCACCACAACCTCATACACTCCACCAATTTCTTCACACTGATCTAAGAAAAAATGGACAAACACATAGCCAATTATCAGCCTACCCTCAGCCTACCTTGCTTACACAATCCCTAGAGAATTAAACCCCTATTAATTATGAAATTCAACCTTCCTTGATTGCGCAATTCATCATGGGCTTCCCATGGTTTTATAACTGCACCTGGGCAATTTTCCTAAAATACAACTGATAGTTTACTAGCCTTGAACCTTTGTCTCAAATGGGTATCCACCAGAATTAGCATGCATGTAGCTATAAATAGCGAATCATCACTTACTTGTAATATCACTACTGGTGAATTAAATCTATTTTAATTCACTTTATCTTCCACTGGCTCATAAAAAAGTTAAAACTAGTTAAACTGATTTTAACTCAACTATTGTGAGTTAACTGATCCCACCCACACTACACTAGTGTTACAACTGCAACTAGACTCTGTTAATAATAGAATCACTCTACATGTCTATGCTTATACCCTCAACTCAAAATTCTTGAGTTAACTAATTCTATCACACTTAGCTAACTCTTACAAGTTATTATGAGATAATATTACAATTAATTTTCCAATTTGTTTAATTAATTGGTTGCACACTAATGTATCACTAGGATCCATTGTTGTGTGACCTGTGATCCCATAATAGTGTGTGTGTTGCATTTTCTTGTTGAATTTCAATAATAAAACCAAATCCTATAGTCGAATAATCTTCTATTTCCTTACAAAATCTTGCATTTACCGAGAAATTACAAATTGATAAAGGTATAGAGAGGTAAATTATCTTGCCTGATTAAAACTTGTTAGATGAAATGAAAAATATTTGCATCAATATTTTTTTGCTTCAAGCTATACAATAAATACCTATCTTTGCAAAATGAATAAAGGAGTTGTGTATCAAAAAACATGGAAAAAAAAGAAAAGACATTCAAAGAGTACAATTGATAGTAAAAATTGCAGACATTGTAATGGGAAAACCAATAATTGAAAAAATAGTAAGATCCAGGTATTCCCATTGTACATAATAATATCAATGGAATTGAATTCCAAACACTTTCATTGAATTAGGTGTAGCTATAAATATCGTGACAAAAAATATTGTGGATAAATTAAGATTAACCAATCTTCAATATACTCCTACTTTATTGCAATTAGCAAATAGATCCGTTATCAAACTAGAGGGTATATTAGATGATGTATAAGTATCCTTATATTCATGGGAGTATCCTATTCATTTCATGATACTAACTCTGAAAAATAATCTGGGAGGACATCCATTGATTCTTAGTACGCCATGGTTAGCTAAAGTTGATGCATTCATAAGTTGTAGGTCTGGAAATATGTTTATTTCATATGGAAATACCACTAAAAATTTCACATTGTATCCACCCGCAAGAGAAATAACTGAGATGGAAAACTAAGTATGGATTGAAGATGATGATGAATATTTGAAGACATTCAACTAGTTTTAACCATCTCACAAAATGACGAGGAAGTTCAATTAATGAATTTAATCAAAATCATGATTTTTCTTCATATTGTGATCAAATTTATTGTGTGCACATGCTAGATCAAATTTTTCAGGAATATTGTGTATTTCTCATCTTGAAAATCCAAAATATCATTAAACTCGATAGAAAAGTTTGGCAAATCTTTGGTAGAAATTTATCTAAGTAAAAAATTAAATAGTAATAATAACTTGGAGAAATTTCAAAAGAAATAATTAATAAAGATGCTACAAAAACATTCATTTGCATTTGCATGGGAATATACGGTCATGAAAGGAATCAATCCAAACACATGTATGCATCATATTTATATACAAGAGAATCCCAAATTTGTAAGACAACTTCAAAGAAGGATGAATCCTAATATTGGGGAGATTCTTAAAGAAGAGTTGCAGAAATTGCTCAATATGAATTTCATTTATCAAATTTCAGATATTCAATGGGTTTCACTCTTGGTTATTGTTGTATCTCAAGAAAAAATCCCTCGGCTATGGTAAGGAATCAGTGCTTAAGAAATTTTGTAAATGAATGTCAAAATTACAATATCAAATGGCCTTTGTTTAACACATTTGGAATTTAATTTTTTAATACCCTAAATAATCTGATATAATGAAAGCCTTCATAATGCCATAAACTGTTGATATTTGAATGAAATTAAAAGAAGAATTATAAGGGAAACTCAAAATGATATGCTGAGAAATAGAATCTATTACTTTTAAGTTTTAGAGGAAATTCATGGAGAGAGAGGAAACTCGAAATAATATGTTGTAAACACAGAACATATTACTTTAAAGTTTCATCAGGAGTTTGTGAAGAGAGGGGAAACTCAAAATAATATGTTGTAAAAACAGAATCTATTACTTTTAATTTTCAGAGAGAATTTTTGAAGGGAGAAGAGATGGAGTGAAGTAGCGCAAATTAAGGTTATTTAACTCTTACTCACAGATGTAATTAAGAGACCGTTTGCTACATTACTTCACTTCATTCGAAGAGGAATAAACATAGAGTGAAATTGGAAATACATATCAACATCAACTGGTGTAGGAAACTTGATCTTCTTTCATTTATTTCTCAGAAAATTTAGTACGAAATTAACAGTCATCCAAAGGTCCAAAACTCAAAACCCTTTTTCTTTATTTCTATCTACTTAAATACATCCAACTAGTATGTAACTATTGAACTTCTTGAAACTACGTCGACTACCTAAATTGTTAAAATTACTTATGCAAACATACCAAGAAAACAAATTGAAACTGGAAATAGCATTCATTTTGCTGAATCTGATTGTTGCTGATGCGTCCCCCCGAAGTGTTGAGGTGTCCTTTTTGGTTATGATGTGATAGCTGCACAGTTCTATAACAATGGCTGAGTGTCGGACTTGACTTAGTTGTCGTGCTTCCAACAGTTCCACTATACATTCTTCTGCCTGACTTTTCTTATGCCTATGTGCTTCAAACAATGTTATCCTATCCCCTTATGTTCGCGAACCACTGCAAGACTTGGACTTAAGCTATGCTCTACTCACCCTTCGAGAAAGCATCGCATCTGCTTTCTATCACATTTTGGCATTTCACCATCTTTATGTTATAATCCTGTTTTCTTCCTCTGATGTGATTTAAAACAATAAATGCCTTACCTCTAGATTTGAAAACCTTTGGAGTTTACTTTTGAAGCCACATCGCATCTGCTCGCAAATCGCAAATTAGGGATTTTGTTATGAAATACTAGAGGTAAGTGCTAAACATTGTGATGTGTGAAGTGCGATTTGCGGAAGGTGATGTGGCAAGCAGAGGTCGGGCCAATGGAAAATCGCAAATCAACGGATTTTTTGTGAGAAATGGAAGGTAAGCTCTAAAAATTGTGAAGTGTGACGTGCGGGGAGAGGGAGGTAACGTGGCAAGGATGGGTCCCATGGATATCGCAAATCGCAAATCAACAGATTTATTTTATGAGCGATGGAGGTAAACATTAAAACTTGTGAAGTGTGAAATGCGGGGAGAGGGAGGTGACGTGGAAAAGAGAGGTGGGCTCGCCTGCAGCTCACATCACAACCTTTAGCAGATTCCTTAGTGCTAACCCTTTAAACTTGTGAAGTTCAATATGTGATGCGATCTCTACTGTCCATCTCTCTGTTTGAGTTCTACGCTTTGATCCTGACCGTCTGTTTTTCCCTTTGCGCCTCCTCCAAAACTCTTAAGTTTCTAAGGGAAATACGCCATTTCTTTGCCTTCTCTGATTTGAAAGTAAAGGGCGTGGGCTCCAGCTATCAGCAAATAATTTCCTTTATTGAAACCTGAAACCACTTACAATGGCACTTAAGTGGTTTTTTGGAATTTGAATAGAGTGTTCCCGCTGTTAATGTCAACAGTTGATTTGCAGGTGAGCAGATTTAATGAGACTGCCTGCGGGGGAACTCCTTGGTATAAATATTGTGCAATTTGTGCTTCCGGATTTTGTAGCACTAGTCTCTCATGAGCTTGCAAATGAGCCTGATTCGACCCTAACCGGTGTGTAATGTTCTGAACGTGCCCATCGGTCCAACTCTTGAACTGTTCTGCACGTGAATGAGCCCGAATTGACCCACCTTCACATATCATCATGTAATGTTAATGTACCAACATATACTTAGAAACTGAGCTAACAAGCTCTATTGTATTAATCAAACAAATAGAGTTACATATATACATGAGGATTGTCTCAAGATAGAGAAGCTATCTTAGACGCACAATAATTTGGTTGAGAGAATATATCAACCTCACACCAAACTAGGAACCAACCTAACAAATAGGAACAGACTCTAACTGAAGAAAAGTAGGAATTAGATATTCCAAAACTCCCCCTTAATGACTACTTGTCTCAATATCCATCTGCAAAATCTACAATGACTACTTGTTGATGTCCATATAAAGGAACAACCATCTACCGAAATGCATGGGTTCCAATAGCTGCAACTGCCAGTCTACTAGGAAGTACTTCACATGCATGGTTCATCCAATCTCTCGATTAACTCCCCCTTGATATAAAATTTCACCTTATGGAGTCTAAAACCAATACGGCCCACCCAAGTGTATCCATCCCACATGACACACTCTTCCAAGGTGTGAAAACTCTCTGACAGAGGGAACATATAACAAAGGGGTATGCATGCCTCTCTGGGTTTTACAGCACATACAAACAATAAATGACATGTAGATTTGCTTCTAATTACAAACTGTGACTATAAATGTCATGAGTCTATTCCAAGAAACTCACACAAAACAAACTCTCACAAACTTGATTGTCCATCCTCCTTTTCTGCTCACCATGCCATTCATTTGAGTTTTGGCATTTTCATTTTACTTTGGCAAGCTGGTCTTGGTCTCCATGTTTTACTTGTCATCAATTAGAGTTGCGAATTCTAACAGAATGACATCATATTAAGGTCACAAATCTCAATATTTATACAAATTTCCAATACTTCTCCATATTTACCCATACCAAACAAAAACAATGCCAAATGACAATATAAACACAAGCGATAACCATGACAGTAATACAACACATGGCCATGCCATTCACTGTTGCGGACAAACTGTCCCAAATTTTAGTTCACCAGAACACTTCCCACACTCTTGTTTTGAGCAGATCCAATATCATACACTGCATGTTGTCTTCGATTTGATCCCTACCAGATCACTGACAACTAATCGCTCCACATTGCTTCATGAACATGCACGAGCAACATCCTTTCACCTGCTTGCTAGTTCACATTTCGACAAGCAGTAATTCACCTCCACCGCTCAGGCGCCCAGCCTCAAGGAGATACAATGTAGCCACCAAGGCTTATCACAGCCACGAAGGCTCAACACAGCCACGAAGGGCTCAACACAGCCATAAAGGCTCAACTCAACCATGAAGGCTTATCACAGCCACGAAGACTCAACACAGCCACGAAGGGCTCAACACAGCCACGAAGGCTCAACTCAGCCATGAAGGCTTATCACAGCAACAAAGGCTTATCACCGCCACGAAGGCTCTCCAGCCACCCAGGCTTATCACTGCCATGAAGGCTCTCCAGCCACAAAGGCTTATCACTGCCACGAAGGCTCTCCAGCCACAAAGGCTTATCACTGCCACGAAGGCTTTCCAGCCACAAAGGCTTATCACCACCACGAAGGCAAACAATACATCCTGCATCGTCCACAAATTTACTATCAACATGTATAAAATTCAACAATTTTATACACAAAAAATTCAGTTTCCAATTCCCCTGGAATCACAATGTAATGTCACTTTCCCTATTCACATCAAGGCAGGGTAACTACTTCCAAGCATGCCTCCTCATGCTCACTGACAGGCTGCAACAATGAAGACCCATTATCAAGCTAATCTCCTCACAATTGAACATTCAGGTATGTTTTCATCACACTGGACACACACAAACTTGATCATCCTCCAATATCTGATGTAGCTCCAACCACTATCCTTAGATGCCATTTCATTGTCATGTCTTCATCATATCTGATAGTAAGTCATTCTTGCAAATAAATTTGTCTATTGTTGGAATGGGCAATTACAACAAAGACTCGCACTCATGACAATAGTTTCCCAAACTAAATGTCACGATAAATAAATTAATTATTTCGACCAGATTTACATTACTCACATGACAACTCTTAATAAAAATTATTAAACAATGGAAAATAATAATGCAAAGTTCTACGACCCTTCACACAGCAATCTATGTGCTCTTTCAAACGGATTTGCAGATAGCACTGTGCCTGAAGACAAATATAATTACACTTCCCTTTTCCTGCTCAAACTGATGAGTCTCGTCCCTCCAAATTTCTCGTACAGGGTCCCATCGTTTTCAATTTGCGTGTCTTTGAAGTTGGGAGAACCGTTCCTCCAATCATACCGCTCCAAGTTGTCATTCTCTTTTTATTTACAAAGAAAATACAAATATAGAAAAATTGTTCCCCCTAAAATCATGTATATAATTGGAAAACAACTCTGATTCTAAAACACAAGAATGAAATCAGCAAATTTCTTTACGCATTCCATACACGAACGCAATCAGTGAAATACATAGATGATGTAACTGGAAATATCCTAACACTACAGGCTATTTTGTACTCTTCTCTTCAATCCCATCAGTGATTTCTTTAGCTGCTAATGGCACATTTTTAACCAGATCTCTATACTTCAAGGTGTAAAACACCTCTAGATAGTGGTGCGTCTCACATCTTTCAAGTTTTGATACATACTTCCAAAAGCCATAAACTCTAGCCAGCATCATTAGTCTCTCGTAATATATTTTCCATGTATACCTTTCATAGATACGCTGTAAACAAGCATTAGAGATCTTGTCCCAGTAACTGGGCTCTATCTTACACCTCTCATAAATTCAGCAATGTGTTCACTTGCATAATCCCCATGATAATCCACGCACCAATAAAAACACCTCATGGCTCGATCTTCCAATCCACCAGATCATTGGCTCTCCCCATCAAACCAATGACGCCCATCTCTATTCAAATCCTGATGGGTTTCATTCCTCCATTCCTCCGCCACGATGAGTAGTTCACCATAAAACCCTGTTTGCAGTGAAGTGAGTCACGGAAACTCTCCACGCAGAGGGCAGGCTCGGCAAACCTGCTGTGTATTGCTTCCATGGTTGACATGGCTCTCTACAACATCCGCACCGCCGGCCTCTTCTGCTGAAACGCCGAAGCGAACAACTGGTAACTGCTCACGAATCCTCTGAGCCGGCATGGACGAGCTCACAAGCTTCAATGCCTTGCTTTGCTTATTAGTGCCTCTTTTTCACCAAAACAGAGGCATTGAGATCTCTGCCCAGACTTTGGATTTTTTTGCCTTTGGTAACAGCTCTTATTAAGTCTCTCACAATGCAGGCATAGATTAATATTTCTTTATTTATTAATATATAATGAGTGATGACTCACGACCAGACTTCAAGCCAATACCTTCCATCTCCATAACAGGTGAGCAGGCGTTCTCCCTAGCAAATCACACAGCAGCGTTTGAACTCAACAGCAGGGCAGCACTCCTTTCAGCGGCCAGACTCCAAGGCCTTTATGGTATTCGACAGCAAATGCTTTCCTCCAATGCATTCCTCCTCTGCAGCAAATCATCACCGTATGACGGATTCACGGTGGGCGCCAAAAAGGACTGCACAGCATGGATCCTTAAAAAAAAAATGCAGTGTTGAGTTCATAAAGCTCTGTCGTTGCAAGTCCTTGATGGACAAACCAATACTAAAACAATACACATATACTCACTTATTTTCCTCGGCCCAGAAGGGGCCAAGGCCAGGCCCAAATAGGCTCTGATACCAACTTAGAAATTGAGCTAACAAGCTCTATTGTATTAATCAAACAAATAGAGTTACATATATACATGAGGATTGTCTCAAGATAGAGAAGCTATCTTAGACGCACAATAATTTGGTTGAGAGAATATCTCAACCTCACACCAAACTAGGAACCAACCTAACAAATAGAAATAGACTCTAACTGAAGACAAGTAGGAATTAGATATTCCAACACATATAAATCAAAGTTCTTCTTTGACATACAAAATTTTTCCTTTTCTAACATATATGCTTTTTTGGTGTTTTCAAAAATATTTCAAAGGTAAATGAAAATGAGCCACAACATCTGGCTCCACCTGGGGAATACTGATTTTTTCTACAGAAGCGCTAATAACCGCAAATTAGTGCCTTATCCATTGGGCATGGAGTCAAATATTTCTTGGTAACATATGAACAATGAGCAATCTGATATTTACAATGGTGGAATTTTGACCTTTAATGCTGGAAATAATGCTTCAAATACTGCCTGTTCACAGGCAGCTGTACTGACTCTCCATCTAA